>CAUOFW020000965.1:0-158546 GCA_963454935.2 Ilex paraguariensis | reverse complement strand
CATTGCAACACTTTTGATAAATTGATGGTACAATGTGAGAAATTTAATCTTTGAGATTATAAAGTGAAAATCTTAAAATTTTTTAGAATGTAAAATGCAATTTCCCTAATTTTTATCAAATCATTTTATAATAACATTCCAAGTGAGTTTTGCTCTATGATTGAGGCGAATTTTAAAGTTTCTTATTTTTCTAAAGTTAGAATTTAGTTCCAACCCTTACCATTTTTTAAATCTAATTTAAATTTGAGTAAAATATCTCTAAAAACCTTTTTCAATGCTAAACCAAAACTCATATCAAATTAAGAGAAACTCAAATGTTTACACAAATCAAGGAAGACCCAAACATTTATTCAAATCAACAATAGTTAGATTTCATTTACCTTTAAAGATCTTTTGGTCATATCTTATCCTTATTTAAATTTTTTTTTTTTAACTTTGAATTCTCCATTGGAGTGTTTTGTATCGAATCAAGTTTTTTACCTTTTTTTAATCAAATTTTGATAAAGATTTTTGTCTCCATAGGAGATGATTACTTTATTTATTCTAGAATGATTTGTTGCCTAGATCATGTTTGAGCCCTAAATCCCACTCCCGGGCTAACTCTGCCGTCCATCCACCCTTTCCAAGGATTTCTGAATGTCGTAGACTTGAAATTCCACTTCCTTATTCTTTTAAAAAATCGATCCCACAACATATTTATTTCAAAGTTGGAGCTCCCTTTTAAATCGTTTCAATTTAAAAAAAGAAAGGGCACAATAGAATCTCCAAACCATTTATTCTGCAAATGACGTGTGTTTTTCTCTTTCAAATAAGTTTCTTAGAATTAGGGATTTAGTTATGTGTTTGACATTCCTATTGTTGCTCCTGTGTACTATTAGTTTTATTGATTTAATAACATCTTATTTCAAAATGTTTTGCTTAATTTTGGCGTATTTAGGAGCAGTTGTGTACCCGATACATAGGTAGTGTTTGATAAAATTGAAAGTTGAATACTAAAAACTGAATACTGAATTTTAAATGCTGAATGATTAATTTTTTAATTTGCAGCCAGTTTGGTATTCACTGAAATTTAAATATTGAACTAAATTAAATTATTTGACAAACATAAGGAGTTGAAGTTTGAAAATTATTATTATTCTAATTTTATCTTTTTTAACTATCTTACTGCAACTATGTTATTCTTACCATCATTATCACAATAGTGATAGTGGTGGTGGCTATTGCACAATAGTGACAGTGGTGGCACAATGATAGTGTTGGGTATTAAAAGTTAAGAATGGCGCTGCTGATAATGGTGGGTATTAAAAAGTTAAGAATATAAAATGTATTGAGAGTATATGTGTCTATAATGAAGAATTTATAAAATCCTTATTGACTAATATATTTAGTATTAAGTGATAAGTATGTGACTTGTTATTTAAAATTGTAGCCTATTTTTAAAAAGTACTTAAAATATTAAGTGGTATGAATTTTAGGTTACCAAATAAGTTTAATTTATTAAGTACTTAAAGTATTCAATTTTAAGCATTAAGTGATATTATCAAACAACCCCATAGAAAAACATTGAATTCGTAGTGTTCCCGGCGCTCCTGCGCCAATTTGGCTGCAACCTCTTGACCGCAACCTTATAGAGTTCTCTCATTTCTCACCAACAAAGTTTTAATCTTTTCCCCAACCCAAAAAAAAAAAAAAAAAATGGGAAAGACAACAAAATATAAGGCATGGTTCTTCTCCTAGTCCTATTTGAACAAACCAAATTTGCATTCAGATCAAATCATAATGCCACCAAGATCTGGCAGATTCGTTTTTGGGCTCCGGCTTTCAAATTCCACTAGAGAGAGAGAGAAAGATACTTCAAGGAACCCAAGTTCATTTCATCACGCGAAATTACCTCTCAAAAACTATTGTACTCTAGAATGTCATTTTGTATAGGTTTTCACAAGTCTCTTCTCTATATAAATAACAACCTCTTCAAACCAAATCTCAAACAAAGTCCAGGAATTTCTCAAACACAGCTGCTTCACTATAATGGCATTGATTTGTTCCTTGTTTTTTCTGTCTTCCTTCAAGGAGCTCTTGGTAAGCCCACTATTATTCCTATCCATTCGATAATTGTATGACCTTTCGATGACCATTCTATCCTTCATTGAGGTGGGGGATACCTTTTTTAGAGCTCTTATTCACAACATTATAGAACAACATAACTCTTGACATTTTTAAAACTCGATTTTCAAACCTAACAGGGATTGATGATCTTATTCAAAAAAATGGTTAAACTAAAAATGTGTGGCAATTCATTAGTTTACCTGTTACTTTGACATTAAGTTTATCCATAGTAGAGAAAGCATTTTTAGGAATTAATATTGTAAAGATAACTTAGTTGCATATCAAAATGGATGACTGATAACATAATTGTGAACATGGGAAAATATATTTTTGACGACGTCGATAATGAAGTTATTATGCGATAACTTTAAATTATGAAAATTCTTTGGGGTTAATTGTAGATGACTATTATTATTATTATTTGGGTACAATTTTATATCCTTTTTTGGCATAAATATACTATGTAAACCAATTTGTTAGATAAATTTTTGATTACACTATAAGAATAAGGGTCTTTTGTGACAAATTTTTTACGGTGGCTGTGTTTGCTATCACAAAAGATTTGTTTGAGACAATTTTTTGTAGCGACTGTGTTTGTCGTCATAAAAAGTGTGTTTGTATTAATATTTTGTTAATATTTGTGACACCTATTTTTCTTGTCGTAAATAGTGCCATAAACTCAAAAGAAATTTTTATATTTAAAACAACTGTTTTTCTTGATGCAAATTATATTTCATAAATTCAAAGGAATTTTTTATATTTATGGCAGCTATTTTTCCCGTTGTATATAATATTTCATAAAACATTAAAATGTCGTTTTAGATTAAAAAACAGTTTATAGTTTAAAAAAGAAAAACTCTAAAAAAAAATTGTATTAGCCACAACTATTATTCATGTTACAAGTAATATTTTATAAAAATTACATAGTTTTACATCAAAAGACAATTTCTAGTTCAAAGAAAAAAAAATTAAATTATATAAAGTCAATTTTTTATATCAAAACTAAGGGTGTCAAAATATGAAACGGTCCGTTAACACGACATAAAATTAGTGGGTATGAGTTTTCGTTAAGCCACATGTTTAGTAAACGAGTAGATCCGATACGATACGATACGATTATAAATAAATCAAGTATTAGTGAAACTAATTAGAAGAAATGTATACAATATGATTCGTTTATATACCATTTACATAATTGGATAAGCCGTTCAGAAGTGACCTTCTATTGATGTATAACTTCTTTTAGTTCTTTATTGTATATACGTATATAAATATCATTTCAGTATATTAACAATAATTTAATATTTTTTTTCATATGTCACTGAGAGATTAGATAGTTCGGGAAGGATGTTCAAATTTTTGGATTAATTTCTTGTACTCATGGATCGTTATGTTTTGTAAAAGTGCATATTTTACATTTTGTTAAACTCATGAGATTGTTTTTTTTTATATGAAAATATTACTATGTTTTTGAAAATGTTGGTCATATTTACTTTTGTGTTTATTTATATATTGAATTGGGTAGTACAGATACCAGTGGGTCTTTGGTCCAATAGTACTCCTTACCTTATGAAAGTTTTGTCTTCTTGAGGTCAAGAGTTCAAGTACTTTTCCCTCCCAAAAAAAAAAGAAGTTATAATGGATTTGTTTATATGCACAGGGTATAAACATTGATTACCAACAATCCATAATAATTAAAAAAAAAAAAAATTTTCTGTGGCGGCATCATTGCTGTTGTAAATCGAATTTTTTGTGACAACTTATTTACAACGGGATCTTGCTGTAGTAAATACTATTTGAGCCGACCGTTGCTGTCGTAAAAGTCTTTTGTGACCACACTTATTATGGCGAGACAATGCCGTCACAATGCCACTACAAAAAGTATTTATGACAGCAAATACACCTTTTATGACAGTACCTTACCATCGTAATAACTCTTTTTTCTTGTAGTGTTATAAAAATGATGTAAATAAATATAAATGTATCATCTTGATTTTATTAATTGGAAGGAAAAAAGAAACGCAAACATATTAATGTGTCCACCCAAAAATCATTTACCGACGCCATCCATGGTTTACTATCTACCCTCTGTAACTGGAGAAAATATTCAATGCAATGGTGATATATATCATGTCAGCATTGATGACATGATATTAATAATCGATAATAAAACTCCAAATAAGTAAAGTGAGCTTCACTTAGATAATAGTTATTGACTTATATGGAAGAAGAGTGAACAGTTATTGGTTTACATAGACAGGTAATTATTGACTTGTGTAGGGTCCGTTTTTCTAATTGTTCACATATTATTGGTTGGTTATATCATATCATCAATAATGACGTAGTATCACCATTGCGATGAATAATTTTTCAATTGAAACTGAATTTCAACTTAGTAAGATAATGTAAAGTTGTACATTTCACTACAAAAATTCAAATTTCGAGGGACAACAGGTAATACTACTCCTGGAACACATAACTATAATAGATGCTAATAGGTTTATTGCCCAAGAACCATGATATCATCCCACCAAGTCCATCAAGGAACGGACTTGTTTACATGACGTCGACCATATGGATGACCATGCTTTGCGTTGTGTGGCCAATGGCTCAAACGACCATTACTATGAGGTAAGCCAAACAAATGAGATAAACCTGTCATTGCACGAGATTGTCTAGAAATGACTCCGTCAGTAGAAGGATTTTCTGATAAGATAATCTGGTACCCATCATCGTAAGAATCCATCCCTTTTGCCATGAGTTGCCAAACCAGGGCCCCACCAACGGTTCCTCCACTTCTTGCCAAATTGTAGATGTTTGTATAAACAGAACTCATGTACCAGTCCCTCTCTTTTAAACTGTATCCTGGATCTTTACTGGACTTTCCAAATTCTGCGATTACCAAAGGTTTCTTTAGTATCGTCCTCGAGTCTTGCCAATGGCTTGACATCCATCTTTTCATAAATTCCATTTGCGCATCATCATTTTTACCAGACAACCTGTCATATAAAAAAAAATTAGTTAAAGAACGTGACTAAAGGTCCTCTTTAACACAAAAATAAAAAATAAAAAAAATTCTAAGAAAATGAATTAAATAAAAGAAAATTTAAAAATTTTAAATAAGATTCAGGACTCTGAACCCTTGAGAATTCGGATACTAATGTTCAAGTTCACTATTAAGCTAACTTGTTTAAAATCTAATCTTTTGAGATATATGATGTATGAAAATATTTGGTTTCACATATGGTAGTAAGACTACGATATCAAAGGAGCCATCACATTACAAGCAACATTAGAAATTAGTAAGGATATAGGTGGTTTACCATATGTCAGGATATGCATGAATGGTGGCAAAATCAATCTCCCCGATGAGATTGTTACTAATGAAATCTGTCCCAACTTGGTAACCAGGATTTATTTGCTTCTTTTGGGGTAGCGAATCCCCATAGAATCCTTCCATGCCTATTTCCAGCAAATGCTTGCCATCTAAAGCTTTTACATAAGTTGCCATCTCTTGAACCCAGGCCTGTAATATCAAATATATAATTAGTAAAATTTATACAACAATTGCAGTGATAGCTACGCATCAAAACCATGCTTTTAGGAGTTATGAAAGGACGATCCATACATTTCACTTCATTAATTTTACACAATGATAAGCCACTCACCATTAATTCATGAAGGGCTACTATTTATTAGTGTGTCCCCAAGCATATATAATACTAAGTGATTTACCTTTAAATGAAATTAAACAAAAAAATTTATTAGAGGCGATCTCACTTGTAAAAGTATATGCTGTTGAGACTCACATTTATTGTTCTTCCAGAGTAGTCGACTTGGCAACGAGGCTCGTTCATGAGTTCCCACGCCATGATTGTTGGGTCATCTCGATAAGCAATTCCAGTTATGGTGTTGAATCTTGTTAGGACTCTCTGCAATTAATAAAATTCGTTGAAAATTATGATGATTACAACTAACTTTTCCTTGCAAAGCGCCTACACACATGAACCCTAATCTATTTCATGAAAATTTAGTTTCTACCTTGACATGATTCTTGTAATACCCTTTGAGCACTGGATTTGTGTAGAAATCATCATTACTATTAATCTGTGCTCCTGCATTTCTAGCCCACTGCACATACTGTGTTCGCCCTCCAAAGTCATTGTAATTGTTCACGAAACTCAACATTAAGTGAATCCCATGTTTTCTTGCTTCCGAAATCACAAAATCCAGTGCCTAAACCATTAAAAATTCATGTAGTAAGAATATTAATATTTACACAAAAATAGTAATATGAATAACTATATTAGGGACAGTAAATTGCACTATTTTGTGACATGATTAGATATATTCATTTTTTACCTGAAAAACTCGTTCATCATAAGTGCCAGGTGAAATTTGCAGTGCTTTGTCACCTCCATCCGCGAAAGCCCAAGTTCGACAGACAGAAAGTCCAGCAGCAGCCGCCTCTCGGAACACTTCAGAGACTTTGTACCTTTCACTTGGGTTTGTTGCAACATTCATCATCCAGTATGAGTTGAACCCATTGAAAAGAAAAGGCGAATCATTTAGAACAAACTGGGTCCCTTTTGTTCTGACAAACCCTCTATTTGTTGGAACCCTAGCTTCACAATCAAGAACTAGGAAGAACAAAACTAAAAGGCCCCAAATGAAGATGATTCTGTTAAAAAAACCCATTCGGTCTCTCAGAACAATGATATTTTAATGGAAGAAATGAAGTGGGTAACTAAAAGGTGCTATGGGGGCTATTTATAATGAGATAAAGGTAACAGAAATTACTAAAATTAGCAAAACTAGCAGGAAATAAGTAGGTTTTCGGTGTGCTAAAATGTTGTGATGGTTGGTGCATGAAATTTAGAAGAGGTCATTAATGCTGAAATTTAGGACTGCACATGGAAAGCGTAAGGAATAAGGTAGTTAGTTGCAAATTGAAACGTCAGTTCAAGATGGGTAACTGTTGTTGATGTCTTATACGTGCTTATCCATGTGGGTAGTTTCATCATTCATTTCTTGATGACATGGAGGGTAGTTTCGTTCTTTGATAAACATTCATGCAGGTGCAACTGTAGTTATCACAACTGTCCCAGCATTGTTGATCTTTACCACAATTTGGCTTTGGGAGAAGGTGATTATTTTTTTTTTTTAATCATACAACAGTTGATTTTGATTTTTCATCTGCTCATTTTCATCTCCATTAGTCATTACAAGATTTTCTCAAGATTAATCAAGTAATAGTTATAATTAAATCATAAGGAGTAATATGATGAAAGTAGGAGTGCAACTTGGATGGGTTAGGCTAGTTCAAAGACCAACTCTTCTTAACTCAAAAGTCTCAAAACTCTCAATCTAAGTTCAAGTTGAGCTAGACTTGAACCGAACCCTTCAGCCCAAGTACTATAAATGCTTATGTTGTCAAACTACAGCTGCACTCACATTGTACAACTCAAGCTGAAATTCAAGTTCAATTCGCATTCAACCTTTGGCTTGAATACAGATTCAATTTAAATGTGATTAACCATTACATATTTTGGGCAGAAATTTGATTTCAATTCGAGTTGAATCCGAATCCATTAATTGGGGTTTTCGAAAATTCCAGAACCTAGCCCGAGAACTAGTCGGATTGAAACGAGATTTGAATTTTTTTGTTTAAACCCAATCCAAATTCTAAAAAGCGACGGTGTACTATCTTAAGAATGCAAAATGTGCATGATAAATCCAATCCATTCTTTGAACAAACACATCAAACTCAGAAGGTTTCCCCTCTTAACATATTTACAGTAAATGGTTAAATCATTGAGGTTGAGAATATGAAATAGTCACAGTATTTTCATTCACTTTGCGCTGACCACCTCAACAGAAGAGTTGTTTTGTATCAAAACTTTTATCACTTTTTTTTTTGGGGCAAAATTACCTGTCACATTCATAACCATCGAAGTATTAAGAGTTAATAGAACTCACTAATGATATAATTCAGGTTGATTTGACATAGAAAATTTAATAAAAATTTTGGTAAATTTAACTTTGTTGAAAAACCAAGTCTTTGAACTCAAACTATAATTGAAGCTCGGCTTCAAGTCCAACGAGCTTGCATTTCATGAAACTCGTTTTTGAATACCTTGATTAGCCACCGGTGCTTGACATTATGGTGGTGGCAAGCAATCTTGGTGACAATATAGGTTTAAGCTATACAATAATTTGGTTGGGGTTTTTCCATGCTCACTTGAATTAGGAGTTGATTTAACTTATGAAATAAATGTAATGGATGTTGTGAGTTGATTTATAATGTGCACATCTTTTGTTTTTTTGTTTTTTTTCAGTTTTGTATCTTTTTTAATTTCTTCTTCTTTTTTGTAGATATGTCTATTATCAATTATGAGTTCATTTAAACCAAACTTTGGTACTTAATGAATTAGGGGTTTAGATAAGGATGTCTATGGGTCGGGTTGACCCACGATTCTCATTTCCTGGCCCCAAAAAAATAAGTCCGATAAACCCCTTAAGAGAGAGCTTGGGCTTTTCTTCAAACCTATTACCGAACTCGAAACTCAGCCCACCTTCCCACCCAGCCCATTTGTCCTTCCTCCCAATTGTTTGAAAAAAAATTAACCATTGAAACTTTGAAAGTTTGACGACAATACATGACTCGACTTTATTTAAATAAAATTATTCATTATTTATTTTTTGTTCATTTTAACTCTATTTTTAATTCAAAAATATAATTTACAAAATATATTTAAAAAAAAAAAAACTCGTCCACTATGTGGCAAGTTGGGCTGCAGGTGTACTCCTACTTGAATATCGACTTGACTAGTTTAATAACTTACCCAGGTAAGGGCTTGAGCCTACCCTACTCAGGTACGACTCAAAAAAAAATTCATGAGTCTAGCTCAGCCCGACCTATGGACACCCCTAGGTTAAGATTTTGGATAAATTTTAGGGTTTTAAGGGGACCGGTATCTTTTTTAGAAATTATAGGGCAGAAAGTACAACTTTAAAATATAAGACAAAAAGTACACAACCCCAAACAAATCTCTAAAATACCCTCTTTAGTAGAATGAGAACCGATTCCTATATTTTTGCTTCCACAACTGAAACTTAAAGGATCTCAACTGTTACACATAAATCCCTTCAATATTGTCGAAAACTTCATTCTTCCAAAAACTTCCATAAAACCTCTTTTTGAATTTTCAAAACTTCCTATTGATCATTGCTGAAAAAAGGATCTTTTCAAAACTTCACTATCCAAATCTTTATCTTTGTCTACAACACAAAGACACCAACCAACCACAACCCAAATTTAAGAACAGAAGTTCTAGAAAATTTACCAATACTGTCGTCGATAAGTCCGACGAACTGGGAAATTTCAACGATTCAAAAATCATGAGTTTTTGGCACTTTTAGCTCTTTACTGGAGAATTGGTCGGAGGAAAAATTAGGACTTTGTTCAGATGGAGTTTCACTGTGATTAATTGGGTTTGTTGGGGGTGATTGGGGGAGGGGTTTGAGAGAGGGTTTTGTTATAATTTTGAGGATTTTGGGGCGAAGATAGTTTTTCTCTTGATAGGTTTTAATAGGAACGGAGTGAAAGTATAAGAAATTAAAAATGATTTTTTGCAAATGGAAGTGGTTGTAGCAGAAGGATGGACAAGGATGGGAGTGATTGAATTTTTTGGAAAAGAAGTTGATAATTCAAGAAAAATATTGTTTCTTTTATTTTGTCTATTTGTTTTCCCCTCAATTACCTTTCTACTTCTAGTGTTTGGTACTACATGCACACCAAGTGTTTAATCATTTGCCACAAAAAAAAAAAAAAAAAATCAAAGAGACCATATACATTGTGATATGTATCATGTCAATATATACAGTGTGACATTGATTTGCAATAGTGTGACATTGGTTTCTAGCAGTGTGAATTTGGTTTGTAGCAGTATGACATTTTCTAGTACCAGTGTGATAATGTCTTGTAGCATTGTGATATTACCGTGCAAGGCAGCAAATCATCTTCCGAATTAGAATCATCATCTTGATTATTACGATTATCCTCATTTGAGTCATTATCATTGATATTTATCCTCACATGAACATGATTGACGTTAAAAGACCGTAACGATTTAAAAAAAAAACATATGGACGGTATTGTAGCAATGTGACATTTTTTAGTACCAATGTAACATTGTCTTGTAGCACTGTGACATTTTCGTGCAAGACAGCAAATCATTCTCTGAGTTAGAATCATCATCTTGATTATTACGATTTATTAAAAAAATAAATTATATAAATATGGAAAAGACATGAATGTTTGAATAACTTAAGTTGAATGAAAGATAAATATATGATTTAAAATTCAAAAATATTATTCCATAAATTTAGGAAACCGAATCTCTAATATAACTGTCATATTTGTCTCTCATTAATAAAAAAAAAAAGGCAATTTCGTAAGAAAAAAAATTACAATTCAACAAAAGTGTACCTCTTAACCAACACACAAAGGTACTTACACACATATGTTTTATATTGAAATATTTTTACACAAGTAAGTATAAAATGATATATTTTTTCACAATTTTTCCTAAATTTTATCCACACCACTGGACATAAATATACCGACACCCGTTTTCTTTTCTAAAATTTTATTGCATTACCTTTTAGTTCATATGTTTACTTTATTCACAACCCCCCTGAGCAGACTTTACTGACACGCTACAATATGATAATGTTGTCATTAAATATTTTTAAAATAACAATTTTACCCTCTCTTCCTCCTCCACAATTGGCCAACTCTCTTTTTGTTTCACCTCATTATCCGACGTCTCTTTCTCTTTTACTTCATTTCATCAATTTAAAATTTAATATCATCCAATTAATATCAAATTGACTTTCTATTTTATTAATTTAATATTTAATTTTATCAAATTAACATTTAATTTTACAAATAAACACTAAATTAACATTATATTTCATCAATTTAATCTCTGAAATTAGCAATTTATTTAATCAATTTAACATTGAATTTATCAACTTAAAATTCAATTCATCTAATTAACATCAAACTAACATTAAATTAAATTTTTTTTAAATTCAATTTCTTCAAATTGATATAAAGTTTACCTTTAATTTTATCAAATTAATATTAAATTTTATTAAATTAACACTAAATTAGCGTTCAATATCATCAAATCAGTTAATGACTAGATTGTACATGCTGCCATACAAATTGGGTTAGAAATTGAAGATGTGCGATGGTTTAGGGTTTTTTTTTGGGGCGGGGAGGAATTTGGCCGTCACTATTTTGATAATTAATTTGTTTGGTATACTTTGTTTGTCGGTTAGAGGTACTTGTGCCAATAGTTATGTGTGTGAAGAAGGAGAGGGAGAGAGGAAATGTGGCGGAGGTATGACTTCGGTGGTGAAGACGTTGTTTGTAATTGTAGTGATGGAATTAATTAGATTAAATATTAAAATAAAAATGAATTATAATATTAAATTATACTTCACTTGAATTTAAAAGTAAATATGGTTTAGTTAATCCAATTGATTAAGATCAAGGTGAATTTTTATATAAATTTAACTCAATCAATGGTATATAACTAAATTTGATAAATGTTATGCTATAATGGTAAATATAAAAGTTGAGTAAGGGCATTAAAGTAAAATCATTACTTCCATTACTATCATCAAAACTGACAAGTGGTGTCAGTTAAATTTTAGAAAGGCAAGAGGAGCTTTGCATTTAGGCCTATCTACGGTGGTGAGTGTGGATAAAATTTATCTTTAAATTTTTGTTCAATTTGGGATCAAATAAAGTTGCTTGATGTTCTTTTGTGTTGTCCTATTTTTTAATCATTGAGTTGGCACTTAATATAATCAAAATTTTATAATTTTTTCTGAAGTCATTTTGTCTGGTTGGAAATTCTTTATGGTTGGATCAAGTGAAATTCGAGTTTCAATGTTTTTTTCTTTTGTATTTTCATTCACAATGTATACTATTAATAAAGAATGGGGGTGGTTTTGTACTAGTAACTGGTGTCCTGTCCTTTATATTAACTCAATTAACCCCCTACAATTTCCATAAATGCCTAGATTTATCCATTTTAATCTCTTTTCACTCTTTCTCCTTTTTTTTTTTTCTTATGGGAAACTTCATTTTGTCTCCTTGTCGTTTACTCTAATTGCAGTTAACCTCTATGGAGTTTTAAAATAGCACATAACCCGCTTGTGGTTGTGGGACTAAAATATACTGTTAAAATTTCCATCCAATTTAATGATCCGTATTGCTTACGAATCCATCGTGTAATTTGGTTTAAACAAAGCACGATGAAAGTTAAAAAATACCCTCAAACTATGTGACGCCCTAAAATTCGAGTGCCCGTAATTATCCTGTTGATTACCCGTTAATCTACGGAATACTCGTGGATACCATGTAACTCGATACCACGCTTTTATGTCCCATTTATTGGAATTTATAACTTAACAAAATTTGGGCAGAGTTTCCTTTGTACGGAGAGCTCTACCCAAAATATAACATGTGCAATCATACAACATTGACCACACCGGATTCATTCACCCATACTTAATTGCATAGTATCAGATACTACCATAATCATTATCACTACATATATTTATTCATAAAAGAATAAATGTCTCAAAAGAGTTTTATGTACATGCATTTTATAAACAAATTTTTGTTACAAAAATTATACAATGTCAAAAGTAAATATAAACAAGAGCCTACGGCGTCAAAATAAAAGCTACAGTCTGGCTTTGTTGTCAAAGCGGGCCAGTAGGAGAGCTTTCGGTAAAAGCCTTTGATGTACCTGAAAATTGTTCCAAATAAAGGGTGTGTCAACACTTAATAAGGTAACTTCTACAGAGAGTATCTCTCAACTCAAATGCATATGAAATGTCACATGCAACAATCATTTCAGATATTCATTCAAATATGTCTATTATGTACAAATATCATAAATCATGTCATGCCATGAGAAGAGACTCACGCAAACAATATCAACACCGAGCTTCATCCCGAGCTCCTACAATATATGCAATGTCATGTGTATCTATCTAGGCATTCTAAGCCATCGACATTAGTGTTATGTACACCCAATGACTAATTAATTCATTTTATTGTGTTTTTGTGGATAGATGATTTATGATCTACACTAATGGGACATTACACCATCAACGGATTTTCAGGACATCTCATTTGCGACTCTGTTTTTGTCGTTACACTTTTCTGGAATTGCACCGCGAAAAAGTATATAAACTAAGTAAGAGAATCTTGCACCCGAAGGAGGATCTAACCATTCTTGTTATACCCTAACACGTTTATCCATTTAATTGATGTGGTTGTGTAGCTCTCGTTTCGTAAAACAACTTTAATTCTTAACTTGAAGCGAATAAACGGTTTAATCATCGTAGATCTAAGGAAAAAGATTAGGAAATCTTTTTTTTTTTTTATCTTTCTTTCTTTTCTATCTCTCCATCTCGCTAACCTCTGGAGAAGAAAAATAAAATTGGGAGACAAACGTCTTCCACTTATATAAAGCCTAAATTTTATTTTTGTGGCCCACATTGCGACATACTTCTTCTTTTAAACGGGTCCAATTTTTATTTCGAATCAATTAAATTTCGTCCTGTGTTAAATTTAATATATTTTTATTGAACTAATTTTAAATTTTTTTTCGAGTCCCGCGAATAAAATCTGATCGCAATTAATTTTAGTCGCGCGACACCCAATCTCTTTGAACACGTGAAAAATTCAAATATTTCAGAATTTTAAATTTTTTGGGTAGTTAGATTTCGCGAGATGAATTCAACGGTGAAGTCCGTTTCTTCATCTAAATTTTATAAAATTCATGTTTTTAACCAGTGCTTTACCAATTAATTCTTATTTTACCCATTTAATTAGGATTTTAATTTTTTTTTTCAGGTTTTATAAATTGTCCCTTCTTTTCTCTTATCTGTCATCTCTCTCATATTTCGTTTGTTCTTTCTTCTCATCGCGCCTCTGCAAGTCCCACTCACCCAACCCCCCTCTCTCAATCTCTCTCAGGCATGCCACTGCCACCATTTTTCCCTGTCAAGAACTACGATTTTGCACCCTTTTGCCTACCGATCAACCACCAACACCCTCCTATTCTTTCCACCAATTAATCACCATGACCCACCTCCTATGTTAGATTTCACCCTCGGACTGTTCAGTGAACATATGTTTTAGAGGTACACTTAAAATACGAATACTATTTTATACTCAACTCTATTTAATGAATTATTTTCCTTATATGAATCTTAATATGTCCTTGCACTCTATTAAGAGCTATAATTTTTAATAAGTCCTTGAAAGATTTTAAAATTTTTATTTTGTACTCTTAATAATTAAAATTTTTCGTACTACGCCTTCAATGTATTGAAAGTGTTACAATGTAATCGTTTGTTAGCTTCCGTTATTTTTTTCATCATAAGTCAATTCATTAACATTGACGAAAAAACTAACAGAAAGTTAGTAGAAGGGTCACATTGCAATACTTTTAATAAATTGAGGGTGTAATATAAAAAATTTAATCTCCGAGAATACAAAAGGTTAATCTTAAAATCTTTCAAAATACAAAAATACAATTCGCACTAAATTTTTATCAAATCTTTTTATAATATCATTCCAAGTGAGTTTTGCTCTATGATTTGGGGCGGATTTTAAAGTTTCTTATATTTCTAACTTAGAATTTAGCTCCAACCCTTACATTTTTTAAAACCTAAATTTAAATCCGAGTAAATACATTTCTAAAAACCATCGCCAATTCTATACCTAAACTCATATCAAATAAGAGAGACTCAAATTTTATTCAAATCATTAATGGTTAGATTTTATTCACCTTTAAAGATCTAATGATTATATTTTATCCTCATTTAAATTTGGATTTTTTTTTTTATTTTTGAGTTTCTCCATTTGAGTATTTTGTATCAAATCAAGTTTTTTACCTAATTTTTTATTCAAATTTGAATAAAGGTCTAGATCTCTATTAGAGATGGTTACTTTATTTTATTCTAGAATGCTAGATCATGTTTGAGCCCTAAAGCCCGCTCCTGGGCTAACTCCGCCGTCCATCCCACCCTTTTCAATGATTTTTGAACGTTGCAGACGTGAAATTTCACTTCCTTATTCTTTTAAAAAATTGATCTCACAATATATTTACTCTAAAATTGGAGGTCCCTTATAAACCATTTCAATTTAAAAAAAAAAAAAGTGTTTAACGGGATCCTCAAACCAGTTATTCTACAAATGGCTTGTGTTTATTCTATCAAGTAACTTGTTTGTATACCCGATAAATAGAGAAAGACTGAATTCTTAATGTCCCGTCGTTGCTGCATCAAGTTGGCTTCAACCTTATAGAGTTCTTTCATTTCTCACCAACAAAGTTCTAATCTTTTCCCCAACCCAAAAAAAAAAGGGGGGAAGACAAGAAAATAAAAGGCATGGTTTCTTCTCCTAGTCTTATGTAAACAAACCAAATTAGCATTCTGATCAAATCATAATGCCACCAAGAAATGGCAGCTTTGCTTTTGGGTTCCGGCATGCCATTTCCACTAGGTGACCATTAAGTGCCTCAATGCCCCCATAATATTAATAGGAAATCTATATAATATGTATGAAATTGAGAGAGAGAGAGAGAGAGAGAGAGAATTCAATGAACCCTAGTTCATTTCATCACGCCAAATTACGTCTCAAAACCTATTGTCCTCTAGAATGTCATTTTGTATTGGTTTTCACAAGTCTCTTCTCTATAGAAATAACAACCTCTTCAAGGCAAATCTCAAACCAACAGTTTGAGTTTTCCAATCATCAAAATTTTGAGCAGCAAAGCCCAAGAATTTCTCAAACACAGCTGCTTCACTACTATAATGGCATTGATTTTGTTCATTGTTTTTTCTGTCTTCTTCCAAGGAGCTCCTGGTAAACCCACTATTAGTCCTATCCTTGCATACTTTTGAATTTGAAACGAAACTCACAATCAGTCTCACGATTCTTTCATAAGCCAAATTCACAATCAGCTACAAATAAGCATCTTGTGGCCAGGAATCGGCCGCACTATTGACCACGGAGTTCATTGATATACTAGAGTTTTGACCACACAATTCTCATTGTATAACAGTCTTGGGTTGCAATTGGGAATAAATTTTACCCCGAATTTAAAGTATCCCGACACCCTATTAGATTGCTAACTCGATATAATACCACCGAGTGGCAACCACATTAAAAGCCTAATCTAGTTTAGTTTGGTATTCTTCATTTTTCTAAGATGTTTTGAACCAGGAGACCGAGGGTCTCTCTATCTGGCAGAGAGCTGAGAGGCCATGACCCCCTCTTGACTTATTACTTTTTATTACATCTCTTAAGATTCAGCACTGTTTTTGTGTAATCATTGAGGTGGCCCCTTCCCCCATATTTTACATCTCTTCTAAGATGACCCCACTATATCTTTTTCCTACTCTCTATTAGTCCCCTAGATCGGAAATTCTGGATCCGCCCTTGATACGGCTAACCTTGTTTTATTGTTTAATATGTGATGTAGATGAAATTATATGCGAGGAATTGCCCGTTGGAAATTGCTCATTTTCAATTGCATTCTCTGGAAAAAGATGCTTGCTAGAGACTTACCCATGAAAATGATGGAACTTTGGGATTACAATGCAAGACATCTGAGGTTGTTGCCTAGAAAATTCATGAATGGATTGAGAGTGATGAATGCATCAGTGCATGTGGGGTTCAAAGGAAATCTGTTGGAATTTCATCAGATACACTACTTGAGCCTCATTTCACCTCCAAGCTTTGCTCTCCAGCATGTTATCACAACTGCCCCGACATTGTTGATCTTTACCACAATTTGGCTTTGGGAGAAGGTGATTTTTTTTTTTAATCATACAAATGTTGATTTTGATTTTTCATTTGCTCATTTTCATCTATATTAATCATTACAATAAAATCTCAAGATTGATCAAGTGATAGTTATGATCAAATCATAAGGAGTAATATGATGAAAATAGGGGTACAACTCAGATGGGTCAGGCGAGACCAACTCATGTTTAACTCAAAAGTCCCAAAACTCTCAATCTGAGTTCAAGTTGAACCGGACTTGAACATGAACCTGAACCCTTCAGCCTTTGGCCCAAGTACTATACATGCTTACGTTGTCGAACTACGGGTGCACTCACATTATGCAATTCGAGTTGAAATCCAAGTTCAATTTAAATTCAACTTCTAGCTTGAATACATATTCAATTCAAATGTGATTATACCATTACGTATCTGGGGCTGAAACTTGATTCAATACGAGTTGAGTCTGAATTTATTAATTGGGGTCCCAAAAATTCGATAGCCTAATCTAAGTACTAGTCGGATCTTCTTGTTTAAACTCGATCCGAATACCGGATAGGGCTGGTGTACTATATTAAGAATGCAACTCCGAACTCTAATTTAAATGTTACACACCTTAGTAAATTGGAAATTTCATCAACTCTTCGATCCCTATATTGTGGGAAACATGTACAAGTCTGTTTTATATACAAGTATCTACTAAAATTGTTTTACATATGAACATACTAATGGTGTCTAACAAGGTTTATGTCCTCTGCAGGAGTGTTCTTGCTGGACCTGTGCATGGTACTGCAAACCAGTCCCCAACGGGCAATGTCTCTGCTTCTAAATTCTGGTGCAGCTGCCGGGTCCTGTCTCTTCCGCTGCAGGTCCTGCCTCTGCTGCTGCTGCCGGTCCTACCTGTGCCGCAGCTCCGGGTCCGTCAAGTGAATCATCTGCATCCGTTGATTGTGCTCATGCACCCATGTAATCAAATTACAAATTTATTCAATGAACCTGCTTCTATCCCCTATTGTGATTATATACCAGTAAAACCAAACCTTATTGTAAGAGTATATATTATGACATGTAAACTTGATTAGTTTGTTATTTCTGATCAATTGGTGTTGGAAGACCGTTACATGAATTGTTATTTCCGCCTACCCTTACATTGAACCTGTTTTATGAAAGTCAAAAAGTATATCATTAGACCACAGCTTGTGGATATGTATCGCATGTAAAAGCAAACATCTGTTTATTATATGTCGAGACTAGAATTTTAGTATTTTAATTTTCTTTTTTTTTTGGACCTCTTTGAACACCCGACTAATCTTACTGGACACAATCTAGTCTCGATTCTAGGCCAAAAGGAGACTTGCATTTCATAAAAAACAACTAAAAATAAAGATCCTATCAATTTCACTGCCGAATTCATCTGATTTTGTTTTTCGCCTATTTCATCCGAGGGTATTTAATTTAACATTAATAGAAATAAATAGAAAAAGTAGAAATTTGTTTTAATAGATAAATCTGCATAATAAATCCAATCCATTCTTTGAACAAAAACATCAAACTCAAAGGTTACCCCTCTAATATATTTATTGTTAATGGTTATATCATTGAGGTTGAGAATATGAAAAAGTCAAAACTACTCAAGCATTCAAGACAAGAGAAAAATGGGTTTGGTGATGTAATAACATGGTTCCCAAAAAATGCTTAGACAAAATTTTGTTGAGTTGATGTAATAACATGGTTGCAAGCATTTGCAGTGAAAATAAATGGAACGAAAAAATGTTACGAGAATAAGAGTGGGAATGAACTAATGTTCTGTAGTCTGCCAACGCACAAAGCAGAGTTACTAACTGGTGGACAGTAAACAGTAGACAGATACATATGCGCACGCGCGCGCGCGTGTGTCTGTGTGAGAGAGAGAGAGAGAATTTCCAAAGAAATAAGGACTGACAACTCCAACTTTCCAAAAAATCCAATCAGGTAGGAGGAAGCAGAACAAGGCTGTTAACTTACAAAATTACAATGAGTATTTATAAAATAGAAACCCGCCATAACAAAAACCTATAGAAGATGATGCAGATACAAACAAACACTAAAGTTTGAATTCCATCTCGAACTTTAGCGCATGTAAAATAATACTCAGGAAGGATGAGACACAGTTTCAGAATTTACCAACTGCTTCCTTTTAAATTCTCTATGAACGACGATTGAAGTTGCCACCTTCAACACATGACTTTCCACCAAAAATCTGCATATGCATCTCACACTGATAATTTAGGAAATTTCATCATTAGACTTGCTACCTCCAAGGCAGAAAGGTTCTATGACAGCTCAACAATTTTCGGTCGCTTCTTTTGCTGCTGATCTTTCAATGTTTCACTCGAAGGATCTCCATCAGTAAGCTTAGGTCTTTTAAGCTTTTCAGGAGAGCATGTGGCATTGTTGTCGTCGTCGTCATCATCATCAGTCTCTTCATCACTGGTACCTTCTGACTCAGTCCCACTGCTGCTAGCAGGCAGAGGAACAACTGGTTGATACCCAGCTATCGCAGACTCAGCAGCAGCAAGAGCCTCAGGGGTTTGAAGTTCAGCCACACCCAACATCAAATCCTGTAAATTAGATGCACTAACGATCAAATATGGACACACAGAATGCAAGTATCCAAAGAAAATAAGAATAAAACAAACCCCCATTTACCATTTCAATGTATTCAGACTCATGCCCAGTGAGCACTTCAATATCATAGTCAGAATTGTCCTAGATGTTATCAAGCACAATTATCAAGAGACAAAGGATGGAATTTTAATGTACAAGTTGGTTCGGTGGACTAACTAGTAAGCATACCTTCGCATCAAGCTGCAGCCTTTTATTTGATTCAGATAGGACTCCCAAGAAATCCTTCAGTTTCCCCAGAACTGTACGAAGGCAAGATTTTAAGCACCAGATGTAAATAACAAAAACATTCTAAGCTATTAATACGAAAAAACTCAGCACATCTCAAAGGTATTGACACTTCAGACATCGCAAATGTAACACCGATCTTTAACCCTATAAAAGGGGTGAGAGTATGCTATCAACTTAAGTGTTTTTCCCTAATATCAATGTTAAAATCATGCCCTTTTTTTATGTCATTCTTTTTTGTTTGATCAGAAACACCAGAATTTTAGAAAAGAAAATCAGAAATCAGTACAAAGAGGGCTGTAAACACAAGACAGTTTATGTAAGGTTATCTCTGAAACAAGTGAGAAATTAGGTTAGGGCAGGAGGGTGGCAGAGTTGTGAGACCAAAGAAAAGTGTAACACCTTTCAGTTCCTAAATCATCTAATCAAAGAGAGGCATGAGAGAGATTTTTGATACAGAATCCTCATGAAAATGGTCAATTTAGTCAGATTTGAAACCAATACTTAAATTTTGAGATGAATTTTAGTTGGAAATATGAGCTGTAAAAGCTTCAAGGAAGGGGTAGCTTTTAGAGCTTAAAATGAAAGCTGGGGAGGTTTTGAAGCAAAATCTTGAGAGGACCAGCAATTTAGAATTCTAGATTTTTTTTCTTAGGAAAAATGATTCCTACCTCTATAAATTCTATCCCGAAACAAACTGCCATATAGAAGTGAAACTGAGATTCACAAATATCTTCTTGAAGGACACCTAGGACCATAATGCTGTTATATATCATTTAAATTAATCATCTACTTTCACATTTTTTTGTTTTTTCTATTAGTTTCTTTTACAACCACCACACAATAGAGTTTATTCATTTTGCTATGCTACCTGGTGAATCATGCAAACCTCTTCTTTTCATCTTGTTCTGCTGAGAAATTCCATAAGATAGAAGGGTGGTCATGCCTTACCTCCAATTGTTCCCATTTGGAAACAATTTTACTTTTGAAAATTCTCTTCAGAATGGTTTGGCTTTGCTTTAAACATCAGTTTTCCCAACAAATTCGTGGTATCATAAATTAGGCTGCAGTTTCATATAGTTACATAACACATTATAAAATGAAATATTACCCGGTTGTCCCCGAAAAATTATGTAATCAAACACAAACACACATATAAATTCAAGCATAAAATGACACACACACACACACAAACACACATTAAAATATCAAAAACACAGAGAGAGAATAAAGAACCTTGGCTTTTGGGAACTGAGGCAATTGCTGGCTTCCCAATTGGAGGTTGGGGTTTTGTGACTCGATAGTTTGAAAATGCATTGCTTTTGCAAACAAGAAATGTAGATTCTACAGATTGAAAAAGAAACCAAAGAGTTATTAATAATGAAAGAAAATGGTGTAGTGCGTGCGTGCATGCGTGCGTGCGTGCGTGAGTGTGTGTGTGTGTGTGTGTGTGTGTGTGTGTGTGAGAGAGAGAGAGAGAGAGAGAAAGAGAGAAACCTATAGAAGAGGAAGATGCTTTGCTGGCCTCCAAGTCTAGAAGAGCCTTGCTGCTATGATCCATCTAACACCCTTAGAGTTAAGGCAACACCGTCTGAAAGGTTTTGGGGGAGAAAAGAGGTGAGTGTAGGTTATGTAGGAGTACTACAGCTGTGGCGGCTGTTTTGGGTTGTCAATAGGAATGTGAACAGTAAAATTGGTTGGGAAAAATAACTAGCTTTGACTAGGAATCACTCTTACGCTGCGTTTGGTATCCAGCAATGCATTTATGTAAGAATAGAATGGACATGGGAATAGAATGAAATGTTTATTACCATTCCAATGTTTGGCAATTAATTAGGATTAAGTCTTAAAATAATTTCTATTGGAATGGAATGAAATTTAAACAAAATAATTTTTTATCATAAAATTTTCAACTTATTGCATACTTCATTATAATGAATGTTTCTGTTAATTTTAAAATTTGACAAATTAGATTAAATATGTAACAAATATAGTCACAAAGAATCACATAACGAAAAAATACACTAAAAAATAATAAAAATCAATAATAAACAACAAATAAAAAAAATAGAAATGTGATACGTTCATCAATATCCTACATAATCTTTCATGAAGGGTACTCATTCAACACACAATAGCTATGATCAACCTACAAAATGTGTGCCTATTCACATATGAGAGATTAATAAATTCATTTCATCACAACCTGAACACGGTTATTGGCATAAATTCTATTGAAGTGGGTGACCAACATACATGCCCTTTACCAGTTTACCATCAGAATTAAAGTGGGAGAGATAAAACTCATTTCCAAGAATCAAAAATCCATTCTGCCTAAAAACAGTAGTGACAATTATACTGCTAATTTGACAGCACTTCAACTGCATAAAATATAGCACAGATATTCCATGAATAACTGGATAACAAAAGCATTGTTTAGGCTGATAAATTGGACTTCCCAAATACTTAAAAAAACTAAAGTTAATTACTTAGAACCATTAGATCATTGTACCCACATTTATTACTAAACAGCTCAACTTGAATTGGTACAAATAATCACAAAATCACATAAATAACATAAGTGGCTAAACAAAAGTTCATTACCGTGTTAGATTTCCCCTCATTGAGGATGCTCAGAGGGATGAACCGAATATATATCCAACTAAAGAACAGCCAGAAAATTTTACATTCGAATACAAGGCCAAGACAACTTTGAGCAAAAAATTAAATTAGTAATTCTTTTTCTCTGTGACAGTGAGTTTTGCAGTAGTAACTCAATCACATCATATTTGTGCGTTTTGTCTTTCAGATGATAGTGGTTCAGCCAGAAAATTTGATAAGAAACAGAAATTAAAAAGAAAACATAGATCAACTCAAAAAGCCCTTACTTTGAACACAAACAGATGCTTCGTCATCTAAATTCAGCTAAATCTAAAGTCTCAGGCATTTCTCTAATTTCTCTCTCTCTCCCTCTCTCTCCCTCTCTCTCTCTCCCCTCAAAACCCACATTATAAAATTCGTTCAGATTTCAAATTTGTAACTCAAAACCTGGTTAATTAAGTATCACGCAAAATTATTATATTCCAAACTCAGGTTGAAATTCTATCGAACCTCCCAAAACACAAGTCTACCAAAGAAACCAATTCAACAATTCATTACAAGTACATGGTCAAACAACTGACGAAGAAAATTTCTGAAAAGAAGGGATCTGGCATCTGAAAAAAAAAAAAGATGCAACTAAAAGGACCACAATCAAGACATACAACAAGCAATCGACAAAAAATAATTACTAGTTGTTGAAAAAATTTATGCAAAAAACTCAAAAAGAGCAACAGTTCAGAAAAAAAGTTAAACCCCTCTAAGTAAAGACAATTTCAAAAACTTCAAAACGAAACCCACAAATTATCTGTCATTTCAAAAACCGAAAACTTCTCAGTCCAAACACTAATAACCCACACACCAAAATTCAAAAAAAAAAAAAAAAGATCAGCAAAAGTGAAGTGTTCACCTCGATCGAAAGCTGGTTTGAAATCTTTACAGAGATGGAGTCTCAGATCTCATAGAAAGAGAGAGACGCAGATCTGATGAGAGTTTACGAGAGAGACACGCAGATAACACGAGACGAGAGGAGACGAGAGAAACTGCTCCATGGTTCATTCGAGCGATCGGGCTTTTTTTTTGTATCACACGTATTGGGCTATTACCGAGGGGATTGGGAATGTACAATACACGTTGGTTTTGGTAATGTCAAATCTCATAATTTGTGAGGTTATGTATACTTTTGGAATGAGAATGAATTTTAAATTCTGTAAATCAAACATTATAATAGGCATTCTCATAGAATGTTCATTCCATTTCTAAGACCTAATATCATGTATTAAACGCAATGTAAGTACTCTTATTCCTAAAAGATTAGGATTTCAAAGTCTCTAGAACTGTAAAAATTCTATATTAATAGAAGTTAAAAAATTAAAACAAACTAGAACTAGAACTCTAAATTCTAGCATATACAATCCTAGAGTTTGACCCCAAAAGACAACCCACGAGTCAGATTATGATTCATTTCAGAAATTCTAAAAATTACAAAAATACTCATGAGTCTAAAATACTATTAAAATGAAATATAAAATACTAATACTAGCAAATTAACTCAAACTAACTTAAAATAAGATTCAAAATACAATAATGTCAGGTGTCATATGGATCTTTATCTTGATGGAAAGCAAATTTCATTCTTTCACATCTTCGAATTTGTATTTCCTCGAGTATCTTATGAATTGCATCATTCTCTCTTGGTTGGAGAAAACTTGACATAGAGTTTTAAAATGTTACAGTATAAAAGTCCACAAGTTTTAAACTTGCATCCTTCTTTTCTTTATGAACTGGGAAAATAAGAAAAAAATTGAAGATTAATCTTCTCAATTCGTTTGTGAACTTCTCTAGAATCACAAAATCAATTGGTAAAGCAAAGTAAATAAAAAGAACATCCTTGAATTGACGTTGCACAGTAGGACTTGTAGCATGCCTTTCAATTGAAACCTTCCCCTTGTTCATGATCGTCGTATCTTCTTTTGCTACAACCTTAAACTTCTCTTATTTGTTGTTAGAGTATGATAGCATTGGCGGATTTTTATTCTCACTTAAACTCTTGGAAGATACAAACAAAGCAAGCCCTTGAGACAACGTTATTATCGATTAAAAGCCATCAATATAAGGAATTTCATTAGGCAACTCTTTTGGCACTATTTCGGAGCACTTAGCAAGCAACTTAGTCATGTCTAAAGACAACTTTTATTCAATGTTAGCTGTTGTTTTTTCAATATTCTTAAACTCCACGACATAATTATTTTTAGAATACCTGTTTTTATCATCAGTCTTCAAACAAATAATTAGTGAACTGCCCCGAGACTGTGTAATCATATACTTGATCTCCTCCACCCTAAATTATTTGATCACTTATTGCTTTGGGCTATTTTTGATGACCCTTCTCTAACTGCACCTTAGAATGCAAAAAAAAAAAAAATTGAGTTTTTGCTCTATTGGAAAAAGAAACCCTTGATGTACATGTTTGGTGAAGGAAATTTAGGTACATCTCCGTACCAAGTGCCACTTGAAATGCGTGCTCTATGTTGTATAGTGGCTGCCCAAGTAATTTTGATGTTATATTTGCCCTTAAACCAGCCTTGAATCGAGCAATTGTTTTGCAAGGGTCTTCTACGATACGATTCTTTAACATTAGGTGTTCATATATTTGAATATATTCCATGACAGATAGGTTACCTTGTTGTAGATTAAGAAGTTGTTTGCACAACTTGTTAGGATAGTCTAAGGGCATATACTTTTTTTTAAACTTAGCTTTTGATGGGTCAAGCCCAAGAAGACCCCAATTTATTTGGAAAACTCAAACCTCAATTGAAGAGTCCAATCTTATAAAGACCCACTAAGTCCAATATTGTCCAAGTCTAGTTTCATCAGTTCGGCTATGTCATCAAGAGAGAGAAAGGGGACGGGAGCCTTACCTACACCACCAAGGAAACAGTCCACCCTCACCTTATCTTTGACCACATCTCATGGAGAGCATCTCAACCATCTCGCCCGTTGAGAAGAAGTCGTGAGCTCTACCAAAATAATTGCTTAGTTGTTGTAAAATAGCCCCAACCTGTTAGGGGGCCACTATAAATTGCACGCCCACCAACACTTGGGGGGGCATCACACTTCACCTGAGCACGACTTTCTCCTCTCCCTCAAAGCTTATACTCTCTGCTCCCTACACCCTTAAGTTAATAAAATACTCGACAACCAGAGCTATTGAAGAGTGGACGTAGGTCGAGCTGACCGAACCACTATAAATTGTCTGGGTCTCTCCATCTCCTGATATTTTTTTCTTGCATTTATTATTCACACTTGACAGGTGGTGTGCAAAACTATTTTGTGCATCATCAGTTTGGTGTCATCTGTGAGAAAGCGATAAAATTCTTATTCCTGAACATTTCATTTGCTGAACCAATGACGATCACAACCAGATCCATGAACCAACATGAAGACAATCCATTACGAGAGGAGAAGATTGCTCCTCCACCTACCAATCCTGTCCCAAATGCTCCAGCTGTAAATCCACAGTAAATGCTAGAGACCATGCAGCAGCTGGTGGCCCAAAATCAGCAGATACTACAACTTATGCTAGTTGGACGAGGAGGAGCACAACTTGGAGGTGCACAACATGGAGGACCCCAAAGAGCTCCACGCCCTGGGCATCAAGGAGCTCCACACTCTGTTGTACCACACCTAGGCACCCCTACTGGCACCCCCCTTAGAGTCCCCTTGGGCTCCCCACACAGGGGAGCCCATCATGAGGGAGTTCCAGCTCCTCCTCGTCCTCCTACTTATGGTGAGGACCCTCATTTTTAGGAAGATAAGGGCAAGAACCAAAGCATAGAGCATGGAAGTCATTTTTATGATCACTCTAGGGGACCCCTAACTAGTGGGATGAGAAGATCAAGGAAGTGTAAAATCAATTGGGTGATCTCTTCAATGCCATAAAGGCGCAAGGACCCGAGACAGTAGACTACCTAGTGAGGTGTGTACAAACACGCCCTTCAAACCTGACGTGGCGAACTATCCCCTCCCTCAAAAGTTTAAAATGTCATCCATGAAAATATTTGACGGAACGAAAGATCCACTAGACCACCTCGACACCTACAAGACTCTGATGCAGCTGCACAACGTCCCAGACGAAATTATGTTCAGGGCCTTCCCAACCACATTAAAGGGGTCCGCACGACAATGGTTCGCTAAGCTCCCCCCAGCCTCCATCGCCTCCTTTGCTGAGCTGAGCAGAGCAGGTCATTCGTATCCCATTTCATTAGGGGGCGTCGCCACCAGAAGCTTGCCACCCATCTGTTTAGGATAAAGCAGGACAGTGAGGAGAGCCTGAGAAGCTACCTCACTCATTTTAATGAGGAGGTACTCCAAGTTGATGAGCCCGACGACAAAGTGACGATGACTGCCTTCTTGGGAGGCCTCCATTCGTCAAGCTTCCTTTTCTTAGTGATGAAGCGTCCACCAAAGAGCATGCCAGAACTACTAGCAAAGGCCCAGAAATACATGAATGCTAAGGACATTACTAGGGCCAGGCGAGATGAGTCCTCCAGAGCAGCAGGGGAAAAAAGGAAGGAAAGAGAGAAAGAAGACAAGAAGGAGACTAGCAACAAAACACGGCAAAACAGAGAGGATTCCTATCAAAGATCGGCTAGGTCCTACTCCTTAGAGGGACTGACAAGCCTTTACTCCCCTCAATGCCGTTGTCAGGCACATCCTATTCCAGATTTAGGATGACCCCTCCATAAAGTGGCCAAGGAAGATGAAGTCTCCTCCAAATCACAGAAATCCTAATAAGTACTACCATTTTCACCGCGACCATGGGCATAACACTGACGATTGCTTTGACCTCAAAAGACAAATTGAGGAACTCATCCACTGTGGCCACCTACGCTAGTATGTTGTTGGTAGAGAATGAGCACCACCACCTCACAATCAAGAAGACCAGCAGCCCGTGGGGGAGATCCATACCATCTCGGAAGGACTAGTAGGAGGTGAATAATCACTCTCTCCAATGAAAGGCTCATGCTAGAAAGACAAGGCACCTCAACGAGATACGCCCATCCAAAGTGCCAAAGCAGGGCGACAGCGAGGTCATATCTTTCTCAAATATGGACCTAGAGGGAATCCAGCACCCCCATGACGACCCCCTGGTGCTCACCATGACCGTGGCCAATTTTTAGGTGTGCAGGATCCTGGTGGATAGTGGCAGCTCTGCGAATATCCTATTCGCAAAGGCTTATGACAAGCTCAACCTGGGTAAAGAGAGATTGCAGCCTATCAAATCACCCCTCATTGGGTTCTCAAGGAAAAAGGTATATCCCCTAGGGTCCATCACCCTACTTGTTACAGTCGGAGCATCGCCCCAAAGCTCCATAGTCATGGTCAATTTCTTGGTCATAGACCGCCCATTAGCCTACAATATCATATTGGGGCGACCCGCTCTTAACACATTAAGAGTTGTGCCCTCCACCTATCACCTTATCCTCCATTTTCCAACCACGAATGGAGTCGAAGAGGTTAGAGGGGACTAGATAGCAGTGAGGGAGTGCTATGTCTCCTCCATGAAGACCAAGAAGCCATTGGAAACGTTGCAAGTGGAGGTCATTGATCCGAGAGATGACGCCACCATAGACAGAGCAGAACCAATCAAGGAGCTCACCTCTACGGCCTTGGATGAGGAGCACCCAGACAGAAGAATATACATCAGCTCTTTCCTTTCTGAAGACCTAGTTGGCCCGCTAATAGACTTTTTAAGACGTAACATGGACGTCTTTGCGTGGTCACATGCAGACCTTGAGGGAATTGACCCAAAAGTGGCCACACATCATCTCAATGTAGACCCACGCCAAAAGCTAAGGGGTGCCTCTACTAAAAAGGCCCAAGCTATGGACAAGGAGGTGGGAAAGCTAATAGATAACGGGGCCTTCAGGGAAGTAGCGTATCCTGAGTGTCTCTCCAACGTGGTGATGGTCACCAAAACTAATGAAAAGTGGCGTCTCTACATCAATTTCACATAACTCAACAAGGCATGCCCAAAAGACAGCTACCTGCTGCCACAGATCGACCTCCTTATCGACGCCACCGCGGGGCATGAGTTGCTTACTTTCCTGGATGCTTACTCTAGGTACAACCAGATTAGCATGGACCCCCAAACCAGGAGAAAACATCATTCATCACTCCGAAGGGAACCTATTGCTATAGGATCATGCCCCTCAGACTAAAAAACGCCGAAGCAACCTACCAACGGTTAGTGAACAAGATGTTTCAATCTTAGATCGGACGAACAATGGAGGTGTATGTGGATGACATGCTGGTGAAAAGTCTCGCAGCTGTAGACCACATTGATCACCTCCAAGAAACTTTCAATGTCCTAAGGTCCTATCACATGAAGCTCAATCTTGAGAAGTGCGCATTCGGCGTAGGGTCTAGAAAATTCTTGGGCTTTATGGTCAATCAGAGGGGAATTGAGGCGAACCCCGATAAAATCAAGGCTATCCTCGACATGAAGTCACCTTTCTCGACCAAGGAGCTCCAGCGCCTCAATGGAAGAATCGCTGCACTCAATAGATTCGTTTCGAAATCTACAGACAAATGTTTGCCTTTCTTCAAGATTCTCCGGAAGGCCTTTGAGTGGGAACCTGAGGCAGAGGAGGCCTTCCAAATGCTCAAGGTCTACCTAGCCACACCTCCCCTCCTATCATATGCCACTCCGGGAGAAACTCTCCACCTTTATCTTACTGCTTCCTCATCAGCAGTAAGCTCAGTACTCATCAAAAATGATAATGGAGTGTAGAAGCCAATTTATTACGTAAGCAGGGCATACCGGGGGGCAAAGATCAGATATTCGGGACTAGAAAAATTGGCGCTCGTCTTGATCACAACGGCAAGACGACTACGACACTACTTTTAGAGTCACAACATCGTGGTCGTCACAGACCAACCTCTTAAAAGAATCTTGGGAAAGCCAGACGTATCCGAAAGACTTCTTAAATGGGCAGTGAAACTCGGGGAGTTCGACATTCATTACCAACCAAGGGCAGACATCAAAGTACAAGCCTTGACAGACTTCATTACCGAGCTCACACCAACTGAAGAAGGGAGCTGCAAGGATGCCCAGATGTGGGACACCTAGGCAGCCCCTGCAGGCGCCCAGACTACACCTCCAAGTGCCCAGGCTGCTCCTCTTGGCGTCCAGACTGCATTTCCAAGTGCCCAGGCTACTCCTCTTGGCACCCAAGTAGCCCCTGCAGGCACCTAGATTGCACCTCCAAGCGCCCAGACTGCTCCTCCTAGTGCCCAGGCAACCTCCCCAGGCACCCAGTCGCCCACTTTAAATTCCAAACCCTCCTCTCCTCTACTTTGGAAACTCTATATAAATGGCTCCTTGACCAGTGAAGGAGGAGAAGCTGACCTAATCTTGATCAGCCCAGATGGCACTACTCTCGAGTATGCGGTGAAGCTCCACTTCGTTGCCTCTAATAATGAGGCGGAGTACGAAGCTCTCCACTCTAGATTAAGATTGGCAGTGGAAATGGAAGCTCAACATCTCGCCACCTTCAGTGATTCTCAACTGATAGTTAATCAAGTGAAGGGCGAGTTTGAAGCCAAAGGAGCTAGGATGCAGGAATATCTTGGCATGACGAGAAGCATGATCGCTAAGTTCCACTACTTCCAGATAAGCCACATCCCTAGAGAAAACAACATGGCCGCCGATGCACTTGCAAAGCTCGCCTCGTTCGTGGAAGCCCCATCAGGAGAGCCAGCGTTCATCGCTCACCAGTTCGAGCCAAGCAAGTTGGATATGGAGGCCACAAATGTAAATTGTACATCAGCTAAGTCAAACTGGATGACCCCACTAACGGCATACCTCCAAGAAGGTGTGCTGCTAGATGATCCTCTAGAGGCTAGAAAGTTGAGGATGAGAGCCTCCAAGTTTGTTGTCCGGCAGGACACATTGTACAAGAAAAGTTATTCCTTGCCATTGTTGCGATGCCTCTCACTCGAAGAAGCTCACTATGCCCTATGAGAGATCCATGAGGGGATCTGTGGGAACCACTTTGGAGGGCGCTCCCTTGCTCACAAGGTGCTCAGACAAGGCTACTTTTGGTCCTCTATGGTAAGGGATGTCCAGGAATTCTCCAAGAAGTGTGACAAGTGTCAACGCTTCGCAACTGTGTCCAGGCAACCACCGGAGGAGTTAACAACCATTTCAAGTTCGTGGCCCTTCTCCAAGTAGGGCATCGACATCCTGGGTCCCTTGCCTCTCAGCAAAGGACAATGCAAGTTTTTGGTGGTGGCAATCAACTATTTCACTAAGTGGGCAGAGGCTGAACCCTTAGCTAAAATCACAGACGCAAAAGTCAAAGATTTTATCTAGAAGAGTCTGGTCTGTCGCTTCGGAATTCCCCATGCCATTGTCAGTGATAACGCCAAACAATTCGACAATAAGCTGCTGAACTTTTTCTGCTCCGACCTTCAGATAAAACAACCTCACTCCAACCCAGTACACCCGCAGGCAAATGGACAAGCAGAGGTTATGGTAAGAACAGTACTACGCAACCTAAAGACAAGGCTTGAAAGAGCGAAGGGTCTTTGGGTGGATGAGCTACCTAGTGTATTGTGGGCCTATCGAACCACACCAAGAACTCCTACTGGGGAGACCCCTTTCTCCCTCGCCTTTGGAACTGAGGTGGTCATCCCTGTGGAGATCGGGGTACACTCTCTAAGGGTCCAGCACCACAACCCCATCACCAACGAAGAAAGACTTCGCATCAACCTTGACTTGGTGGAGGAGACAAGGGAGATGGTTGTGGTCCGCAATGCGGAGTACAAATAACGCATAGCGAGGTATTACAACTCGAGGGTGAAGTCTCGCTCCTTCCAATCAGGGGACTTGGTCCTTAAGAAAGTGATCCTCGCCACAAAGGATGCACATGAAAAAAAGCTGGGACCGAATTGGGAAAGACCCTACCTCGTAACAGAGGTGGTGAGGCCGGGCACCTACATGATCTAGAATTCTAAGGGGAAAGTCTTACTCCATCCATGGAATGCAGAGCACTTGAAAAGGTATTACCATTGACACCCTGAGAGCATCAAAAGAGTGGAAGTTGGGACTTGATTTTATTTTTTGGGGTTATTACCCAATATTCAATGTACCTTTTTGGGAATTATTACCCAATATTCAATGTACCTTTTTGGGAATTATTACCCAATGTTGCCTTTAAATAAGCAATAGATTAATAAATTTTTTTACGTTTTTACTCCAAAAAGATATTTTGCATTTTATTTCAAAGGAGTATCAATACAAAAGTGAGGCTATAAACTGTCTTTCTTTAAAAAAAAAACAAAAGTCCTAAACACTCTAACTGCTCTCACGGTCGTCCTCCACCTCCTCCTCGTCATCTTCGGCATTACTAGAGCCCCCATCACTATCATCAGTAGGCATGAAACCTGAGAAGTCAATGTTAGGGAAAACAGTAGAGATTTTCCCTCGGAACTCCTCGAAACCATCAATGAAGGCATCTGCGAGGCCATTCTCCAAGTCTTCTTCAGCAAGGAAAACTCTCTCCTGAGCAACCTTCAACTCTGCCTTCGCAACAGCAGCCTCTCTGAGCATGACCCTCTCATGAGCCTTTGCAAGCTCAGCCTCCCTGAGCGCGTTCCTCTCATGGATTGCCAGAAGCTCAGCCTCAAGCTTAGTCGCCCGCTCACAAGCCTCAATAAGCTTATCCTCCCTGTGCGCATCCCACTCACGGGTCGCCAAAAGCTAAGACTCAAGCTTGGATGCCCTCTCATGAGCTATCACAAGCTCATCCCGAGAAGCACTACCAGCTGCCTTGAACTCGGAGATCCTCCCTTGAGCAATAAGAAGCTCCTTTTGCATGATGTCAAGATCCAGCTTCAGCTTGTCGTGATTGTAGGCCCTCGAAAGCAAACAGATAGATGAAGTCGAAACCTGAAAAAAAAAATGAAAGAAAGAAAAAGGTCAAAGTCACAGGAAAGGACTGGAGAAAGGGAAATAGCGGACCCTTACTTGAGTCAGGCCTTCCAAATATGTGTCAACAACCCCCTCGGTACCCAAAGTACTAAGCTGAAAAACCTCGGGTCCAAACAAAAATCTCTCAAGCCTTTCCCTGATAACCGACGGTCTCCCTATCATGGGACCAGACTTAATCGACACCCGAGTAGAAGTTCCCGCACGAGGAGGGGACAAAAGAAGAGTAGAGGGTGTGCCCGGCAAGGAAGACTCTAGAGTAGCAACTGAGGAAGTCGTCGGCTGAAGAGGTACCGCCATAGGGGGCATCACCCATCCTCGCCACCTTGGAGGAAGGAGGGCTCCTGCTAGAATAGCGAGACACTACCACCCTTTTACTTGCTACGAAAATAATAAAGTGTCAGGGAGGTGAAAAACACCAAGGGGAAGGGGAAATTAAAAGAGAAAACACCCCATTTTCTTCGAAGAGGAACCACCAAATTTCTAAGAGGGAGCAACAACCCTAGTATCCTTGGGCAGAAGAGCTCCCAAATCTTTGTAAGGGCAAGCCTTGATGGCCTCCAACTTCCACTCCTGGTCTTGAGAAAGCACAAGCGTGTCTGCAAAGGAATGGTGAGCACACATACAAAAAAAAAACAAGAAGCAAATGTGCAGCGTACCGGGTTTTCTGGCAGCACTCCAATGTATTGGCACCAAAGCTCTATCAACTTCTGTAGCCCATTCCCCACCAACAAAGAAGAAGCAAGATTTCTAGCCACAACAATTGGAGCGCATTCCCATGAGCACTGTACCACTTCTTGTGGTAAAGTAGTACCAGCCCCTATTTGGTGCAGGAGTTTCGCTCAAATTGTATGTTGCGTGGAACTCCACAGGAGAAGCATCCTCATAATGCACTTTCCTCCATAATGCAAGAAAGCCCAGCAGAACTCTCTAACCATTAGGCGCTAATCGCCCTAGAGTCAAGGAAAAGTAAATCAAAATACGACAAATGGGAGAGGACATGGGGAATCTTAGCCCACCCTCAAGTATTTCCTCGTAAACAACAATATCACTAGAGAAGGCGTCGCAAACAAGCTCACCCATCTCAGCCCGGCGACAGAACACAGTCGGAAGAATACGATAAGTAGAAACAAGCCTTAAGATATCTCCATCCGAATTGAACAAACTGGAAAGGGTACTCACCTTAGACCCATCGTCATCAAGTCCTAGTTTGCCTTTGCGCTTCTTTTTTCGAGGCCGTAAGGAGTGGTCTGAGCTATCGTCTTGAGGGATTTGGCTTTGAGAAGTCATACTTGGAGGAGTCAGATCGTGATGACCAAAAACGGCACCCAAAGCTTCCTTGTCGCCTGCAGTGCTTAACCCAGCACCTAGAGGGGTGCCTGACACTCTATGCTCTCCCAAACGAGATAACCCAACACCTAGAGAAATGTCTGACCACCTTTGCTCGCCCAAATGGGGTAGCCCAGCGCTGCCTGATGCTCCAAAGTTGCATAAAACAGCTCAAAAGGCGCCCAAATCAGCGCCTACAGTGGCGCCCAGGCTGCTGCCCAGCCCCCCTGCTCACCCACTGTGCACGTTTGCTACACGTCTGATGATCTGGACATCCTCATTTTTGGCCTGCATGCGGCTGTCCAGCTCCCTGCTGTGTGTGCCCATGCTGTCCAGAATTCTGCTTTGCGCGCCCAAGCTGCCCAGCCCTCTATTTTGCGCACGAAAGCTGTCCAGCACTCCACCCAAGCTGTCCAACTCTTTGTTCTGTGCGTCCAAGTTGTCCAGCCCCTTTTCTGCGTGCCCAAGCTATCCAGGACAACATTTTCAGCCCCTAAGTTGTCCAGGACAGCTCCTTCAGCACCCAAGCTGTTCAGGACAGCGCCTCCAGCACCTGAGCAGCCCCCTGCACTCCTTTTAAAGTAAGAAAAGTCCTCAAATTTGCCCAAGCCATTGCCTAAAGTGGCGCCCTGTTCAGCGCCTAAAGTGGCGCCTACCTCCTCCTTTCCTTCGATCTTCACCACTCCCTCTTCAATCGACATTGCCCACTTGAAAACTCCACTCGAAAGGAAGAAATCCCACTATATATATATATATATATATATATATACACACAAATGGGTACGTATATATATCTATATACTCTTGGAAGGATTCAAGAAGAACACACTTTTTCCTCTCAAGTTCCAACGAAATGGGTAGGAATTGGGTTTTTAAAGTTCTCAAGAATGGATGCTCAATATCAAGGCAAGTGAAATGGGTAGAACTTGGGCTCTCAATATTTTCAAGAATGGTTTTCAATCTCAAGGTGAGTGAAATGGGTAGAATGAAGAAGAAGACTATATTTATAGTCTAAGGTTTTTAAAAGAGGGAAAAGCCCAAATTGAAAATTATGGGCCCTCTTAAAAATCCTTGCAAAAGTGGGAAAGGCTTGAAGTATGCATCAAAGCCAAAAATACATTACACAAATGAAGAGTCAATGCCTCCTTCTCCAAGTTTCCTTAGACATAGAAGGAATTGGGGAGCAAATGATGGGTCAAGCCCAAGAAGAACCCAATTTATTTAGAAAACCCAAACCTCAATTGAAGAGCTCAGTCTTATAAAGACCCACTAAGCCCAATATTGTCCAAGTCCAATCTCATCAGTTCGGCTACGTCATCAAGAGAGAGAGAGCACGAGAACCTTACTTGCACTGCCAAGGAAACAGTCCACCCTCACCTTATCCTTGACTGTATCTCATGGAGAGCATCTCAACCACCTCGCCCATTGAATTGAAGTTGTGAGCTCCACCGAAATGGTTGCTTAGTTGCTGTAAAATAGCCCCAACCTGTTAGGGGGCCACTATAAATTGCACACCCCACCAACACTTGGGGGGCATCACACTTCACCTGAGCACGACTCTCTCCTCTCCCTCAAAGCTTGTACTCTCTGCTCCCTACACCCTTGAGTTAATAAAATACCCGGCAACCAGAGCCATTGAAAAGTGGACGTAGGTCGAGCTGACCGAACCACTATAATTTGCTTGTGTCTCTCCATCTCCTGATATTTTTTTCTTACATTTATTATTCACACTTGACAAGCGGTGTGCAAAATTATTTTGTGCATCATTAGCTTTCATCTCCTACCATGTGTTGATTGATGGCAATCCCTATCTTCTTAAATCTCCTTCAACACCAGACCACCAAATTTTTGTCTACAAGCTTCATCTTGGCAAACTTGATTCTCCTCTCATCCGAAAATTTATACTTGGTAAAATATTCTTCACTGCAATTAAGCTAACCAAAAAATATGGTAATATCATTCCTCCCAGCAAAATCTTGTACCTCCATCCTCATATGTCAATATTTAAAGCCGCATAACAGTATTTTTTGGCTCTGATACAAAAATTAATGTAGGAAAACTGTGTAAAATCAAAATATGGGCTATTTTAGGCTATGAAAAATAACATGAACGGTAAAATAGGTTGTGAACGATAACGTGAACAATATCTTTGACTAGGAATCATTCTAGGGTTTCTTAGGCATCATACCCAAGGGATAGAATTACATCACACAACTCAAGAAACGTACAATTGTTGAAATTTCTAAAATATCTCTTTTATTAAAAATAGCACTACCTATATATAGAGTTCTAAGTACTCCTAATATGAATTCCAAAGTCTCTAGCAGTGTTGTGAAAAACGAGCCTAAGTGAGAAATGAAGCAAAGCGAAGTGAGCCTTGGTCGCCTTGAACATCCAAGGCGAAACAAGGTTAAGTAAAGCGAGCTTAGGCAAAGAAGCGAGCCAGGCAAGAAAAGCTAACGTCTAACTATAGTTTTTTTATTTTCTCCTTCCCCTCCTTCTTCTTCTTCTTTAACATTAACCAACCCCTAGTAGAGATAATGTTATATGTGTATATGTATAAAATAAATTGATTGATTCGTGTAACAATATCATATGACAATCTGTCTTATTATGATTATATAATATTGAATGCATTATTTTGATGTGAATGCTCTTGTTAATCAATTTGTTTGGTAAATTAAATTGATTAGTCAATTTGTTATATGCTCTATTTGATTAATTAATTTGTTAGTGCTTTATTTAGTGGTGATATTAATCAATCATGGTGGAAGTTGAACCCACATTTGCTAACTTTACATTTAGATGACGTGATTATGTCACTTGATTATTTTTAGAATACAATAATGTTCAATATTTAATATCTTGTCTATTTAAAATATATTGATGTTTATTATTTTAATTGCATTTAAATATTTTATATTTGTAAAGTTAAAACTTCAATATTTAAGAATAATAAAAGTATGAAACTAAAATATTTGCTTATTTTTTATATTGTTCGCTTTGCTTCAATGAAGCGTTCACTTCTCGCTTCTCGCTTCTCGCTTCTCGCTTCTCGCCTAGACCTTTAGGAGACCGGTTCGCTTCGATTTGCTTTATGTCTTAAATAACACCGGTCTCTAGGACTCTAAAAACTCTATATCACTAAAAGTTAGAAAACTAAAATAAACTCGAATTAGGACTCCAAATTCTAACATAGAATTTGACCGAAAAGACAACCCATGGGTCCGATTATGACACATTCCAAAAATTTTAGAAATTACAAAAATACTGAGTCTAAAAACTATTAAAATGACATATAAAATACTAACACTAGCAAATTGAATCAAACTAACTTAAAATGAGACTCAAAATACAATAATGCAAGGTTCTATACAGATCTTTATCTTGATGGAAAGTCAATTATATTGTCTTTCATATCTTCGAATGTAACGACCCATATAAAAAAATAATAATAATAATTATTATTTTTTCTTTTTTTTTGGGGGGGGAGGGGGAACGGGAAAGGGAATGAGGACTTGAACCCTTGACCTTAAGAAGACAAAGCCTTTACAAGACAAGGAGTACCATTGGACCAAAGGCTCATTAATACGCTAATCATATCGTCAATTATGATTGTATAAAAATAATAATAATAATAATCATTAACACGCTAATCATGTCGTCAATTATAATTCTATATAACTACGGGTTATTTTTAAAAATTTTAAATAAATAAATGGACTTCAATTATGATTTCTTTATGTGAAAACGAGTCAAATAAGTAGGTCATATTTCGTATTAAAAATAAAATGTGATATAATATATGAGTAATACATTACATATAGAATATATGCAAGTGTGTATATATAGATAACAATAGACATGTGGTCTTTTAGGAAAAAAAGAGAGAGAGAGAGAGAAACAACCATGAGAGAATGAACATTTGTCCAATGACTTCCTTGGAGGCCAAGCATTTGCCCCCTATAAATAAGGGCTGCCAATAAGCAAAACGCAGAGCAAGAAAAAAGAAAACAAAGAGAAAGGAAGAGAAAGAGAGAAAAAGATGGAGAGAGAGAGAGAAATTTATGAGATTTTGGGGTCAAAAATTAAATAGTGAATTTTACTTTCGATCATTACCAAATTGAAGTATCTTATTCGGGGTATTTTGAATTTCTTATCTATTAAAGTTATTAATGATTTTGAGGTATGGGGTAGTATACAATATGCTCCTGTATTTTAAATCTCTTTGCAAAAAGTGTCATTTGCTTATCTGATATTTGTATTCCGATTGATTCAAAATTCTGACAATTTTATCAGTTGATTTGTACATTGGACTAAATACTTTGAGATTGATTGGTACACATACGAAAATGTACTTGAGGCATTATTGGTGAAATGTGATTATGGCCCTGCAGGGTGCGATTGTGATTATAGCCCTGCAGGGTGTAATAGTTCGATATAAGTATGAAATTTATTTAACGGGTTTAGCCGGGCAAGGATGAGTTTCAGTTTATCCTCGCATGGGTTTATACAAATATCCTCATATACATCCACCATCCAATACGTATGGTCCATCGTCGGTCCAAATAAAGTGGGTTTGGATGGATACCCATTTTTTCTGGTCCACTAATCACAGATAAGCTCGATTTTTCTTGGCCGGTCATTATAGCACTAATCCTTTTTTCTTATTTTTTTGGCTCACGGATATGATAGTGTTGCTAGGCCTGTCATTATTGACATAATCGTCTTTTAATAAGAAACAGTCAGTTTTATGGCAAACAGTTCGTACATAGAAAAGGTGTAAAGACAACATATAAGGTGGGAAAATCAATCGACCTAAAAGCATAATTGAAAAATAAAGCCCCAACTAAAAGGCACACAAAACATTCCACCTTGCTAGAATGAAAAAGAGTCCCTTGAAAATCCCAAGGGACCAAAGCCAAAAAAGTAAATTTTTGGCACAACTCTTCAACCACCTCGCATCTAGGGGTAACCCTTTTTTTCTTCCTTGTTCTTTTAATTTTATATGAAAACCACTGGATTTGGGTAGTTTTCAATTTGTATTGTAGCCGTTATTCGTATTTAAGAGATTAAAGAGCATTCACTAACCCCAAAGCATGCTAATATCATGTTTGTTATACAATAAAGTACATTAGAAACTACTAAATACTTGCATTTGTGTGATTAGAAAAACATCTAAATGGGGAATTATACCCCTTACAGACCATAGGCATACTAATATCATGTGTTAGAAAAGAAAATTTAAATAATAAACCTAGTTAATCCCATGATTCAGAACTCTGCACTCAACATGGTGAAATTGCATTGTTGTGTAGTGAGGTGTGGTATTCCAATGCTTTTATCTAAAGTCGATCCAAACAGAACTTTTGATTTCATGGCTCAAGTTTGTGGTGATGGCCATGAACTCGGAAAGTATGGGACACAATGAGTGCAGCATTGCTGAACGATTTTGGGCAATAAATACAAAATGCTAGATAGAAGAAGAAACTGAACATAAGGAGAGATTTTAGCCATGTCACGACGTCAGGAAACTGTGTTAGCTAACTCAACGATTCAGGTTGACTATGTGATGTCTAGGACAACTAATAAATGGTATCAGAATAGAAAGTGTAGACTCAGATGCAACTCGGCCTACTTGTATTGGTACCAGCAGAAGCGTGGAACCATGTCTGATTCAAATATTTTAGAATACACTATCACTACGTCACCTTCAAATTGAACATAGAAGGCACAAACAATTTCTTAAATTTATCATCTCAGGCAAAAACTACAAGGAAAGTTTAAGATATGGATTCTCTAAACATTCTGAGCATGAATAAGAAACATCAATGCCGAATTGAATTTTCTCACAGAAAATTTGAAAAATGATATCCACTTAACATGCCCCAGAAATAGCTCAGCTATATCACAACCAACAAATCGCATATTAATTGTAGTTGCAAGTTCAAATTGCCGTTGTATATTCAACCTAACAAGTCGGCCACAAAATAATAGCCTAAGAAGGTGAGAGATTACCCGAGAATGATGGAAAAATATAGTGAGATGATGGAGAGGCAATGGCTCACAGTGGTGGTGATAGCGACGGCTCACGGTGGTTTGTGAGTGGGGCTAACAGCGGTTACCAGTGGTGGCTTGCTGTCAGATAAGAGACGATAGGAGAGAGAGAGTGTGTGTGTGTGAGAGTTGTTGAAACAGACCCAAATCCTAAACCATTTTAATTCCATGCACAATTGAAATGCAACACAGCATCCCATGGTAAATAAAGGTTTTCAATAGTCATGATGCTGGTTGTCTAAACAAATAAGAATAATTTTGCCCAATATAAGTATAGCTAAAATATTTATTAACATCAAAAAATTAAAATATAAATTATAAGATAAATTGTAGCATATAAATGAAGTGTCTCTCTCTCTCCTTTGTGGACTTTTCTTAACCCTTCTCTTCTGGGTTCTTCTCTTCTTTCTCCTCTTCTCTTCCATTCCTTTCTCTTAGTCGCAATTTAGAACCCTAAATTCCTAATTCTAGGTTTCCAATTTTTGACCTAAATCCCCAAATTTCAGAGATCTTTGATCCCTAAATCTCCAATTTTGAAAATGTATTTTTGTTTAAATTTGAATCTCAAAATTGTATTAATGTTTGAATTTCAAAGATATATTGAATTTGATGGTTGCTTGTAATTGAATTTCAAAGATTCCAAAAAATCTTAATTTCATATTCACAACTAGGTTGAGAGAGATCTAGGTGTGTGAAGTTCATGAAAGAGAGGACTTACAGAGTATGTTACAGCAACAGGAGAAGAGAAAGAGAACGTCAGTCTGTAATTCGATTCGAAATAGAGTGAAGAAGAGAAGACGACCTGAGGCGGTGGCGGGTAGGTAGCAACAAAAAGAGATAGAGGAAAGAGAAAGAGTAGATCTGTGGAGATTAAGAGGGCGGTTGAGTCTTGTGTACGTGGAAGCAACGAAAAAGAGAAGGAAAAGGAAGGAAACATGAGGTGGAAGTAGGAGGTGGTTGTAGGTGGGTGTACGTGGAAGTAACGGGAAAGAGAATGAAAGGGAAAGAAGCAGGAGGTGGCTATAGGAGGGTGTATGTGGAAGCAATGTTATAAGAATCGGACCGGATTGATCGGTCGGACCGGTTAGGCCGTGAACCGGAGTCTACACCGGTCCGGTTCTTGAGTTAGACCGCATAAAGAAGGAAACCGTCTGTTAACCGTTAAATCGGTCGATTTTATTCAAAAATGGTGAATCGGATAGTTTGATTAAACCGGATGGTTTGGATTTTAAATGATATTTAAAAAAAAAAATCCCCCTTTTGATAAGTTTGCCCCAAATGGCATCCATTCTCCACAGTCCAGTCATCTTCTTCTTTCTCCAAGTGACAAACAGCCATCGTTTTTCGTCTTTTTATTTCTCCAGACGACGAACAACCATCGTTTTCGTATTCAACGATGAACTGATCTCTTTCTTTGTCTGCGCCTTTGAGTACTCTGATAATCTAAAGACGAAACTGATATCTTTTTTTGAGTCTTCGTCTGCGCCTTTGAGTTCTCTTATGATCTAATCTCCATTGAGTCTTCTCTCTCTCTCTCACTCTGTGTGCATCTCGTTTCACTCACATGTAGCAGGCGACATCTCCTTCCCCAAGGCTTCTCCTTCCCAAGGCTTAATTGTCTGTACAATTTGGACTTTAGTACATACACAGTATATACCTTTATTTACAACCTTTAATTACATAATTTTATCTCTCCCTTTCTTTTAATTCCATTTTGTCAAAGCTTTTGTGATAAATAATTTTTTTGTTCACTATTAATTTTTCACTTATATTTATTTTTTTATTTTTGTCAAAGTCCTAAATTTTAGATTAATTATTATGTTTATAATTTTTATATTTTTTTATTATACAACCGGTCCGACCAGTTGACCCAACGGTTGGACCAGTGAACCATTGACCTAGTCCCTCTGTCGGTTCGATGTCCGGTCTGGTTCTAATAACTATGCGTGGAAGCAATGGGAAAGAGAAGGAAGCAGGAAGTGGTTGCAGGTGGTTTGCACGTCAAGGATGTCAAACTCTGTCTTTTATAAGAGTTATAGATAGATATGTACCTTGGGGGAGAGCTAAAATTGGCTACTAGGGTTTTTTTGGGCAAGTGGGTTGAATAGTTGGGTTCAATTTATATATAGGATCGAACTTTTATCTAATTGGAGTAGTATGTATCCAAATTTAAATTTGAAAGAATCTAAATTCGATGTGTTTAATTGTGAGACCCTGTCATTCATTGCATTACATTTAAATAATATTGGGGGTCAAAATATAGTTTCGAAAGTTGTTAAAAGCATGTTAAGTATTAAGTTAAAGTATTAAATTTTGTTGAGGAAAAAAAAAAGATTAAGTGACCAAGGTTAAATTGCAACAATCGAAACTATAATAAGTTAATTTGGTGTTACAATAAAATTTTCATCCTTGACTGTGAGATGTTTATGATGGATCAAATGAGAGGTATGAAATATAAAAAATATATATATTAAAATTTAATTTTTGGATTTTGTGGTATTTATGGAACAACCATTGCATGGAAGCCACCTCCAAGCTACTTGTTGTCCTGCTTGGGGCTTCTTCTGTGAGACTCGATCGTGCATTGCATACACATTAGCATAATTATGTGGATTAATTACAATTATGTGAAATTATTTGTTAGATGAAATTTTGTGTACGAAAATAGTATTGGGTTGATTTTGAAATCACTTAAAAATTTGGGGGAGGCAAAGAGAATTATTAAGTTTCGTAAAATATCTTTATACATGTGTCAAGGCTAAGGTGGTGGATCATTTTGCAAAAGTCAAGTGCGTGTGTGTGTGTGTGCGTGTGTGTGCCAAGTGTATGTGTGTGTCTTAAGGTGTAGTAAAGTGTGTATGTGTGTGTGTGTAATTCATGGAACAATGTGTGTTTGTGTACTTTAATATGTAGTAAAATGAGTGTGTTTAAAAGACAAATTAGTGGGTGTGTGTGTGTTCTGGTTTTGTTGAAACCGTGAGTGAGGGAGAGTAAATGAGAGGAAGAAGAAAGAAAAAAAAAAAGAAGAATTTGGGGACTCCACGCCAAACCAAAAGTAAGAAGAAAACAAGAAGAAGATAAGGGTGTGTGTGTGTGATTAATTTTAAATATTTGTGTATATGTGTGGGACTCTTTTAGTGTAATTTCAAAGCATATTTTGGTGAGTTTAAATTAAGTGTATTAAACATAATTAGTGGGTTGTTTTGTATTAAAATAATGGGTTATTTTATTTTAAGTTCAAAACAGATTTTACTAAGGATGTTACACAAAATTAGGGGCTGTTTTGGTATTGATTAAATGTGTATGTGAAGTTAAGTGTAGTGGTTTAAAAAAAAAAGTATGATAGAAATTGGAGATGGGTGCCGGTGATGCCGAAACCCTGATTTCTAAATATTATTATTACATCTATGAATTTTAATTCAAATGACCCGAAATTTTGCATTCAGCATTTTTAACTGATGCTTGATGTGATAATGTAAACTTCAAATGCAAATGAATATAATATCCAGTGCGGAATGTAGGAAATGCCAGAAGTGTAATTTTTGGAATTTGGGGTTGAATGTGTGGAAAAGGGGCTCCGGTCAATGTGTTTGACCTACTAAATCTTAATTGTGATTAATGTGAGTAATTTTAAAGATTTGAGAAAGAAATATGATCCCTAAATCTAATGTGCCAGTATGTGAGTGAACAGTGTGGTAACCGGGGCACTTTAGGTTGAATCATCTTGCATACATTAGTGCATGATTAATTATTCAATGTGATAAATATATTAATATTTATGTGTTAGGTGGAACAGGTAGGACAGTTGATATAGAAACAGATACGAAAACACCGAAAGGATCCACCGATAGAACTGAAGGGTCGTAGATCGAAATATTTGAGGTGGGTGTATATTTTTATATGTTTTGAAAATGCTATTAAAAGATAATGTTAGATGATATAATTTAATAGCATTTCTCTATAATTATGTGCTATGTGCTTATGTGATTCGATGATACTTTGTATTGTGCATTGTGTATTGTAAAATGTGGCGCACTGTTTGAGACAGGAGCGTCGATGCCTGATCACTGGGCGTGCAATAGTGTGCTAGCACTGTGGTATTTTCGGGAAATTCGGGAGACATGGATCCATGTGAGATTGATTACCCAATGAGGGGTAGTATGGATTTGTTGTGGCTTATGAATGTTTTGGAATTAGATTGATGTTGTTATTTGATACATGTACCTACATAGTATCTATCTACTTCAGTGTATTACTATCAATTTCATTTCATATATAGCATGTATACTCACTGAGCGAGTGGTTTAGCTCACACCCTTATAGCTTCTCATTTCAGGTACAAGAGAGGGAGACACAGATCATTCCACTGTCAAAAGGGTTAAATTTTGTACAATGTTGGTATAATATTCTGTTCGTTATGTATTTAGTTTTAAATGAGTAAATGATACTGGTTGAGGGACTGTATAATTATTTGTTGGGTCGTATATTATGTTAAATGAGAGTTTATTATAGCAGGTCAATAGTATATGTATTTGTAAACAGACTCAACAGGCATACTTTGTGATGTATGCTATGTGGGTGTGGAATTTTGTATTTGTCTATAACCTCGAAAATAAATGATTAGTACATGTCTTTTATATATGGTACAGGTTATAAGATAGGTTTTATCATCATACTTAATAACTAAGGTAATGGGTGGTGTTGTTGCACTTGTGGGATTGTTTGGTGTTTTATTAATCTAGATTATATATACGTAAACAGGTGTATCAAAAACCTAGTCGCGTCTTATTCTTGGGAGACTGGGATGGGGCGTGACATCTCCACCTCTCCTCATCCATCTAGAATGCTTAAGGAGGTGGTGAAAGCTTCAGCTGAGGCTTGGATATGTTAGAATCATCAAGAAGAGTGAGAAAGAAAGGAAAGAAGTTAGAGAGAGAAAGAGAAAGATTGAAGAATCAAAATTCTGGAGAGTAGAATTCAAGCATCAAGAGGTACTTTTCTAACCTAAATAAGGTGTTAGAGTTCATTTATGATGATTAAAATGAGTTTTGATCACTGATTGTGCATGATTTTTATTTTCAAATTTTTGGGTGTATAATATGAAGTTTAGTAATGGTTTGAAAGGTGGCCGTGGTCGGTGGTGGTGGCTCGAAGAAGAGGAAGTATGGTTTGAATTTCTTGAAAATTAAAGGTTTAAATCTTGAGTTTTTAAAATGTAAGGAGTATTGGTCTAGACTAAAACCAACCCTATGAATCCATGTGTGACCTCATAAATTGATTTAGAGTTCATTTGGTAGATGAAAAAAGTAGTTGCAAGTGTGACCCCGAGTTGAAAAATCTTATTTTTTTCAAATTTTGATTCAATTTTTGGATGGGTTAGAGTTTAATTCAAAGGGTCTCGCCTATGAGGATCTGAAGAGGGCCATGAGGAGAGTACATAGGCTCTGAAAACATGTCTAAAGGTGTAATGTCGAGTGAGTTATAGGGGTGAGAAGAGGGGGTCTTGAAACAGAATTTTGACACTTAGGGTTTCTTAAAGTTGAAGATGGAATGGACCAAGAGGACCACTGTACACCCGATGGCGTGTGAGGGCATGTCTAGTGTCCAATGGACCTCTGGTCAGTGCAAAAAAATTTCATAACATCTGTGCAAAGGTCCCAATAAAATTTGAGGTCAATCTGATACCCGGATTAATAGGTGGTGTAAAATATCGATTTTGCCCTCTAGAGGCAATTTGACCAAATTTTTGGGTTAATTTTACCAAAACAATTTGAGGGTGTATATAAATTTCATTGAAAAATAACATCGTTTTATTTTTGATAATTTCGGATTGAAAAGTAGTACAAGGTAGGAGTTCTCAATTCTGAATCAGACAAAACATTTCAAATTCATTTTTAAATTATGTCTTACATTATTTATGACGGTTAGTATGTTTTTAAAATTATATGATTGGGTATTTGAATAATGACTTGAAATTACAGATCCAAATTAGGTTTTTGAGTTCGATAACGCACAACTATTCGATACGAATGATTTGATTTTATGAAATGAAATGAGATATCAAAATCCTTTTAAACTAAACCTAAATGCATACAAATCGAGTGGCAAAAAGGTTTATATGCTAGTTTGAGGTCGTAGAGGGTACCAATTGAGTTCATAAATGCCTAGGTGACCTACCTGGTCTCCAAACTTGGTTGCTGAAGTTAAGTTGTGGTAAATATGAAACATCACGAAGCAAATTCATATGCATTCATTTGCATCAATTAAGTTATTTTTGAGTCGATACTTATTTGCATTTGTGTATACGCAAATTGTTAAGGTTGAAAGCTACTACATCGGTTCCAACTAGGAATTGAGTATAAAGCAGAGTTGTGTGTTGGTTGGCTGAAACAAGTAAAGTGTACTACTTCATAATAATTGAAAATAAAAATATATGAATAGTTTTTCACTATGTGAAATGAAGTTTTTGATGAATTAATTTGGAGTAAGTTGCTTAAACTATGTATCAAATGTATTTTTATAAAAAGCTTGTGATTTGAGTATTATCCACTATGCCGAGTTGTTGATAGTTTGACATGGCTTACATGTTGTTGATTTGGACAATGAGCAGTTGTCGTGAGACAACTTGTCATTGCTTAAATTTTGTAGGTAGGTTGACATTGGTTAAAAGTTATTGATAGCCTAACATTGCTTAAATGTTGTTGTTGACTTATAGCACATGTGGACTATTTATTATGTTGTTATTTTGGCAATGATTATGAAATTTCAAAGTGAGTTGAAAACACTTTGATTTTGTCATTCTCCTCAAATCGTGAACATATTTTGGTAAAATAATATTTTATCTATATTTTTAATATTTTCATTTATTATGATGCACAGTACACTAAATAAAATATTTGTTTTCTTGAAACTCAAGTTCAGAGTTGGGTCTACTACAACACTAGAAGAGTCGAGATGGAAGGTTAAGAAAACTAGTTGTGTACATTTTATGCAAGAGTATTCATTTCATTGTTGATGTAAGGGATGAATTATCTAATATTTTGTTTTGATTTAAGTTGCACAATTATGCACTCTGCCATGGAGTTGTATAGTTTATTTCTTTCATAAGATCATTAGTTGATATTATTAATTTAAATGCATTCCTAAATTATAGGTGCACGCATTACTACGTGTCAGTTATACTTTCATCTTTAAGATATCAAATAGGTCTCTTGGGATGGGGTGTAACATTAATCATCTTATGGTCGTTATTTTTTACCAACATTGCCAGATAGACCAAATAATTGAATGGAATAATTTGACATTAATATAGTAGTGTTGAGTATGCAATCTTCGATTCGACACATCATTTTCAATCAAAATTTAATCATCAGGTTTGAGTGGATTATTATGATTACTAAATAGAGAAAGAAGACAATAATGTGTTGTTGTAGTCAAATTTTCATGTTCACATCAAATGTAAAATGTTAGTTCCCAATTTAGGAATTGTAATAAAAGACTCCCTTCAATTGGCTTTGGACAAACAAGTCAAACTCAAAAGTTTTTTCTTTCTTCTTCATACATTTGGAGGGGCCCATCGGTAACTCCAATGAGAAGATTGGGAACAATGATCTTTGAGGTCCCAAGTTTGAATCTTGCTTCTCTTTTCCCGGATTCATATAGTTTGACAGGTTACTATGTATATATGGAATTCATGTAATAACCATGTGTACAAAGATGCACCTTAAAAAAAAAAAAACTTTAACGAGAGAGCATGAAAGAATTGCACTAATTTTACTTCTTTGGAATGAAAAAAATAAAAATAAAGGCGACGATGAACAAAACCTATACAAGAAAATACAAATAAAAACAGAAAATAGACTTATGATTTCATCCCTAAGTTTGGAGCTGGAAAAATTGTGATCATGAAGGATCCGATACTGGATTCTGGGCCACCCTATAAACTACGACTTGCCTCAAGAATGCGACATGAATAACCTGAACAAACAGTAATTCCTCATGAACCATGACAATCTCCTTGCAGAGAAAAACTTTTTCAAATCAACCATGGTAGCCCTATATAACTTTCTGCATATGCATCTCCCAAATGCATTGCAGAAAATTTCATCTCTATATCTTGTTTCCTCCGGGCAAGAAAGATTCTATGAGAGCTCAAAAATTTTAGGGCACTTTTTTGGCTGCCAATCTCTCGATGTTTCACATGAAGAATCTTTATTAGTAGCTTGGATCATTTATGTTTCGTACATGAGTATATGTCACTGTTGTTTCATCGCCATCAGCGTCATCATCACTAGTATCATCTGGTTCTGTCCCACAGCTGCTTGCAAGCAACCAGAGGAATCATGGGTTAATGGCAATTGCCGATTCAGTAGCAACAACAGCCTCAGGGGTACTAAGATCAGCCACACCTATCATCAATTCCCGTAAGTGAAATGAATCCAAACACCAATTATGAGCGGTGCATGAGCCAAAAAAAAAAAAAAGCAAAAAAGAAAATGTCAGGAGAAACAGATCAGATATTTACAACATTTGTTTTTCCAAAGGCATCTAGAACATATACGAATGGCTGAAAATACAAAGAATTCTATCATTAGCACCAGCCACCCCTGTTAAAAAAAAAAAAAGGAACACGCCATATTTATCAATCATGTCTAGAAAACCACTTTTGAAGTGCATTCAAAATGTTTAGAAATCTCTACAGCAAGTGTAGTGACTGATGAATTACTAAAGATAGGCTTCTGAAGGATTGAGGGAACTAAAGAACGGTTGAGTGAAATAAATAATGCTACGTACCGTATTATGATCAATTATGAAATTGTAGCGGTAGATCCGGTCCTAGCATCATGAACCAACCTGCATCACACTTAATAAAAAACATGCTATGCCGCCAATTGAAATAGTAATATCAGAAGAAAGTTGAGAACATACGAATTGTACTGATCTTGACAAAGAAAGACCATAACTTCTATTCTTCAAGCCAAGAATGACGTTATTCCTTACTTCATTATTGTTTGGCAGGCACAAAGCCAACAGAAATTAAATATCAATCCCCACGCAAGCGGTATTCATTACAAATGTAGCTTGTATATGCATATGCTAGAGCATTCACATACTCATCCTTGTTGGAAGGTGCATGTCACCTGGAGTAATATCAGTAACTGTAAATAGATAATCTATTTTCCTTCAGATATATTTCCATCGGATAGCCAGTAGATATCCTGCCAAGTGAAAAATTCACAATATAAAAACCAGTAAAATGAAAAAGAAAGGAAATTTATGTAACATGCTACGTTTGTAGTAGAGGACCCCACCCACATCTATTTTCATGCAAATGTTTATCACATTTACTACCCAGAAGCTCATATAGGCATGAGGGTTAGTAGGTAAACCAGCCCATGTTGACCTGCCCAGAATGGATTTGGTTTTGTATCAATTTTGCAAAAACCCTTTCCCACCATTCCCAACTCACCCATTTGCCACTAGCACTAGATGGTAAATCAAGCAGAACAAAGAATGTTGTGCAACACAATTTTTTCAGTACAATCAACTATCAAAGGATTGCTTCTGATACATTACCAAAATTACAGATTTTACAATGAAAAGAGCAAAAAGCACGCATAGAAATGGTTGTTTCTAAGTCTGCATGCAATTATTGTTTGACACATCATTTTATGCGATTTACATTTGGAATGGATTGGTTGGTCTATTGTCATAGCATAGAGTCATGTAGAAATCCTCAAAGTTGGTGGAATTATCAAACTCAATTAGAGTACTGCACAGAAGTGTCCTAGATTTTGTTTAAGATAGTTTTGTATTGTAAATGTTATCATAGCATTTCAAGGTTCCATAGGCAAATTGCACAACTCTCTTCCTTTGCAACTCCTACTTCCTCCCCTCTTTATACAGAACAATGGAAATTTACTTATGCAATTCCTTCATCTAAAGTCTGTAACCAGACGTGGTAAATTCCAATGCATTTCACTGCACTCTGACTGCACAAACAGCGGAGTCAAAGCTCAGGCTTGTGGCAGAAAAGAAGATACGATCAACTTACGAAAGTGTAACTTTAATGAAAATGTGCAGTAATTTTCTAATAACTAGTTGATGCACGTGTGCATACGTTGATAATTTTAGGTTATAATTTTAGTTTTTAGTTTTCTCCAAATCAAACTATATGATCACCAATGAAATCAGTCATTAAAGTCCTACCCCGCTCATCGCAAATTTGTCAAAAATTATGTCCACTGATTTTTCTTATATAAATTGCAAAAAAACAATCTTCTAATAAATAGATCTAAATACACAAAGCCCAAACAAGGAAAAATACACAAAGTCAAACTCAATGGTGCTTAAGATAACATGCTGCTCTTTCAAATTGAGTGATTCCTAAGATATATGTTGAAAAATTTCATAAGAACAGTAATAATTTTTAATTCTGAATTCACATGTCAATCCTAATTTGGTCAATTGTACAAAATTAAATAAAGAGAACTACTCAACTTACAACATGTCAACAGTATTTTAGTTCCGTCCATGAAAATATATCGCTAGGAGTTTCTTCTTTGCTTTTGCTTTTTTTTTTGTTTAACATAACTATTTCAAGCATTTAAATACATCTGAGAATTACCTTGCAATACCATAGAGAACAAATGATTTGTAAAACTTGTATTTTCATTTAGTCACCTGATAGGATTAGAGATATGTCACATGGAAAACCTTCAAACATACACATACAATTAATTAAATATCACCCACAATATACAAATGATGATTTCAAATTTTTAGCTGAAATCTAGAAACACAAAGTGCTCATACTCATGAATAACATAAACTATGGTAGTTAGCCTATTAAAAGATTTAATATGACACCGAGAGAAAGCTTGTGATAATTTGGAATAAAGGTCGTGTCATAACATACATATTGCATTAATACAGAATGATAAAGATGACAAAACAAAAAGAATTAGAAATATTTGGTTTGGTTAGTGGCTGCAAATGGAGAGGGAAAACCTTTGGCTTGGGCTCCAACATGGTGATGCATTAATTGAAATCTACAAATAATATCTAGGTATGTTTTATGAAAATTGGTTTATAAGTTTGGCAAGCCAATCAACTTCTCACTGTTCCATGTCTTGGAGTTATGAAACTCCAAGGGTTCTATAAGAGTTATGTTTCTTTAATTGACAATAACTTGCAAGAGAGATTTCTGGCCTAGTGAAAAATCACAACAAAAGGATATTATTTGATTCTTAACATGTTTTAAGGATTTTATTATCAATCAAAAATTTTGCACAAGTATTGAGATAGATAGATAGATAATAAAATATTGAAGGGAGGTTAAATGATGCAATATGACATGATTGGCAATAAAAAATTAATTAGGGTTATAAGTAGTATAAATATATATGTTAGTGAATGTAATTAATTTTAGAAGATCATAGAATATGATAGATTTATGTATTTAATTTAAGAAGTTAAAACGGTATGAGGAATATAATTGACTTTATTATATTAATTGAGGATAAAAGAGAAAATCAAATTTTTTTCATTGTTAGCCACTTTTATAAGTAATATAGATATAAATATAGATTATTAGCATGTTTTAAGGATATTATTGTGAATCAAAAATTTTGCACAAGTATAGAGATAGATAGATAGATAATATAATATTGAAGGGAGGTTAAATGATGCAATTGGACATGATTGGCAATAAAAAATTAATTAGGGTTACAAGTAGTATAGACATATAAGTTTGTGAAAGCAATTAATTTTAGAAGATCATGGAATATGATAGGTTTATGTATTTAATTTAAGAAGTTAAAAGGGTATGAGAGATATAATGGACTTTATCATATTAATTGAGGGTAAAAGAGAAAATTAAAAAATTTTCATGGTTAGCCACTTTTATAAGTAATATAGATATATAAACAGATGCATCAGATTAGTTGCCCTTTAGTTTGAAGCGAAATAAAACAAGAGTTAAAAGTCACATAGGCTATACGTAAGTTCAAGTGCTTCCTCCCACTTGTCCACCTTAATAAGCCCTTTAATGAGGTTTAAAAAGACACTCAGGTCAGGAACACCGCCCATCCTTATCACGTCCACATATAACTCAAAAGCCTTATCAATCTTACATGAAATGGAGAGGCTCTCAATCAACGAAGAGTACATATTCTTGTCAACAGATGAAAACAGAAAGTATGATGAAATCTCTTCATACAGCTTCAGAGCTACTTCCAGTCTCCCATCCTTGCGAAAACTATCAATTAGAAGTTTGTAAACTAGAACAATTGGCACAGAGTCGTTCTCAGCTATTGCATCTAACAGGCCAAGATTGATAAGGAACTCTCAGTTGAAGCTTTCAAGAACCTTACGATAGCTTGCCATATGTTTTGGCCAATATGTTTGTTTCATCTCCTCCAGGAGTTGTTGAGCCTCATCCAATAGGCCAGCAGCACAACAATGATTTATTACAACCCTATAGGTCACATAATTTGGAGCACAACCCTTGGCACCCATCTGTCTCAAGAGTTCAAGGCATTTGTCCAATTTGCCCGCTTTCCCAAAGCCATCTATCATGGCAGTGTAAGTCACAACATTTGGATGACAACCCTTCTCTTCCATCATTAGCATAAGCTTGAAGGCTTCATCAGTCTTCCCAACTTTACAAAGGCCATCAATCATCTCTGTGTAGATTATAACATTAGGAGGGCAAGAATTTTCTAGCATTTTAGACAAGACCTTCAGAGCAAGATCCAGCCGTTTATCCTTTAACAACTTGTCAATCAAAGAGCCATAAGTGTATATATTTGGACTGTGTCCACATTCAGACATCTTAGCATATACCTCTTGTGCTTCATCAAGCTTCCCAACCTTGCAAAATCCATCAATGAGAGCGTCATATACAATATGATTTGACTCACAACCTTCGGTCGACATTGCATCCAATAGGTTGCGGGCCTTTTCCACCTTATGCGCTTTGCAGAAACCATCCACCAGAGCCCCATATGTAACAACATTTGGCTCTATGATATAGCTGCTACTAACCCTAAAGTACAAATCTACATCAGGGACTTTCTCATTGCCCCTCATTCTGGCATAAATTTGGCAAGCTTTTTCAAGCTCTCCTACTTTACAGTGACCATCAATCAAAGCAGTAAATGTGACGACATTTGGAATGCAACCTTCCGATAGCATGCTCTCAAAGAGTTCATTTGCATTGGAGACCTTCCTAGCTTTAAGGTAAGTGTGAATGAGACAGGTATAAGTCACTACATTAGGGGCACAACCATCCCTTGCCATTTCATCAAACCAGCTGCGAGCTTGTTGAATAAGGCCAGCTTTACAAAATGTATCAATTAGAATTGTGTATGTATAAACATCTGGAATAATACCATTCCTTTTCATTTCTTGAAACAATAAGAAAGCTTTGTCTACTTTGGAGGCATTACACAAAAAACCAATTACTTTGGTGTATGTACTAATATCAAGTAAAAATCCCTTGCTCATCATCTCACGAATAACATTATAGGCTTTCTCAAATCTTCCAGCCCCGCAAAGGCATCGTGCAAAATTGCTGACATTGATTTTGTTCAATACAACCCCAGCTTCAAGCATTTCACTGTAAGCCTTTTCAGCCAATTCCAACACATCCAGACTCGGTAACTCCTCATTTCCACAAATACCACCAATTAATATGTTATAAACCACATATCCAGGCTGACATCCACACTCTTCCATTTTCTTAAACAACTTATAAGCGTAAGTGTAGTCTCCTGATCTGCAATAAGCATGAACAAGAGAATTAAATATATTTGGACTAGGATAACAACCTTTTGTGATCATCATACTAAGAATTCGTTTACACCTACCCAGCTTTCTTTTATTCAAACAACCACAAAGCAAAATCCTATATGTTACAACATTAGGAATGCAAGAAACAGAATGCATTCTGTTCAAGAAATCCATAGCTTCTTCAAAAAGCGAAGCTTCACATAATCCGGATATCATTTTCGTGTAAATTACCGTATTGGGCACAAACTCTTCCATCTCAATCAAATCAAGAGCTTCCCTCCACCGCCCCACTTTGCAGAGACAATGTGTAAAACAACCTAGAGTATACCCATCCATTTTAAAACCCAAATCTGACATCTCCTTATGAACCAAGTACGCTGTATCTAACTTGTCTGCCTCTAAAAAAACCTGAACCAGAGCATTATAAGTTGCTTTCGAGGGTTTATATCCAAAATCTTTGAGCCTACCCAGCTCCTCCAATGCAACATTCCACAACCCACTATGGCAATACTTCCTAATCAACAGATTAAGCAATTTCCCAAGTACCACTTTATCGTCATCCTTAATTTCTCTCAAAATATATTCCAAAATTTTCTCATTTTCATCACAACCCAATAAATCTAACAAAGCATTATAAACCGGTACAGTGTGACTGTACCCAATTTACCGACCTACCCATATGAAAAATTTTACACCTAGTTCAGCGTTCTGTACGAGTTTTAACACGTCAATCACCAAATTTTCATTCAATTTGTCTCTAAATTACCTAAGAATTTTATTGGTTTTGTCCCAAAACCATCACGGTTGCTCCTTATGATATTCAATATCAAAAATGCATCATTTGAGATGTTACCCAATTCAAAACTTCTCTCAGAAGAGCCACAATCAGCACCAGAGTTCGACAATGAGTCTCTCAAAATGGCAAATTCTTCGGCTGAAAAGTACTTGACCCGCGAATTGTCCAGTATATCCGACTCATTTCCCAGAAAATCGAGCTCCGGGTTGACCAATCCGTCAAGATTGTTCGGCGATGAGGTGCTGTTGAGTCTAGAAAAGAGAGAGATTTATTGGCGGGAAAATGAGGATGAGAGAGAATCTGGAGGTGGGGTTTGAGGGAAGTAAGTATTGGGCCTGAAAGAGTGCAGTACTGATCGGGAGAGAGCGGATTGTAGCCTGTGTTTGCTCATTCTTTGGGGAGAAATTTGAAAGCTTGAAATGGGTTGGATTAGGGTTTTTCAAAGAGGCTGTGGACAAGAGAAGTGTATGATTATTCATGTTTTGGACAAGAATACTCCGAGATCCAAGCAGCCCTCCTAACTAAATACATAATATTTTAGGCATGTTTGGTTCGGGTATAAATAAATGATAAAATTGGGTAACTATTTCTCATTCAATCCATACAAATGGTAAGAGTATTATTTGATCATATCATTGTGCAACAAGTTTAGATTAAGATTGGGGTAAGATATAAATCTATAATTATAATACCCAATTTATGTTTAGATTAAGTAATAGTGTAAGGTATTAAACTGAAAATGATAAAACAAATATCCAGGACAAGAATTTGCATAATATATAACTTTTATATGAATATGTGCGTCTAGGTTTGCAAGGATAATAAAGTCATTGTGTGTTTTAATACTTAACTTGTTAAAAATAATACCACATGGTATTCATCATTATATAATATTTATGTGTTAAATGAAAATAGTAAATCGGGTCGGGATTAATGATAAATTAATATTGGGTTTTCTATAATTCAATATAAATTTAGTATTACAGCATCACCAAATTAAATTAATCTAATTCAATCTCTTAATACATAAACTAAACATGTCGTATTAATGAGAGAGAGAGAGAGAGAAGAAATATAAATTTGAACAATGGAATATCGACTCACTTTCCAAATTGATAATGAAATATCGAATTTTAATGTCAAATGATAGAATGAACAAAAAAAAATACCAAATTGAACAGTGAAATATCCAATTAAGTGAAGTTGGTGAAAATATTGTTTCAATTTTATTGTCCTAGATATTGAATATTTTAATATTCTATTTTTGTTGACTATACATTGAAATATACTTATTTTATATAGAAAATTTGTGAATGAGAAAAAAAAAGGGGGGGGGGGGGATATGATCTCATTCATCCCAAATTGGCATCCCATGGAAGGTATGCCTTAGCAAGATCGTAGCTAGCTGATGAACCAAAGGGACAAACTAAACGACTAAGGATGTTGACATAACCTTCTCACTGACATGATGGAAATGTAGCTCCATATGTTTATTACAACCATGAAAGACTAAGTTGTGATTCATGTAGATTATGCTTAAATTGTCATAAAAAATAACAGAAGGCTGCACAACGAAACTCCTATGTCGTGTAGTACAAATGAAAGCCTTGTTAACTCAGTTATGGTTGAAGAAGAAGCTTGGTATTTAGCCTTTGCGTTAAAAAAAGCGATGAAATTTTGCTTCTTTGAACGCCATGAAATGCAATTGCATCCAAGAAAAGTACAAAAATCAATTGTTGAGCAGTGTGCTGTTGGACAACCACCTCAATCTTCATTAGCAAACTCTAGCAAGAGATTGTCATGTCGAGATCCACCTTACCACTGATATAAGAAGTTTTCGCTTTACAATCCAATAGTGATCCATTGTTGGTGCATGTATAAATTGGCACATACAATTGACATTATACGACATGTGTGGTCTAATAAATGTCAAATATTGAAGAGATCTAACAATACTCCTATGTTGTGTTCGGTTTGGAAAATAATTTTCATCATACGCAACTTTTCGATCCTTGACAACCATATGAGTAGAAATAGGCTTACAGTTATGCATCTGGGAACAAGTGAGCGTGTCACATGCATACTTTATGAGACCCCAAATTTTTGGAGGTCCTCTTTACCCGTTAAGCCTCATTAATTATCCTAAGGTCATGGTCTTGGTGGATCAATTTTAACGAAATTTCAACGGACTCTCCTTTGCACGTGTAGCTCCACCCAAAACACAATCTAAGTCAATAACAATTCCTATTGACCTTCTAAAGTCTAACATACACATCTAATCCAATACGTGCATTAGATAATAATAACAAGTTCAAATGTAAACCATTCATTTAAACAAAAAAAGAGTTTACATTAAGTCCTCATATACAAGCTGTTACAAAAGACTATACAATATTGTATAACCCAAAATACTACAATGCTATCAATTTTACAGTTGGAACCAAGTATCTATACATCCAAGATAAGAGCCCGAGCTCTGGCTCCATCATCAAAGTAGACCCACAGGAAGGCCATCTGCTGAAGCGTGCGTAGTATCCAAAAAAATATTCCCACAACGAAGTGAGCCTCAGCCAATAGAGTATTTTCTATAGAGAATATCTCTCAATCCAAATACATATGATATGATGTACCTACAACTCAACAATCACATATATGCAACAAGTAACATAAAAGAAAGTTACTAAACCTACAGAGCTACGAGTGATGTTTCACGAAAGCATGTTCGACTCTGAACCCACTCTCAGACTCCCATGCAACTCCCATGATGTAATGTTATATCATGAACCGGGCAATTCCAAGCCCCCACCATTGAGCTATACACACCCAATGATCATTTCAATTATTATCTTGTCTTTAGGGGCGGGTAATTTATGGCCTTTCACCAACGGCCTACCAAACTGTTAACGGATCTCGAGGACATCTCACCTCCGGCTCCAATTTCACCATCACACTTTTATGGACTTATTACAACACCAAAAAATGTGTGACTAAATAAATCAAGTCTAGCACTCGAGGGAGAATCTAGCCATTCTTGCTACGTCTCGACATATTTCCATGCAAATTTTCATGAGACTTGATTGGACCTTGGTCCAATCTTTTCAAGCCCCACCCATCACTCACCTTTTCAAGATCCACATGTCTCGTGGATGTGATGTTTAACCCATACACGTGCAATGTATGTAAAATTGCATTTCAATTGAAAACACAATGTCAATTATAGCATATAAGAGTATTCTAGCATATCACCCAACACATCTTATATACATTGATTAACTCAAATAATATGTTTGAATATATTTAGGCAATTTATCAAACTCATAGGGTGCATAATTACAAATACCTAGCATACCCATCATAACCTACATATAAAACATGTTCAACAACCCATCTCAAGTAGAAATTAGGCAACATGCTCACATGTTGCAATTAACTCACTAGCTACACTAGTTGTAGGCTAATCATGTGGTTAATATACTTTTACTCAACCCTATCTCACATGCAAATCCTAGATTGAAAAGGAATCTAAATAGAAGAGAACCCCCACCTCTTAAAGCGTGAGTAAACAAGAGAAATCCGTAAGAATACACCAAACAAGTCTCTACAAGCCTACTCTAAGCTTAGCCAAAAGCCCTAGACCCAAAATTTAGGAAACATGGTTGTTGTTGGCGTTGGCACGTATCCCTTGCTAAGTAGAACAACTCTTGTTCTTGGTGTTTGATGATCTAATGGTTGGATCTTGAAAGATTTGAGAAAAAAAGAAGAAGAAGATGAAGCCTTGGAGGCTTTTTCTCTCTTCCTCTCTCAAACAATTTCATAGGAGGTGCCACATATCACGTTCCTATTAGTTGGAAATCTCTCATGCCCAATCAAAATATGTCATGTGTCATAGTGAATAAGATTTTTTGGATGGTCTTTTAATTATATTATGGGTTCCATGAATAAATCTCAATTGTTGAAATTTTAATTGTGTATCTCCGATTTGTCTCGAAATGTGTGAAAATTCTGACTATCTTGGAATTCAACAAAAATTGAATGCTCCACTCGATTTCGCGAGATGAATCCAATAATGAGGTTCGTTTCATCATCCGAGTAACATAAAAATTAAATTTTGTAACCTTGCTTGAACGACCTAATTACTATATTACCTCTTTATTAATTTATTAATGTTTTCAATTTTTACATACTTAGCTTGGCTAAGAGACAAGCCATTTGGAAGACGGTGATAACCAAGATCTTTAATAGAAAATTGAGTTCCAAGTTGTACCACAAGCCAATCTAAATGGTCTTCATTATCTCTCATCAAAATCATGTTATCCACATAAATGTAGAGAATAAATGTATCACAAGAAGAATGACAAAAATATAAAAGAAATGATCAACGAGGCTATAAAAGAAACCTCTATTGGGCAAAAATGTGCTCAAATGATCAAAGAAAGCTCTCGAAGCTTATTTGAGTCCATAAAGTGCCGTTTTCAAAAGACAAATATGTGTAAGATACACAGAGTCTTTGAACCTCGGTGATTGATCCATAAAAATTGGTTCATTCAAAAATCTATGAAGAAAAGAATTTTTTAACTTCTAATTTTGCATATCTCATCCCTTAATTGTTGTAATATTGGTACAATGCGATACTACCATGCTTGAGCATAGGCAAAAAAATGTTTCTAAAAAATCTAGACATGAATAAATCCTTTTGCAATCAAACAAGCCATAAGGTGGTCCAAACTTCCATCAAGTTGTAATTTTGCCTTAAATACCTATTCGTATCCTACCACATTCATGGAGGAGGTTCGTGGTACATGCTCCCATGTGTGATTACCTTTCACTGTTGTAATTTCATTTTCCATGGTTGTGGACCATCCTTGATGTTTAAGAGCATATTTAACCAACTTTTGTTACTGTGATATTTTGGCATTATGAGACCCAACATAACGAGAATTAGGTTTAGTGATGCCCCACATAGATCATGTGATCTTAGGATGTTTCCATATTATAGGTGTCTGTTTCTCACTTCCTTCCATGAAAAAGTTCCTTGAAGATAAAATTAGGCGACTTCTCCATTGTTAGAGTTCTTATTTTTTATGTTTTATTTTTATATAGGGTAATATTGTAATTACCCAAGTTATGGTTCAATATAAATAAGAAAGTGTAGGGTAATACTGCTTACACACATATTATTCTCTCATTCTCTCTCTCTCCTAACATAATATTATACTTTTTACTTTTTAACTTGGTAACAAAGTAGCAATTCAATTTTTTTTCCAACTACTCACTGTGAATAGTGTCACGTGAACAGTAACTTAGTGGACAGTGATTTCAGCTCTTGCAAGTGTTTTTTATTCTTTAATCCCTACCAGAGAGGTGCAATTAGAGTAATAGAGGCTATTGGTGAGCTGTCCAATTAGTTTTGGGTGAATATTCTGCTATTTTTTTTTTGCTAAGAAGTTGTCGGCAGAAACCAAATTCACCTATGTTGTTATTCAGACTTCAGATTGGTTTGATTTTTTGACTCTTGAGTTTATTTTGGTCAGCTCGTATTGTGGGTAATCTGTTTGTGTTATGGATAATTTTTTTGGGCCATTTTCGCTTGATGTGATTTTTTTTATCTAATATTCTCTTGGTTTTTTTTTCTTCAATTATGTTGCTTCAAACCAATATTATGGGGTATGACTAAGGGGCTGTGTACTCAGTTGGGTAATTCATGGCAATTGGGTTTATTTGTGAAGAAGTTTTGGAGGTTTTGGTGAGTCGGTAATCTAGTTTCTGCCCACTAGTGATGCATTTCTAACTTATTCTACATGTTGTTATTTTGTTGGTTAACCTATGATGAATTATGGTGGTTTTGGTGAGTGATCAACCTTGTTTTGTGAAAAGGTGATGAGGTTTTCGGTATTTTTTGCTTGATTTTGCAGCCTACTACTGTTTCACTGCTATCTATCTGCCTTGTTTGTTTTCAAAGTTCTTATGGCACCTTTGAATGGTGGTCGTGGTCATTGATCTGGGTAGAAGTGTACTTATTTTTGTGGTACAGGACACACTGAGAATTATTGTTGGGATTAGTATGAGAGACCAACATATAGCCATCGAGCTTCTAATAATACTTCTCGAGTACATCAGACTTCTACCCATGGCCCAATCACTCCTACTACTGACTTTTATGATGATCTTTCATCTCAGTTTTGCCAAATCATCCAACAGAGATATCTTCACTTTCTACTCATTCCTCTGTTCTTCCTACACGCCTTACTAATGGAGGTAACTCTGCATGTATGGTTGTTCAACCTTCTTTATCATCTTGGATCATGGATTCAGGAACTAATGCTCATATGTTTGGTACTTCTTCTCTGTTTTCTAATTTTCATTTGTGTAACTCACTTATTGTATTGGCTAATAGTTCCTTTCAACTACTACATGGAACTGATGATCTTCGTCCTACTCAGTCCATGCCCTTAGCTTCCGATTTGTTTGTTCCTAATTTGTCTTTTAACTTTTTATCTGTGAGTCAGTTAACTAAGCGCTTATAGTGTTCCGTGACATTCTCTTATTTTTGTGTTTTTTAGGACCTCAAAACGAAAAAGGTGATTGGTGTGGGGCATGAGTGCAATGGCCTTTACTACTTAGATCCTGATGATTCTGTTTTTGCCTTGTGTTATTGTGTCTCCTCTTTAGTGGCACTTTCGACTTTATCATCCCTCCTTCTAAAAGTTACGTCAAGTTATCCCTGATTTAAGCTCTTCTTTTGTGTTAGAATATGAGATTTGTCAATTAGGTAAGAATCACTATAGCTCTTTTCGTCCTATTTCTTCCAATCGTCGACCCAGTCCATTTCAAGTTGTTCATACAGACATATGGGGTTTTACAAGAGTCAAAAGTATTTCTGATTTTCAATATTTTGTTATCTTTATTGATGATTTCTCTCGTATGACTTGGATATTTTTTATAAAAATCGATCTGAATCACCTAAGGTCTTTACCACATTTTATAATGAAATTCTGGCTCAGTTCGATATCCGTATTAAGATTCTTTGGTCTGATAATCCCCTTGAGTATATTCAATTACTTATGAAAGATTTTTGTGTAGACCATGGATTTATCCATCAAACTACATGTCCTCATACCTCCCAACAACATGACTTTACTGAACATAAACATCGTCATTTATTGGATGTTGCATGTACCTTGATGTTTAAAATACATTTGTCGAAATCATATTGGGAGAATGTTGTTCTGACTTCAGTTTATCTTATTAATCGCATGTCTTCCCCCATTTTGGATAACAAATCTCCCTTCTTATTGTTTTATCATGATAGACCGCCATTTGGACTCACTCCTCGTGTCTTTGGTTGCGTTGCATTTGTGCATCTTCTTGGTCTGAGTCGAGATAAATTTTTGCCTCACTCAATTAAGTGTATTTTTTGGAATATTCTCGTACTTAAAAAGGTTATCGATGTTATGACTCTGTCTCTCGCCAATACTACGTCAGTGCCGATGTTATCTTTTTTGAGTTATCGTCTTTATTTCTTGCACTTACATATACACTTTCACTAGATTTAGTCTTTCACACTTAGGGGGAGCCAGACTATGTTTCTTCTTCCTCCTCGACTACTACACCACCTTTGCAGGTTTATCATGGTTTCAAGGACATACAGGTTGTTCCATATGCTCCAGCTCTATAGATATCACTTAATTGTACTTAGGTCTTGCCTTCTGACCTTTCAACTAGTTCATTCTCTTTCTATTTGCCTATTGCTCTGAGGGAAGGTACTCGCAACTGTGCTAGGCATCCAATTTATAATTTTGTTTCCTTGTATTGACTTTCCTTCTCATTCTGTTGTTTTGCATCTACTTTTTCATCTGTTGTTGTTCATAGTTCCTTGACACAACCTTTAACATCTCATGGATGGAAACTAGCTATGGATGAGGAAATGAAAGCTCTTCATGAGAATCAAACTTGTGATCTCACTTCACGTCCTCCTTGGAAGCAACCCATTAGTTGTTGTTGGGTCTACACTGTGAAATATCTTCCTGATGGTTCTGTTGAGCTTTTAAAGGCTTGGTTGGTTGACAAAAGGATATACCTAAACATATGGTGTTGATTATTGTGAGACATTTTCCCTTGATGCTTGACTTAACTCTGTTATAGTTCTTATTTCAACTGCAACTTGTCATGATTGGCCCTTGTATCAACTAGACATAACGAATGCCTTTTTATATGGAGATTTACAAGATGAGGTATACATGGTTTAGCCCGCAGGTTATGTTACTTCTGGTAAGTAACAATTAGTATGTCGCTTGAAGAAAGCACTATTGGTCTAAAATAGTTACCATGTGCTTGGTTTGATAAGTTCAGCACATTGGTCAGCATTTTACTTTAGATCATTTAGTGTTTATTCATCATTTTATCCAAGGGGTTATCATTCTCATCGTATATATTGATCAAATTATCATTAGTGGTGATGATTTTGATGGTATTGTCAGTTTTAAGCTTTATTTGGAGAATTAGTTTCACACTAAAGACATGGGTCTTCTTCGGTACTTCCTTGGGATTGAGATTGCTCAATCAAAGTAAGGTATCAATCTATGCCAACAAAAGTACATATTGGATTGATTATCTAAAACTAGTACTCTTGGTGCTCGTCCTGTTGATAGTCCTATAGATTCTATAGTCAAGTTAGATGTTGATAATGGAGAAGTTTTTTATGACATAGGGGCGCTATCGGAGATTGGTTGGTAAACTGATCTACCTCACAGTTACATGTCCCGATATTACATTTGCAGTTGGAGTAATTAGTCAATTTATGCATACTTCTCGTAAATCTCAATGGGAGGCTGCTTTTCATATCCTTCAATATTTTAAAGGAGTATTATATCGATCTTCACCATGTATGACTATTGTTGGCTTATCTAATGCTGACAAGGCAAGTAGTCATACTGATAGATGATCTACTTCTAGTTATTGCACATTTGTTGGTGCTAATCTTGTTACTTGACATAACAAGAAACATAATGTAGTTGCACGTTCAAGTGCAGAGGTAGAATATTGGGCTATGGCTAACACGGCATGTGAAATGTTGTGGGTGCTTGTTCTACTTCGTGATATGGGGATTAATGTGTCTTCTGCTATGCAGATGTATTGTGATAATTAGGAAGCTATTTTCATTGCTAGTAATCTAGTGTTTCATGAGTGCACCAAACACATAGAAATGAATTGTCATTTTATTCGGGATCTCTTGATGCAAAAATGAGATTATCACTCCATATATCAAATCTGGTGATCAATTGGATTATATTTTTACAAAACCATTGTCTTATGATCCCTTCAATAATTTTTGTTCCAAGTTGAATGTTTTTTATCTTTATGCTCCAGCTTAAGAGGGAGTATTAGAGTTCTTATTTTTTATATTTTATATTTATTTAGGGTAATATTGTAATTACCTAAGATACGGTTCAATATAAATAAGAAAGTGTAGGGCAACACTGCTCACACACATATTATTCTCTCATTCTCTTTCTTTTTCTCTCTTCTTTTCCTTTTCTCATAACATAATGTTGTACTCTTTACTTTTTAACTTCCATAACTATCTCTAATTCATTATTTGTCTCTATGGTCGATGATTCTATGGGTTGTATCGAGTGGAAGCGACACCATTGTAGATGTTTGTACTACAATAACGATTACATAGAAAAAAATAAGAGAAAAGAAAATGGAATGCAATAATTTACATAATTCGACATATTGTGCTTATATCCACAAACCAAAGGCCCAAAAGACTACATCTAATATATTATTTACTGGTGGTTGAATAGAAGGAATTCATCCTTATTTTTAGGATGAAAAAGTATAAAAGATAATAAAATAAAACTTTCATGCTTATCATCAATTCATCTTATTCAGACTAATTGATAGTGATAGATCTATTTGGATCCTATACTATCTTTAATTATCCCCCACAATTTGGTACATTGAGAAGATGAGTTGAAGTGTGTCCAACTTATACTGAAACATGGAGTGGTTATCGGATTTGCAACTTGCACTACTCTTTGATTCCATTGGAAATAGTTCCACTAGGTTTGAACAAGATTTGTGGGGACTATAATAGTGTAAAGGCCAAGTTCGTGGTCAAAAGTGCAACTTGAAGCTGTCGATGGTGTAACTATAGTGTAGAACTCCACTGAATAGTAGATCAAGAGTATTTGTGTACAAAATAACCAACCGTGCAAAAGAATTTTACTTATTTTTTCACGGATTCTTCTATATTTGCTATCTTCTCCATTTTCCCACATTTTTGCTCCTTTTTTTTCCTAGATTAAACACTTTGTCTAATCCCTATTTCACCAATGTGGGTCTCTTACAACAGACCTCCATAAAATGCTAAAACCATGAGGCATGGGGCACTCGTTGCGAGGTATGCCCTCGTAGATAAAGAAGATGAAAATAGTTCTAAAATCACAAATTATTGGTCCAAAGCTAAAAAAAACAACAATTGAAGTTGAAATTAACAAACAACTAGTTTGAATCTTCATTATTATATTGGCGCTGGACCAAGAAGAAAAGTTGCTCATTTTTTATTTGCAAAGCGAAAACATATTCACAAAAAGGTCCAATTGACCCACTTTGATACCACAGATAGTTTTGACACTAAATAATCAAGTCTCTATCTCAAGGCACGAGAAGAGAAAGTTATAAGTGACATGAGAAATAAAGGATAAGAATATAAGAATTAAAAAAATCATAAAGGCATCAGGTGACAATGGGCAACTAGTCATTGGATGGCCTTGACTTGCATTAGATAAGTCTCTCAAACTTCCTCTGGTTTGGAGCAAATAATTCTTGTAAACTAACTCTTTTACGTGTCCTAGCAAAATATGGATTGTCTACATTATCACTTAAGATAAGAACCATTGTAAATTATTGTTTATGGTGTAATTGGTTAAAAAGATTGTTCAATTGTGCTCTCTCTCTCTCTCTCTCTCTCTCTCTCTTTCTTCACAAGAAGGTTGTCAAGTGAATCTTTATGTATTTGCAGTTGCATTTTCTTATGTTATCACTTAAATTTTCTACTGTTGTTAGTATATTGGTTGTTGGTTGATTTAGTTTTCTAATATTCAAAATCAAATCTCATAATGGATTAGCTCCAGAATATCCAGTTGAGAACAAAAAAACACATCTAATTGAATCTCACAACATGCCACCATGTGAATCATTGATGTAAGATCTTCCCCGACATCCAGTTAAGATTCAAAGATGATTAAAAGTTTGAATCTCACACTAATAAGGATGACTATTGTCTAACACCCAACAAATGATATTAGAGCTGTAAATTGGACCTATGTCACACCCGACAAATGATATCGGCAATTGACATCGCATTTGCGTGAGACAAAAACATGTTTTCAAGGGTAATTAAGAGTTCTCATGATGTTGGAATACCAATAATTTGAGGCATGATGTTCTTAGATAGAGAGGAGACAAGACTACTAAATAGCAGTTGATCTTGGAGATACCAAGGTTCCTAGGTTGGGAAGGGTGTAGGAGTAGATTCGGGAGAAGATGGAGGAAGAAAAAGAGGTGGACTCGATTTGACGCCATCAACAAAATCAATTAATTTCTGACCGCGTAGGTATGGGACCACCTGATTTTTTCACAAGAGAAATTTATCTCTTGTTAGTTTGAGAGAGAAATTGTGTTGTAGGTTGACAAGGGCAGGAGTTTAGCGAGGGGCGCTGCTAATAGGTGTTTGGAGAAGGGAGCTGTTAGTAGAAGAAGAATTTGTGGTGGAGGTTGAAGACGACTCAGTGGAAGCCATGAGAACACTTTGTCTTATATGGCTCTGATACCATGTAAACATTAAAAAAATGAATATATTTTGTAAAACTTGGAAAAAAATTTGAATTTTTTATGAAAAAGGGTAAAATGGTAATTTTTTATTATAGTGCAAGTTGAAAACTTGTATTTTTCTAGACCTCGGATGATGAAACGGATCTCACCGTTGGATTCGTCCCACGAAATTTAGTTATTCAGACAATTTTCGTCGAATTCAAGATAGTCAGATTTTTTACATTTTTCGAGGCGACGGGTGTCGGATGACCTCAAAAACACCCAAAAAAATGAAAAATTTTATTATAATTTAAATAAAGTTCATATAAAATATTTTGAATTTAAACCGGAGCGAAATTTAATCGTTTTGGGGCGAAAACAGACCCGAAAAAAGGGAGGCGTGTGGCCCAACGTGGGCCAAGCATTAAAATGTATAAATATGGACTAAATATCTGATTTTGGGACATTTTCTCTACTGGGTTCTCTGCTGGATCAGACGTTGAAGAAGAAGAAGAAAAAAACAAAATCTTCAACCTTCTCTCGCGGATTTGCGGAGTTCTGTTGGTCGGAATCCCTCGGACCAAGATTTAAAATCGATCACCGCGACAAGGGTTATGCAACCACACCAAAAACAAAGAAATTCACCAAAGTTTCAAAGACAATATTTTGGAAAAATCAAGATTCTTGGAGCTAGGGAGGTATCTTGAAGTTTTCTCTCTTTCATTTTACGCTCCAAGAGGTAGGGTTCTTCATACTTTGATTTATTTCTAACTTAAGGTGTCCATAGGGTTTATGTGGGCTGTTTTGAGTATTTTTAATATTTGCCTATTATAATTGGTTTAATAGAAATGAGTAGGCTCAATTCTAGTGTGAATTAGTAATTAGAAATTACTAGTTTGTGATTTCATAGAAGTTTTGATAATTGGGCATGTGAAAATTATTTATTCTGATTTTTTTTTTGAGTTATATGATAAATTTGAGTCTATTATGTGTTTACATGAGTGGTGCCTTGAAAGTATTTGATTAAATGCCTAGGTGAAAATTAAGTATGTTTTGCGTGGACTATGTATAGCATGCTTGGATATTGTATTGGATAAAAATTTGTCTATTGTTGTGGACATGAAGAAATGGGTGTAAAAATGGTTTAATTCAAGTTCTACCTTGAATTTAATATGGGAAAGTTCCTTGTGAAACTTCTTAAAATTTGGTATTGTGTGGGCATGCTATGTGTTTAGAGTGTGCTCTTGTGAGTAAAGTGTGTTTTGGACATAAATTGTGCAATAACATGCTTGTTATGAAATGTTGATATATGCATGCTTGTGATATATTGATATTGTGATAAATTATGGTATTTATATGCTCGTAATATAATTTACCATGGACATGTTGATTTATGTTGAGTTTGTTCATATGACATTTATTACATATTGAACATGTGAATAGTGTTACAATGATACTTTACATTGCATATGCATGGAGGCATCACATTCATGGGCATGAGGCATGGGTGTGGGTGTGTGTGCATGGTTAATCAAACACCATACTTGGTGGATGATGGGTTATGTTGAAATGTATGGTTAAATTGATCCATATGACATTCATTACATATGAGACATGACATTGACATGTAATGGTACATTACATTGCACATGTATTGGGACATCGCAAATTGAGGGTGTATGTGCATGGTTGTCGTCTTCACCTCATTTGGTATATGACGAGTGGACTTGAAAATGTTGAATCGATGATTCGGCTTAGTCGCACAGTTTTAGCGAAAATTGGGTCGGGGTTAGCAAGAAGGGCTAGAATATCCCTCAGGTGAAAGACCCGGTGATTGGATTCGCACTCCGTTGGTACAAGAGCCCATAAAGTGTGTCGGTGTATGTGAAACCGTTGGTGGTAGTCCATGAATTCCGTGTCGGTTGGGTGCCGTTGGTGTAAGTCCATGAATACCCACCCCAAGAAAGACCCTAGTTTTGAAAATGTCATTTGATGTGTTACATAGATAACAGTTTAAATTACACATTGACACAACATTGTGTTGCGGGAGTCGGTGAAGACTCGTGGTAAAGTGCATGAGTGAGTCTCACCTCATTTCATGACATGATATTATGATTTTCCAACATTGAATTATATGTTATTGTTGGGATGGATATTGTTGTAAATTGTTGTAAGTACTCATTGCACATGCATCTGGGGGGAATAGCCTCTGTAGGAATTTCTCTACTGGGTGTGGCTGCTCACCCTATACGCGAACACATTTCAAGTGCGGGATATACCCCGGTGGATGACTCTCATTCGGGGTCTCAAATATGAAGAAAAACCGAGTTGTGGCTTTTGAACCGAGTTTTTGTAAAACTATTGTAAAATTATGTTTTTGGACATGTAATTATATGGAATTACTTGCAATGGAACTTGTATATATAAAGTTTTATTGTGAAAAGCTATGTTTTTGCAAAACATTCACTAAGTTAGTTTTTGGACTATGTTAATAAAATCTTGCATGCTATTATACGTTTATTTTTAAATAGACCCAGTGTGGTCAATATTTACTTTTAAATAGACCCAGTGTCGTCAATGTTTACTTTTAAATAGACCCGGTGTGGTCAATATTGTATATTGGACCTCGGATGGGTCATGTGATTGTATGATGCACAAGTTGTGTTTTGGGTAGAGCTTCTTGTACAAAAGAGACTCTGCCCAAATTTTGTTAAATTAAGGACCTCCAGTTTTTGGGGCGTCACATATTCTCCCACACAAAAAAGTGTGTTCATGCTCTCATTATATAGGATCAATGTATTACCTGGTGAGGAGTCGGTGAGGAGTCCAGCTTTTGCAGCACATTTGTTTTTATCTGTTTATGAGGATTTGACTTTATCTACTTATGAAGATTTGGATTATCCAGCACATTTGTTTTTATCTATTTTATTATTTGGATTATCCTTTACAAGAGCCATTTTATTTGGGATTCTAGAACACTATAGCATTATTAATAACCTAGCCCATGCCAATTGGTTGATTTGGATACCAAAATTGGCAACCATGCTTTGTTTGTGAAGTTTCATATAATCTCGTTGAGAATAAAGCTAGTTGAACGATGTGGATCACAAAGCAAGACAAAAACCTATATTGGAAGACTACAAGAACTACTAGTTACATCGCAAGGTTTTTCTGACAACAATGCTAGGCTGACGATTATTTAGGAATAAATTGGTAGCTCAAATGATGTGATTGGTTCCCAACAAACAAATAAGGAAGAGTATTATGTTTTGCTAACATGTCTACAGAAATTAATGCTCATGAGAATATGAGTATAATTTTCTAGGAGACAAAGCCTTTTGAAGGTAGTTCTTTCTTTTAGGTAGCTGAAAGACAAAGAAACACAAGAAAGAAATAAAGAAAGAAAAACTAGTAGTAATGAGTTATTTTTCACAATTTTCTTTTTATTTGTTAATTTTTTTGCATAAGCTTGGGTTGGTGGGGGCTTATACTATGAAAAAAACATGTATTATATGATTTTAAACGATGTTTATGTGTTAGGAATAACGCAGTTGGGCTCAAAGGTGATTCACAATTGAGAAGCCATAAAGTCATACTAAAATATAGTTGAAAGACTTGAAAGAAACCAAGGCACAAAAGTCATCCATCCATTTTGCCTTTTTCAATGGGTCAGAGTTCAAACAGAGATGGAATAATTGCAAAGTTGATTAATTAATCAATCTATCGTGATTGTTTTTTTTAATCTTTTTGGGTGTCTATGCTTTATTGTGATAAGAAAGCTAAAGTCATAAAGAAAGTTATAAAGGTGAAAGCCAGACCACATTAGGCGGCCAGTAGAAGTCTTACTTTATACCATTTTTAGAATAGGTATATACAACTTAGATTAAACTTCTGCCAAAACTTCTGACAAAGCCAGACCAATTAATTTTATATTCCTATTCCTCCCAAAATATCTTTTGTCACTTTAAAGGCAATGTTCTATTCTTTATTCCAATGTTTTTTCACTTATTAAAAGTATTATAAATAAAGCTTCTACTCCAGTGGCCTTTGGAAATACCCAATGTGGGACCACATTCTTTTCATGTTTTTATTTTTTTTGGTTCTAATAGTGAATTTTCAACCTAAACTCTTGACATAATACACCTTTAATAAGTTTTCTATTCTTAGTTAATTTTTTATTTTATAGAGCTAACATCAACAAATTTCTCTTCAATAGGCTCTCTATTTAGACTAGATTTCGAACTGCACTTAAGATTTATATTTCTGTCCTACAATCCATCCGGAAAGTGCACCGGAGCAAAGTTTGGCCTTCAGAGTTAGAGATTTGTACTTTAGTCTGTGTTGAGAAAATGTTTCAGGGATGGAGTAGGTTTTCTATTACCATACAAATGAATTTCATTCTCTTGTTCATCTTGCATAGGTGCTTTTATCTAAAATTCGTTATTACTTGCTTACGTATTACGTATGTGATGTTCGAAAATATTATTGGTTTAGTATAAACCAAGTAACTAAGAACCTCTTGCTTTTCTGTTGACCTTCTTTATTCTGTTTGACAAAAAGGGATTCTATTTTGCATTGTTAAGATAGGGAACTCTTTAGTTTTTTAGTTAATTCCTTCGGAGACAAAGAAAATAGAATAATTGAGGCCAAAACTAAAATAGATAGTTTGATTTGGTTCTCCACATTTGGAGAGTCAATCTTATGCTCTATTTTTTCAATAATGCATAAAAAAATGACACCCATACATTCTTCATTGAGTACATTAACTAAAGAGACTATTATTTTATTAGCATAGAGAGAGTCCTATTGAAATTGTCAAAGAAATTTCATTCTCTATTTTAATTTTTTATAAAAAATTCTTTCTTTTCTAAAAAAGACACTCTTTAAAATAAAAAAATAATATTAGAAATGCTTTAAGATGTCAAATTAATATTTAACCATTAGAGTTATTTATTAAGAAAAAAATTTAAATCCAACTCGATGACACAATTTTTTTTTTTTTTTTTTTATATAAATCAACTTGGCTCGACCTAATTAATAGCATGTCCCATCACTCAAGCTTCACATCGTCGCAACGACTTATCCTTTATTTTACGGGGGAGATGAGTCCGACATGATTTCTTCAAACTTGTGTAATCTAAATGCGTTGGAACGTTGCGAAAGAACCCAAATAACTTTCAAACAAGGGATAAATGATTTCGTTTGGAGTTGACTTTTTTGAGTATAAGTTAGATGTTTGAAAAGTAAAATAAAAAAATTAGAGTTAAAAAATCTTTTTGAACCGTTTAAAATGTTTTTAAAAAATTTGATTTTCTCTTTAAAGTCCTTGAATATGTCCTATTTTTCATTGTCCAAAAAATTAATGAAAAAATCGCTCAATAAATCCATTGAATCAAATTCATAATTTAGTACTCAATTTCTTTGGTGACAGATGTCCAATTTATCGTATGGATCGTTAGAGATTTTTTTTTTGATAAGATATTATTATAGGAAAATAAGACAATAAAATTCGATCCCTCAATCATAATGTTGAATGACGAGGCCGTCTACTGCTATAGAGATTAAAATCTACTTAGTTTATTTTGTGAATGAAGTTGTATCTGTGAGATAATAGTACTGTTAATTCTAAAGGTAATTTAACTAGTAATAAAAATGAGTTGTAAATTTAAATATTTTAAATTTTAAATTTGATAATCTCTTGAAATCAGTTCTTGAAAAGTTTATCTCCTATGAATATATTAATTTCAACGTAGATAGTCTATGTCCTGAACTGTTTAACAAAAAAAAATAAAATTAGGAAGAATTACATTTAAATTTCTTAAAATTTATCACTGAATTATTTAGACACTCTAATATTTAAAATATTATATAAACCCCCTAAAATTTATACACATATAACACTTAGACCCGTACCCCTTGTGGTTGATTATATCTGTTAGTAAATTATACTCAAATTTTCTAAAATTTATAAGTACGTAACATTTGGATCTCTCAAATTTAAAATATTATTCTTAAACCTTTTAATTAGTTATAGAATTAACAGAATTTATTAAACAATCAAATTATCCCAATTAAAGATAAAATATATTGTGTTCATTATAATTTTACTTATTGTTTGGTTTTTAATTTTATTCTAATAAATAATATAATTATATATTAATTTTAATTTTTAAGAAAAAATTAATTTTTATTTTTAATTTTATTTCAATAAATAATACAATAAGATATGAATTTTAATTATAAAATTTAAAATATTTAATATTCTATATTTTTAATTAGAGTATATTTTTTATTTAAGTATAATATTTTAAATTTAAGGAGTTTAAATATTACATATCTATAAATTTTAAGTGATTTAGATATAAGATGTTAACGATAAGAATTATGTATATAAATTTTAAAGAATTTGTACATAATATTTCAAATATCATGAAATTTATGCGATTAAACCGACATACTTCAATTGGTACGAGTGTAATTCTCCCAACAGTTCATAGGATTGTCCGGTCTACATAATATTAGTGTGTCATCATTGTTGTTGTCACTTGAAAACCCAATAAATTGGAAACATACCTACTAGAACACTACTTCTTATTCCCCTCTCTCATTCCTAATTCAACGGCCCGAGTGTGGAGTCCGAGAGTCACCTAAGAACTTGGGAACTCTTCACAGTCGGTGGCTCAGATTCTACGCCTCTTTTATTGTCATTATCTGACTATCATCACCACATTATAATCATTCTGTTATAGACTCTGTAATTAAGTTCTTTAGATATATCTTTTCATTTTCTTGCCCCTATCGAGAACAATTCTTGGTGGGTATTTCATATTTTGGTTGGTAAAGACAGAGACGTTCTTCTTCACTAACTCCGAAACTCTTTTTACGCTCTTTGAAAGATTGGGTATGAGAGAAAAATAGGCGTGCTTAGTGGATTTCTGAGTAGTTCTTGAGATTCTTGGTATTGGGAAACTGTCAATTTTTGTAAAATTTGGAAGAAAAGGAGAGTAAATATGGTGAATTTCAATGAAATTTGGAATAAGAAGACGTTGGTGGGTCTTGGGTTGGGACAGTTTCTCTCTCTTCTGATCACTTCTACTGGCTTTTCATCATCTGAGCTCTCCAGGAGAGGTATGTTTCTCTGTGGTCCGGTTGCTCTCGTTTGAAAACTGTGCTGTTTTTGACCTTCAATATGATAGAGTTATACAACAGGGTATTTGCATTTGGTTTGTGAAATATAATTATCCTTGCTGATTATACAGTTTCATTTGTATTTTGTATCTTTTAATGAAATGAAAGTTTTGTTACTTGTCAAAAAAAAAAAAAGAAAATTTTTTTATACTGTTTCATTTGAGTACAAATTGGTTACTCCCTATCTATATTTTGATATTCATTTGCTACTTTTCATTATTTCAGATTGTGAGTATTTGGCATATTCTCATGTTTGCTGTTAATTGGTAGAAGAAATTACGTGCATTACTTTTTGTTGTATGATATGCACAGTTCCCTTATACTTTCTTACATCTCAATTAACGATTTTAAATGATGTGTTATGTATTCGTTTGTGTATCTTAGGAATTAATGCTCCAACTTCACAATCTATGCTAAATTATGTGCTCTTGGCGTTAATCTATGGAGGTATTATGATATATCGACGACAAGCGCTAAAGGTTAGCTCTGCGTACTCTAGCCTTGATTGTTCTCATTTCACAATTAATTGGTTGTGTGATTGGTTTTCTGATTGCAATGACTGTTTTTATCTGCTGCTAACTGATAAATTAGTGAACTAGTAGTGTCGTACTGAAGAACTTTTGGTCGTAACAAGTAGATTTTGAAGCTGTCTAGCATATGACAATGCAAACATACAAAGCCCTGGCATGGAAGACTGCCAAGTTACATTTTTTTGAACCCTCTTGTGCTGCATGAGCTCCATTTGTTAAATAAGAACAGGCAACAGTCAGTGGAAGTCCAAGTGATTACTGAATCGAATTATATTCAGCCAATCTATGACTCTTGCAGTCTTGCAATGCTGTTTTAAGCAGAACTTGAGGTTAGATTCATACTTTTGAACCCAACTGGGGGATAGGAACATAAATTACAAGATTTTTGGTTTTGGCTCAATGTGTGTGTTACGACATATGACTGACTGTCCACAATAATTTTAAGTTTCCTGTCTCTCTCCTGGTTTTAGTAATCAATTATGGGATCTCTGCATGTGTGCATGCTTGCACTTGCTTCTGCGTGTGTTAAACAATGAATATACTGAGAGAAAGCTAGGGGGTTACATTTCGGAATAGGAGTCGGTAAACTTCAGGCACATCTGGCGCCCAACATAACCTTAAGTGTGAAATTGTTATCAGTGTGATTCGAAGGAATGAGCTATTAATTTACTCTCTTTAAGGATATGATTTAAACCATATAGTTTGAAACAAAAGTTAAGACTATGAATGCCTTAAATGATGGCCCAGCGGAGAAACATTTTGAATGTAGAAACCTTTATGTTGAAATAGAATTTCCTATTGAACAATAGGACAAGAGTGTATTATCAGATTGTTGAATGGACCTTGTAAAGTAATAATAGACACATAGGTTAGGGCCGATTTTTGAATACTTGACTCATGGGTTTGCATCTATAGTTGAATTTTCTTTAATTCATGGGAGTAGATGCTATGCAACTTTCAATGGCCCTTGAGGTTTGAGTGAATTGATGTGTTGGTAATTATCCGAAAAAAGTTGGACTGATGGCTGGTATTGTCGGTTGTCTAAGGAACATCAGAGTGCTATAGATGTAAGAAGGTAGTGATTGGGAGTCTTACATTATTATACACTTCTAGAGTGTTGTTATTATCGTAACCTGCTAAGATATGGGGAAAGTTGTGTTTTGATCAGATCTGAATGCTGGGGCTACCAGCTACTTGGTCCAGAGGCTAAGAGGGTTTTGTGATCAATGAGTGGTTGTCATTGTTCTTAACATTGATGTATGCTATGTTGGTGCTCTTTTTCCATTGTCAATTGATGCTAAGTGATCGATTTCTTTTGCATTTTTTTTTTGTGATAAAAAAAAAATTATTTTTGTCATATAATGCATGCTTATACTTTTTTTTTTTTGTGGAATTTATGCAGGCAAAATGGTATTACTATGTACTTCTTGGGTTAGTAGATGTAGAGGCCAATTTTCTTGGTAAATCTTCCATACCAATGGTGTTTTTACACTGAACTTCATCTCTTAGAATTCAAAAGTGATAACATGTTCTGCGTAGTGCTCCGGCTAAAGTCAAATTGATAACATGTTCTGCTTAGTGCTCCGACTAAAGTCACATAACTCTGCTGAATGCAGCATTTTATTCAACTTGTTTTTTTGTTTTGCTGAATGCATCATTTTATTCAACTTGTTTTTTTGTTTTGCTGTAACTCCCTATATATCTCAAAGTAGTTATTTCCAGGGATGGAACTTTCATTTTGTTTCCACCGAAACGATCGTAATGCTCGATTTCCATGGAACCCGAAACAAATCAGTGAATGCATATCAAGACTCTTGTGCTTTGAGGTGTTTCGAGGAGTTTTGGAATGTGTGAAGGTGTTTCGTAATGTTTTGGACACAAATTTCCAATTTTTTTCTATGTTTGCATTTCATTTACATTTCAAAGTTGACCAAAATTATGCATCAAAACAAAATTTTGATATTTTGATTACTGCTACTTTTAGTATGTTACATATTGCCCCTGGAATTTCTAATGCAGACAAGTGCAAAGAACACCACCTACAAAAGCCACTATTGTAACCAATAAAGGACTGTTGTAAAATGTGGTATTATGACCACTTATATTTCTTTCCTTTTTTGTAGGTAATTAGGATTTCTAAAGGGTAGGAAAGGGAACTGTTATGGTTCAGCAAATGGCCATGTTCAAACCTCAATTATCCCACTCTAACATAGTTGTCAAATCTCAACTCAACAAAGCCTCGTCACATCCATCTCAACAAATTCTTATTTATTTATTTCCGAATGTCCTCTATCATAAAATGTTGTTGGTCTAATGACACTCTTATAGAACTTACCTTTCAACCCAAGAAGTATACGTCAATCATCAAAATAAATTAAGGAAATAGGTTAAGTGAGGAGATGCGAGGTAACCAGCCATTTTCAATATGTGAATGGTGCCTGTGAACAATGACAAGGGCCGGTTATATGAAATTTCAAATGATAGGCAGAATATTTAAGTAAGCTTGTTGAGGCTGTAAAATAGGCTTTGAGAAGGGTAGACCGCATGTAAACAGAGAAGAGAAGAGTAGAAAATAACAAGGGCTGGTGTGAGGCCTGAATGCAGAAGGTAGGCAGTACAAATGTTAGCCCTTATGCATCACTTATTGCATTGGAAATGCATCCAATATTTTTCAAGAAGCATTGTTGCTTGAAAATTTTATTTGTTGAAGTATAAATACTTAAGTTACACTTTCTCCAATAACTTAAGCGCTTGGAGTAGATAGTTGTTAAACATGGTATCAGATTTCCACGTGTTAGACCTAAAATCTAGCCTGCAAGTGGGGTGTGCAAGTGGGGGTGTGTTGAAGTATAAATACTAAGTTACACTCTGTTCAATTTAACCTTTTGGAGTAGATGTTTATTTAAGACAAGTTGAGCTTTTAGAGTAGATGTTTATTTAAGATTATTTAAATTGGATATCAATTGAAATTAAGAGCATCACTAGACACTAGCTATTTATGGACTTTTAGGTCATTCTCGCTCCAATTTACTTGGCCTTAAGTTTTTTCAGAAACTCAGATTTTGTCTAGTATAGACTATGTACACCCGAATTGCTTACAAATTTAGGATGTATGCATTTGGAAAACCAATATGATTAATCAATTATGAAATTAGATGGATTTGCATGGAAATTTTTCCAGTTTTGCCTTCAAAGTAATGGAGATATTCCATTGTCCTTGGGGAATACTTGGTTTGACGGAAAAAGCATTGAGGAGCTTACTAGGTGGCTAAAAGTAAAAAATAATCTTTCACACAGACACAGTTTCTTTAGTGGATTTGAACAAATTAATTGTCACTGGAGCTAATTTTATGTGGTTTTCTGTGCAGTGGTGAAAGCATATCAGTATACATCCATAACAAGTGTTATGCTGCTAGATTGTTGGTCAATCCCATCTGTCATATTTCTTACCTGGTTTTTCTTGAAGACAAAATACAGATTTAGGAAATTTGCGGGTGTTGCTATTTGTGTTGCTGGTCTTGTGTTGGTAGTTTTTTCAGACGTACATGCAGCAGGTCGATCAAGTAAGTAAATTCTGTTTTAGCCTGTTGAGTTCTTAATTTCATAATAGGTTCTTGCATTCCTAGATTTCTTGGTTAAATACTGTGTCACATAATTGTTTTGCACTAGTAATTCTTTTAGTTTTCTTACTTTCTTACTGACATATACTTCTTAGTTTTCCATTTGGATGCTGAATTTTATGTATTATTTTTCTGGACTTTTCTGCTGTTTCCAATTCACGTTTGCAACACCTACCAAAAAAGTTTTACAGTTGTAACTGGTGAACGATTGAAAAGTCTCTTTGTCCAGCGTGGCTTTCTAAGAGGACTTTGTGTTCACAGTTCTAGAAAATTTGTGAATTGTAATTTTGTAAATGAAGGAATTAGGTTGGTAGCCACAACGACCATGGGCTTAGATCAGGTGGTATCACTTGCCCTCTTGATGTAGGTGTGCAAATGAAACAAGCCGAATATTTAGTTGTTCAAGCGCTGCTCAGCCAATGACGCCGAACAAAATAGTGATTATTCTGCAGGCTAGTTTCAACAGATAATTCACAGTGAAGAATACAAGAGGATTGTCCAAAAAAACTGATTAAGCAGCCACAATCTTTATAAAATTAGAATAATAAGAGTTCACCGTAAAACACATGAAAACATCCTTTAAATAATAAACAATAAGCTAGAAACCCTAATTACGCAAAGAATAATTAAATTACAAAAAAATCTAAATAAACCCAAACTGGAAAAACTTCAGAAGGCTCAAACACGTATTTTCAGACCTTTTTTGGGCTTTTAATGGTGTCTGTCACGGCCTTTGCCGTGATTCTTGTAGGGCTCTTCGTAAACTTCGATTTGATATATTGTAGGTTGCGTAACTCCAAACGGATCAAAAGTTATAGTCAAAATAGTGTTAACCCTTCTTAGACTTGGGTTTGCCATCTTTGCGCTGATTTGCTAACTCAAGGTATCTCAGCGCCATCAACGTGTCATCTGATAACTCAGCATTATCTAACTCGGATCCTCCTGCATCAGTCGCCCCAAGTTGGAAGGAAATCGTCCTCGAGTTCACAGTAACATCATCGAAATCCACAAAACAAGGATTCAGATGTTTGACATTAAAAACATCAGAAGTCCTCAAATGACTAGGGAGACACAGCTTGTAGGCGTTGTCATTAATCTTCTATAGTATCTCACAGGGTTCAATCTTCCGCTCCTTAAGCTTATTATTCTCTGCAACTGGAAAATGATCACGAGTTAATACCGTCCAAATAAAATCACCAACATCAAAAAGTACTTGATGACAATGACTGTCGGCCCGAACCTTGTACTTGAAATTGCTCTCGTGAATGGCCAGTTTCACCTGCTCATGGATGCCCCGAAGATGTTCTGCCATCTTATCTACCTTAGGACTCAAACGACCTACACATGGAATAGGGGCTAAGTCCGGCAACCCCGGATGGATTTTGACCATAGACAATCTCAAATGGGTTCATTCCTGTGGTTCTGTTCTTCGATCTGTTATAGCCAAATTCTGCCAGAGGTTACGCCATATCCCAATGCTTTGGTTTAAATTTTTGCCAAACACCTCAAAAGGTTGCCCAAACTCCAGTTCACCATCTCAGTCTGACCATCCGTCTGGGGTGGTAGGCACTGCTGAAATTCAACTGTGTCCCCAATTTCTCCCATAAACTCCTCCAAAAATGACTCATGAACTTGGTGTCATGATTTGAAGTGATTGATCGAGGAAAACCATGTAAACGCACAATCTCCCTAAAATAGAGATGGGCAATCCGGGCAGCATCCATTGTTTTCCTGCATGGGCCATCTTGGAAAATCTGTCAACCACAACCAAAATAGAATCTAAGGTCTGTTAGGTACGGGGTAAGCCCAACACAAAGTCCATACTGACATTGAACCAAGGGGCCTTAGGAATAGGTAAAGGAGTGTACAGGTCTACATTAGTGAGAACTCCCTTGGACCGCTGACACACATAACAACGCTCCACATAATGAGCCACGTCAACCACAACCAAAATAGAATCTAAGGCCCGTTGGGTACAGGGTATGCCCAACACAAAGTCCATACTGACATCGAACCAAGGGGCCTTAGGAATAGGTAAATGAGTGTACAAACCCGCATTAGTGAGAACTCCCTTGGACTGTTGACACACATAACAACACTCCACATAACAACGCTCCTCGTAGTGAGCCACGTCCTTGGGCAATTTGGGCCAATAATAGTCAGAAGAGATCAGGGCCAACGTATTATCTCGCCCAAAGTAACCCTCGTTGTGAAGTTCACTAATAATCTGCTGCCTTAGTGAACAATCTGGAATACACAACTATAATCCGCGAAACAGGTAACCATTATGCAAAATAAAATCATGACATTGACCATCAATTACCTCCTAAATTATCCTTCCGAAAGAAGGATTTGTTGCATACATATCAATGAAAGCCTCAAATCTTGCAACTTTGGTTCTCATGGTGGTGAGGAGTAACGTACGACGGCTCAGTGCATTTGCAACACGATTCAGACTCCCTGCTTGGTGCCTTAACGCAAACGTGAACTCCTGCAAGTACGCCACCCATTTGGCATGCCGTCTACTCAGCTTGTGCTGGCCATTGATGTACTTCAGAGCCTCATGATCAGTGATAAGAATGAACTCCCTCTGTATTAGGTAGTGATGCCAATGTTTCAGGGACTGAACTATAGCATAAAACTCCAAATCATAGGTGGAATAATTCTTCTTTAACCCTAATAACTTCTCATTGAAAAAAGCTATGGGGCACCCCTCCTGACTCAAAACAGCACCAATGCCAACCCCAGATGCATCACAATTTACCTTAAACACCTTTTCAAAATTAGGAAGCGCCAAAACTGGTGCCTCTGTCATCTTCTGCTTGACAAGTTGAAAATTGGCCTCTGCCTCCTCAGACCACTGGAAATCACGTCTCTTGAGGCACTCTGTAATAGGGGCAATCAGGGTGTTGAAGCTTCTAATGAGCCCGCAGTAAAAGGACGCCAATCCATGGAAACTTCTGACATCGTGTAAGGTCTTTGGTTTGGGCTACTCCAAGATCGCATCTATCTTTGACTGATCTACATGAACACCATCAGTAAACAACAAAACCAAGAAAGGTTACAAAGGTAGTGAAGAAAGAACACTTCTTCTGATTGACAAACAGGTGCTCCGTCTCAGCATATCAAAACAGCACGGAGGTGCTCAAAGTGTGATACCCATGTCGGGTTATAAATGAGTATATCGCCAAAGTAAACTACAACGAATTTTCCTATAAAAGGTTGTAAAACCTGATGGCGCATTGGACAACCCAAAAGGCATGACCATCCACTCATACAACCCATGTTGCGTCTTAAACGCTATCTTCCACTCATCTCCAGACCTTATTCTAATTTGGTGGTATCCGCTTTTAAGGTCAATTTTTGAGAAAACCTTAGAACCGGATAGTTGATCTAACATGTTATCCAGGCGGGGAATTGGAAATATGTATTTCATAGTAATCCGGTTGATTGCTCTGCTGTCAACACACATATGCCAAAAGCTATCTTTCTTCGGCACCAGTTTACTGGCAACTGCTGCACCTATGCTGGTAAATCTGGGTCCATGTCTGCTACACTATTCCCACACGGCAGTAGAGCATAGACCACGTCTCCACGCTTAATCTCAACTAAAACCTTGGACATAGAAAACAGGTTAGTATTATTAGCTACCGGGGTAGGAGTGGCTCCTTCCCAACAAGGCGCCAACATAATCTTCTTCCCTTTGATGGTAACAAAATATGTATTTTTTTGCCCATCATGAACAAGACTGTGATCGTACTGCCAAGGGCTGCCTAATAATACATGGCACGCATCCATAGCCACAACATCACGCCAAGCGTTATCAAAATATTTTCTACTGATCAAAAAAGACACTAGGCATTGCTTATCTACTTTTACCTCACTTATCTCATTGCCTTTATTTAGCCACGACAATTTGTATGGCTTGGGATGACGTTTTGTCTTCAATTACAATTTTTGAACAGTCTCTTCAGACACTACGTTCTCACAACTGTCACTGTCAATGATTATCTTGCAGACTTTATCTGCAACTGTGTAGGTCGTGTGAACAATATTGGTTCTCAACCAATCATGTCCTGAATCGCCCTTGTGAGTCAGTAGACTCTTGCAAACACCCAAAGTCTCATGGCCATCTCCATACATCGCATCTCCATCTTCATCATCATCACACACAGACTTCCAACCTTTTCAGTTTCATCTACCATGTCTTCCTCAATCAGGAGATTTTTGCCATCTAACTTGCAAGCTTCATGCACTCTGTCGCTCTATGTCCCTATTCCCCACATCTGAAACATCTAATATTAGAGTTAGAATTACCTTGCGGTTGCTACTGAGTAGGACGGGATTCTTGAGGACGAATTGGCCGACTGCCTTGATCGCTTCTGATCACTGGCTTCCTGTTCTATTGTTTTTCCACAACAATTGCACACTGGTATGCTTCAAAAAGGGTCCACAGCGAGTGAAGACTGAAGACATCGTGCAGGGGCTATCGTAATCCCCCTAAATATTGCGCCACCCTCTGCTCTTCCGTCTCAAATAAATCATTCCGGACTATCAATTGATAGAAATTCTCCGTGTAATCATCAATCGACCTCGCGCCTTGCCTTAACGAATGGAGTCATTGAAACAAGGTTTGGGTGTAGCCAAAAGGAAGGAAGTGTCCCTTCATCTTCTTCTTCATCCTCTCCCAATCAGTGATCTTGGCTTTGCCCTGCCTCTTTCTCGTGATCGCCTCAACTGTTCCCACCACGTAGATGCTCTGCCTTTGAGTTTGATAGTGACCAGTTTCACTTTGACACGATCTGGGACTTTCTTATAATCAAAAATATGTTCTACTTCATTTAACCAATTGATGAATCCTTCGGCCTATAACTTACCAGAAAACTCAGGTATATCCATTCTGAAACCGAAGTCTCCATGACGATCCTCCTGACCACGGTCCTCCCAGAATTGAGCATGATTGTGATACGGGTTTTCGAAACTGGAATTGGAATCGTGATCTTCCATCTCATAATCATCGAAATCCTGCGCCGGTAGACGTCGGGTTAACTCTGTAACTTGCCTCTGCAAATCCTCAATCATCACATCCTGAACACTATGATCACGGTGTGACGCTTCCTCGTTCGAAACCTGCCCACGACGACCACGACCACTAGCCATTGACACTGATGAGATCTCACCCTAGGAAGATGCTGAAGCTCTGATACCAACTGACGTCGAACAGAATAGCGATTATTCTGCTGGCTAGTTTCAACAGATAATTCATAGCGAAGAACACAAGAGAATCGCCTAAAAAAATTGACTACGCAGTCACAATCTTTATAAAATTAGAATAATAAGAGTTCACCCTAAAACACATGAAAATATCCTTTAAATACTAAACAATAAGTTGGAAACCTTAATTACGCAAGGAATAATTAAATTATGAAAAAATTCAAATAAACCCAAAACTGAAAAAATTTCGGAAGGCCCAAACACATGTTTCTAGGCCTTTTTTGGGCTTTTAACGGTGTCTGTCATAGCCAAAGGCTATGTGTCTTGTAGGGCTCATCGTAAGCTTTAATTTGATATATTATGGACCTTGTAATTTCAAACGGATCAAAAGTTATGGTCAAAATAGTGTCAACCCTTCTTAGACTTGGTCTGCCATCTTTGCGCTGATCTGCTAACTTAAGGTATCTTAGCCCCATCAACATGCCATCTGATAACTCAGCATCATTTGACTCGGATCTTACTGCATCAGCCGATTATAAAAAAAGTTCGGAATTGGCTTGGGATCTAGTGAGTCGATTTAAATTTCTTCACTCTTGGCTCATGAAATTTTTCCCAAGCTCAAGGATTGCCTTGGCTTGGCTTGATTCTCTAAGAAGATTCCAAGGTTCTCTAAGAAGATTCCAAGGTTACGCAATACCCCATGCACCAGCATTCAAGATATAACCAGCCAAAGGCCTTGGTTGAATAGGCACCTCCAGCTGCTCCTTTACGCTGTAGTTTCGTTGGGGATTGGTTCCCATTTGAAACATTGGTCTGGGTGCTTACTTGCTTTAAAAGGCGCCCCAGTCTCTTGTATTTCTCTGTCTTTTTAAGGTGGGATAGTTGTTTTACAACATCTCTATTGTATGCGATCTGGGACTCTTTGCTTATTTTCCTTAACATGTAAAATCCTTACTGTATTGATATATATTAAAAAATGTAATACAGATTATGTATTTATAAACAAGCTCAATTTGTTCATGAATGTAATGAGCTGAACAAGACATTGTTCAAGCTCGGCTCATTTATTAAACAACCTCTAAAATGGGGCTCAAGTTTGTTCCATTTTATAAATGAATGAACTTGAACAAGCTCCTATACGAGCCTATGCTAAGTTGTTCATGAGTGTGAACAGTTTGCTTCATCTGCAACCATACCACTATGGAAGAAGTAGGCCTTAGGACCAATTGGGTTGGGTTGGACCTGGTTAGGGTCCCAGCCTATAGGCTAGAATTGGGACAAAATGACTGAAAGAAGAAAAGCTTGGTAGTTGGAGTGTTAGCAGTCCTTATAAGCCTATTTACCCATATGCCAGGGCATTCTTGTTGGAGTATGGTCTTGAGTCTTCAATGCATATGTCAACTTGTATACTTATTGTGATAAGATAAATAGATAATGTAATGTGGTGTCTGTAAATTCTTAAGTTCGTTACGCATGTGCAATGAAATTTTTATTTCTGGTCTAGATACATGGCTTGAAAAGTGAAAAGCTACTCTTTAGACTACCTAAGGCCTCTTCAACTAAGCAATCGCATACTGTTTAATAATAATTAGCCTTGCTCATAGTGAGTGGCTTCCACACCGTGCTTCTAGATTTGGGAATGGATGGCCTAGATCCTTTTGGAGCTCTTTAATTCGTAGCAGATAGTGATTTCACGTTTTGCTACATCTGCTGGAGTGCTCCTTGTTTAATATTTCTCACATAATAACAAATGAGGAGTTTTTGTAACTTATGGTGGAAAAAAATAAAAAAGTAATACATTTTAGTTCCATCTCTCTTAAAGGATTTTCCAGTTTCATTTACACTACTTTTCTTCGGTTTTCAACTGAACAAATGGACTGAAGCTAAAACACTGTTCTTTCAATAGGAAAGCACCAATTTTTGTTCCACAAAAGTATTGTATTATGTTTTTAGATTTTTTGTAATTTGATCCGGAATGCTTTAGGCGACTCCTCATATTCTTAGGAGAATAGACTGCACAATTTAGGATTGATAGGCATTACCAACCTCTTCCACAGAGGTTGCTTGAATGCTAGGAGCAATGGCACCACTTTTGTAGTTAAGGAAACCAAGAAGTAACCTCTCTGTCTTTATGTGCTATTCTCCCTTTTTGCATCTTGACATGCACATTAATTTAAACAGGAAGTCACTGGTTTAGTAGTTAAAATTTGGTCCAATAACTTTGAGATAGGGGGTTTGAATATGAGGGCAATCACTTTGTGTAAATAATGGCAAAAATTAGATCCAACTCTAATGTACCCATCCTAGACAGCTAGACCCCCATTAATGTGGACTAAACGGGGTGTTATTTATACATTAATACGTATATTAAATTATTATCAGCAATTATTTTTTCATTGGAAATTCTAAAAATGGAGGATTGATAACTTTGTTTGATCAACTCTTTCCAAACACACACAATATCATCACATCAAATATTTTCCCATGACAATCTAGTGTTCCTGCACACCAAATAGGTACGAGAAGTTATCCACCATGAGAATATGGATGAGCGAGCTTCTAATATGAAAGGAATATGTAAGGTTATGTTACATGAATATTCTTAATTCTGCCATTTGGTCACCTTCGAACGTTGATGCTTATTACTGCTTAAGTGAAAGAAGTCGGCCTTTACTTTAGCTGCCATTTGATCTGTTTTTCTTCTAAACCCCTCGGCAGTAGAGTTTTGGTAATTCAGTTTTTATTCTAGAACAATTCTTGGTTCCTAAGTTGCCTGTCAATTTTTCCATTTGATTTGGTTCTTTTGCTTTGATGTGTATCTATGTCCTGAAATCATCTGTACTAAAATTACAAGTTTTATCATGGCTGTAGGTGGGAGCAACCCTTTTAAAGGGGACATGCTTGTTATTGCTGGGTCTATGCTTTATGCCATCAGTAATGTTAGTGAGGTATTTACACTACTCTTCATCATAGGGATAAATGATGTCCAGTTTGCAAGCTCTTAATTGATTTTGTAATGCCATATATTGTTATAAAGAAGTTCTTTTGACCTTGTAAAGAATATTGCTGTTTGAATTGATATTCTGGCCATATCTCCCAAGTCCTGATCCTAGTGACTTACTCAAAATTTTTGTGCATGTTTCTTCCTTATCTACAAATCTGCTCTAACTCCAATTTCCTTGGTTGTAAGCATCAGAGCTTGTCTAAGCTATTTCACAGTCTCAGGCTGGTTTTGCTTGTAAGTGTGTCTAACTGAACCTAGACAGTTCCACTTGCATCCTCAGTGTTTCAAGTGAGAAAGTGCAATTAGATCTCTAAATGGTGATGTAAATGATAAAGTCATTAAATGGACTCTCTCTCTCTCTCTCTCTCTCTTTGTTTGTGTGGGTGCGCATGTTTGTGCATGCATGTTAGACTCTCACATTCTACTGCTTGTTCAGAATTTCCTGATGGAGATGATTAATAATAACTTATGTCATAATTTTCCTTTTAATGGGCCCTGTCATTTGCTTTCAAGGGGAACTGTGAAATAAAAGCAAATATTTCTTTTATACATCTTTCCGAGACAGTTGGCTATACCACCTGCCGGGAGTTCAAACAGTCAGTTCAATGCATGAAGCTGACACCCATTGTGTGTGCTTTAGTTACCAATTATTCTTACTTTATATGGTCACAGTTCAATGCATGAAGTTTACACCCATTGTGTGTGCTTTAGTTACCAATTATTTTTACTTATTTCTTGAGGTGGAAAGAATGTATCAAGATTTCACATCATTAATCCAGGTTTGTATGGCTTCTGCAGGAGTTCCTTGTTAAAAGTGCTGATAGGATTGAACTCATGGCACTGCTGGGGCTTTTTGGTGCTATTATCAGTGCTTGCCAAATGTATCCTTACTTGCAGTGTTTGGGATTTTCTGATCATATGTAACATGCACGATTTATTGTTTGTGTTTTGAGTGTGATTGCTAGTTCTTGCTTAAAGTTTAAATATGCTCTGATCTTGGTTATTTAGTTACTCAATAAGTATGCCATTTTGATCTTTGTATCTGGAGATAATGTTACGTTATAACATATATAAACTTCTGAAATCATTTATTGCTATTCTTTCAACATGCTTTCTTTAACCATGTCTATAGAAGCATTCTTGAACGTAATGAGGTCAAATCTATCCACTGGTCAATGGGGGCAGTAAGTCTCTGGTTCATCTACCTTCCAACATAAATAAACAGTCTTGTTTTTACATACTTATCTCCTCTCCCCCCCCAACACACACACAACACACACGTCTCCCTCAAGGTAGACCATATCTAGATTGTTGAAGATCGAATCAAAAAAAGAAGTAACACGTCTTTGTCATCAACTATCTCCACATCCCATTAAGTACTCTCTGTGGCAGTATAGACATCCATAGGTTACTTGTGAAATGAATATTAAATAAGCTGGTTCACATAACTTGTTTTAATCAACTTAAGGCCTATGAAATATGGTTTTGCAGTGCATAATTTAAAATTCTTTTCGTATATTCAGTTTAAAATTAACATAATATTTTGAACTTTTTTTGCCAGGAAATTTATAGCTGCACCTTATTTTTGAGCCTGTAGGCCCCATACAGGCAAAAGCAGAGCCACCAATGGGCCAATGGGTCCTGGCCTGACCCTATATATTAAATTTGTATGTGCATATATCATATTACTCAAAAATATTTTGTTTTGCCCACAAATTACATTCCTGCTTTAGTATTGCTTCTCTAAGAATATGAGCTGTGATTGACTATAATAGCATGTTATGTGGTTTTCATTGTGTTAAGGCTTTCTTCAGTTGATCTTGATTTGCGTATTTACAGTTCTTTGGATTCCATTTTTTTAATTTAAACGTGAAATTTCTTGCAATTAACCTACGCTCGGCCTCCTCTATGTTTTTTTTGTGACTGTTGATTGTCTTATTTCTGTTGAGTTTCAATGGTATAGCTATGCTTACTTCTTAAATTTTACTTACGGTTTGCTATTATTATATCTTAATGATAATGCTTAAAAAATAGTTTGTCAAAAAAGTTATAAAATTGATCAGGTTCCAGTCCCACTGTGGCTGTCTCTGTTACTCTGTAGCATTGCCTTTTCCAGCCAAAAACCTAATTTTAAAATTTGAGTTTGTAAAAGTGCGGTTGCGTAACCAAGTGAGTGACCAATAGGCTATCACTGCCTTGATTGTATACTACCAGTGCTTTCAAAATCTGAAACTCGTTGGGCTGATTGGAAAGAACTGTAATTAGACTTACCTTTTTGTGAAGGGATGTAAATTAGCCTCTTTTTGTTGTTGTTTTCTCTTTGTACACACCATGTATGTTGGCTTTTGACCCTTTTTGTTTTTGAAGCTTCAAATCCATCATGATGCGTATGAGCATCTGTAAAGTATATGGAGAGTGGTATAAATTTAAATTGTAAAGAGTTGTTATGAATGTATTATAACACTTTGTAGATATGGGATGATGAATTTTAACTGCGGAAATAGACAAAGATGGATGTACTTTCACCCAAATCATACTGTGAAGAACTGCCTAAGTTTAGATTTCCATGAACAACATTTATAAAGATCAAGGTTGAGTGATCCAACATTTTAATTTTTCTTGATTAACTCTCGCAAAGCGTGACCCTCCCCTCTTCGGGTGGAAAAAGGGGGGGGGGGGAAGGGGAGTTTGCATGTTCTCAACAATCGTTTAAGGTTTTGGGAGCGGATTCCGTGTGAAAGGAATTTGAGGATATTTCTCTTTTGCATTTACTCCAGTTGACAAGCCTCATGTGGAATGAGTTTTGTTTTCTTTGTTTTTGTTTTTTCTTTAGTTTTTTTTTTTTGTTGTCTGTGGTTTAGACTACTAGTCCACCATGAAATTTCTTTTGTATTTTTTGTTTTATATTATTAATGAAATTTTTGTTTCCTATCAAAAAAAATTTCTCCAATATCTTGTTTACGTAATTTATTATCTTTCATAAGATTTGTTGTTGATGGTAATCTTATGAAATTGGAGTATGGTAGAGAAAGAGAATAACCGTTGTAGTGAAACAGAACGATATATGATGTTTGCTATTTAGGTTACAAATGTTGTGCCTATTGAACTTTGAAAAGATTCACTAATCTTCTTGTTTTTATTTTTTTGACAGAATTATTTTCTGCCAATGATATTCATGGGAAGAGTATTTTTTCATGCTTTGTGAAATTTGGTTTCAGGTGCTTCCATTTGTTGGATTTTCAGTGGCTATGTTTCTGTTTTACTCATCTGTTCCAGTCTTGCTGAAGGTATGGACGTGTGTGATCTAGAGTTTCCTTGTTTTGGATGTGTACTTGTTACCAATAAATATTGCTGGTATAGGGCACGCACAGGGTGGAGATATAACATTAGTCTGAAGGAAATGGTTGATCACGTCAGAATCATTACCTATGCAGAAGATCCTTTTGAAGTTTTCCTCTTTTTTGTCATTCAAAATTGGCCCTCTTAGTTCTCTTTTCTTCTTCTTCTTCTTCAGAGAAATCTAATTTAGGTTGAAAGTGCCTAGGAGGACTAGATAGAGGATTTAAGATTTGAATAAGAATGTTATCATGGATGATTGGCCAGACCGAAATCAATATGAATGTATTGATGAGTGGCACCAACCGAAAATCAGATCATGGAAGTTGGTCCGATGATATAAACATGTGAAATAAATACCAAAGAGTGCATTTGTACAAAGGAGTGGTTTCATTAAGTTGAAGGTGCCAGAAGGGAGGAATTCTGCAATGACATTGGTTCTTGAAAATTTCTGTGGGGAAGCATATGTTCATGATATTATGGAAGCATTGATACTTTCCCCTGGCAAACAATTCCTTAGACGTGAGCCTGTTATATTTTCAGTAACAAACTCTATTACGTTCAAGTTGTGGAGGTTCTTCACTTTTTCTTGGAAAGTGGCATTACATTTCTAATTGATTTGAAGTGTCTTCACTGCAAAGTTGCATATTAAAATCAATGGAATTCTTGTCATTGATTAGGAAGTTACTAATAACTCGAATTTGTTACTCAGTTGACTAATCTATGACATTTTGTGCATGTTTGCTATGGACCATTTCACACACTAATGTTTCTATTACGTGGTTTCTTCTAAAGTTCTTTCTTTTCTTTGCAGATTAGTGGGTCCACAATGCTAAACCTGTCTTTACTGACCTCAGACATGTGGGCCGTTCTGATTCGCATATTTGCATACCATGAGAAGGTTAGCGGAACAATAAATTTAAAATATTTTACAACCAAAGATGATGTTGTTTGGAATCAGCATTGCCCGTCTGAGGTGAATATTTTCTCGTCAGGTTGATTGGATGTACTTCATAGCCTTTGCTGCAGTTGCTGTTGGCCTTGTTGTTTATTCAGGGTATGTAAAATTTCAGTCATAGTGGGGACTTTTTGCCCACATCTAGTAGTTAGAAATTTTGCTTATACAACCGACCATAGAGCAACTCAAGTTTTAGCTCATTATTCAGCTGGTTTAAGCATGTTTACAAACTTAGTATGCCAGGGTCACGTGTAAAGGAGCTTGTCTTAATAAAATAAGCTTGTAATTTGTAGTACAAACATCGGTCATATATTTTGTAGGTATAAAAATCAGATCATTTGACACAAATGTTTCCCTTTCGCTAACATCATTGAGGTTGTGGGTTCAAATATGTGGCCAGCCATTTTGTGCAAATAATGCCAAATTTTAGGTTTATACGCAGTCCATCCCTTCCTAGCACCATCGATTTGCAGAGACTAAATTGGGTAATGACTTCAGTTATGACCCTTTTTAACATGATGCATTAGTCTTGTCAACAAGCGGTAAAGCTGACTTGAGTTGCATCAGGATTAGTTGAGCTTGGATTATGAACAAGCTTCCCCTTAGATTCTAACACAGCAGAACAAAGAATACAAAGAAAACACCGTTTCTAAGTATATAGAACAAAGGTACTCTGAATCTACAAAGAAAGGAACAAAAGAATACATTATTCAATAAATAAGTCGTAAAACATAAGGGAATATATATAGGAATGATCAAAACCCTAATCGTTCGTTCTCATAATAGAGGCAAAATCCTTAATTATACAAAAATTACCAAAAATAAAAATTGCAATCTAACTAATAAATATAAAAGTACGCGTCCTCTGTAGTCTAACAAAATTAACGACACTTGATTCATTATTAATTTTTGAATTCTTTCGTAAAATGACAAAAATGGGTTTTGAGGTCTAAACGATGAAATTCGACCCAAAACTAAAGGAGCTCATGGAAAAGTGATAAGTCTTGATCATTGGCCCGATTCGGATCAAAGTCCACTGATCTCAATAATTTTGAGTTTAATCCATTTTGCCTCTACTCGCCCTCGAGTTAACTTGTGGAAGCTCTACGGAATCAGAATGAACCTCGAACAAGTCTTGCACCATTAAAAGCACTAGAGATGCCCATATCTGCTTAAGGATCAACAAGATAAGCATTGCCATTGATCTTTTTTAAGATCTGAAAAGGACCAATCTTCATTTGGTTGAGCTTGTTGTAAGACCCAATTTGTAACCTCTTCTTGTGCCGGTGAATCATAACCTTGTCTCCAACCTTAAAAATCTTTTGTCGGCAATGCTTGTTTGCTGCCTCCTTATATTTAGCTGCAGATGACTCTAATTGTTGACTTACCTCCGTATGCACATCTGTCAGCTTCCCAAGCATATGCTCAGCCTTGCTAGTGGATCTGCTAGGGATATTATTGTAGGCAAACTCTGTTTGGGATAAAGTATTATCCCACTGCTTTGGATATTCCTTGCAAAGGCTTCACAGGATATTCTACGGGGTGCAATTCACCACTTTTGTTTGCCCATCAGTCTGTGGATGACTCGAGTTGCTCTACTACAACGAAGTATCCAACTGTTTTTACAAAGTCCCCCAGAAATGGCTAAGGAACTTGCTGTCATAGTCGGAAGTAATGGTCTTTGGTATAACATTCAAACAAGCAAGTTCTCGTAAGAACAAGTGGTCAACATGAGAAGCATCTGAAGTTTTCCTGCATGAAATAAAGTGTGCCATTTTGGAAAACCTGTCAACCATAATATATAGAGTCTATACCATGTTGAGTTCGTAAAAGACCCAACACTAAGTCCATGGACAGATCCTCTCACGGTGCATCTAGAATAGGTAAAGGAGTGTAGAGTCCGGTATTTTGTTCATGTCCCTTAGCAGTCTGACATTTGTAGCACCGCTTAACAAACCTCTCCACATTTCTCTTCAGCTGGGGCAGAAGCAACACTTTTCAACCAAAGCAATGCTTTTATCTCTGCCCATGTGTCCTTCTAAGCCACCACTGTGAAGTTCCCAAATGATATGCTCACGTAGGGATCCTTAGGGAATGCAATGTCGAGTAGCTTTGAACAAGAAGCTCTTATGGACCTGAAAATCCCTTAAGACTCCACGTGTAACCGAGCACTGGGCCCAGATCTGTTGAAAGTCCTCATCTCCGTCATACAACTCTTTCAAATAGTCAAAGCCAATTAGCTTATTATGAACAGTAGTTAGCAACATAGTACGCCAACTCAATGCATCCGCTACCTTATTTAACTAGCCAGACTTATGCTTTAGGGTGAAGGAGAATTTATGAATTTCTGCCACCCACAACGAATGCATACGGTTAGGGATAGTAGAACTGTTACGGTATTTCAATGCCTGATGGTCGGTATTTTGAAGGATTTCCTTTAAATCAGATAATGTTGCCAATGCTATAAAGCTCTGACAATCGGATAGAACTCTTGCTCGTAGGTAGACAATTTTTGCCTCACCTCACTAACCTTTTCACTAAAGAAAGCCACTGATTTGTCCTCTTGGGACAAACCTGTTCCAATATCTGTACAAGAAGGATCACAATCTACCTCAAATAACTTCTCAAAGCTAGGTAATGCCAACACAGGAACTGTGAAGAGCTTTTTCTTACGCAGCTGGAAGCTCTTTGCTGCCTCCTCAGTCCACTGTAACTGCCTCTGCTTCAGGCAATCAATAAGTGGTGTTGCACTAGTGCTAAAATTTCTTACAAACCTTCGATAGAAGGTTGCAAGGTCATGAATGCTGCGAACTTCATTGATTGTCCGCAATGTGGGCCACTCCTAAATAGCCGAATTTTCTCATCATCCACCAAGATCCTTGTAGCATTAATCAGATAGCCTAAGAACACCAAGCAATTAATCATGAACTGCACTTCTTAAAGTTCACAAATGGGCTGACTGCAAAAACTGCTTTCAAGTGCTGCAAGTGGTCAGTCTCATTACAACTATAAATCAATATATCATCAAAATAGACAACTACAAACTTTCCAATGAAAGGTTTGAACACATGGTTTATAACCCTCATGAACGTACTAGGAGCATTAGACAAATCAAAGGGCATGACTAACCATTTGTACAACCCCTCATTCGTTTTAAAGGCAGTCTTCTACTCATTGCTAAGTCGGATATGGATCTGATTGTACCCGTTCTTCAAGTCAACCTTGGAGTACACCTTAGCACACTGAAACATATCTAGCATGTCATCAAGCTAAGGTATATGGAATCTATACTTCACAGTGATCCCATTGATGGCTCGGCTATCAACACACACTTGCCAACTCCTATCCTTCTTAAGAGTGAGTAAAAGCAGGAACAACACAAGTGCTCATACTCATCCTGATCTGTCTTTTCTGCAGCAACTCATCCACTTGTCCTTGTAATATTTCGAATTCCTTGGGACTCATTCAATAATGGAGCAGACAAGGATCAAAATATCGTCTTGAAGCGGTCAAAATATTCCAAACATTTCTATTTTCAAGGAGACCGAACGAATCAGAGATGAAATCAAAATTCTAATACTTCAAAATGTTTCATAATGTTTTAAAATATTGTTATATTTCAATGCATTTGTACAATTATTTTAAAATATTTCAAAGTATTTTAAGATCTTTTAGAATATTTCGACTAATGTTTTGAAAAATAATTCTTAAATATTTATTTTTTTTCATTCTGTTTTTGAAATGGGTTGAAACGTTTTCATTTTTTTTGTGACCAAAACAATACATCGAAACGAAATTTTAATCTTTGGGAGCTGGTTTGTAAGACTAGCCCTGAGCAACATGTCAATATGATGTTCGATGTCCTTTAGAGGGAGTAAGCCATTCTGTAACTCCTCCGACGTGATTCTCCGAAACTCATCAAGTAACAACTATAACAACTCTCAAGAGTTGGTTTAGGCTTAACAATCTGTTCTCCCTCACCCTTTATTACAAGGGCATGCACTTTTCCACTATTTTTTACGTCCTCCTCGATGGCAAGAACAAGAAGAAAAGGTCCGCCCTTAGCCTGAGGTGCTACAGGACACCTCTTTCGTGTTGTAGGTATAAGGACAACCTTAACACTATCCTTGAAGAAGGTGTAAATATTATCTTTGCCTATATGGATGACATTTAAATCAGTATTTTAAAATTCGGCCCAATTCAGAGGGTTGACTCGATAAACCGGTGAACTAGACCTTAAACTGGGCCGATTCATTAGTCGGATCGTTTTAGCATTAAACCCACTCAAGACTCATTGAACCAGTCAGGTTTTGTCTAGCCCATTCAAACCAGACGATTATTATCAAACCGATCGAGTTTGTGAAACTCCTATAAAACCATTATTTTTTGCGAATTTTTGCCCTAATCCTCAAATCATCCCTTGCTCATGTCTTTCCCTCTCCCTTTCTCTTCTTTGCACTCTCATCTGTCTCTCTTTCTCCAATCATCTGTCACCGGATCATCAAGTCTAGAGCTTCTGTAGCAACAATTATTTTTGTCTCTTTCGGATGGTTCATTTCGAAGAAGATGAGAACATGTGGAAACTGTTTGTTGCATCGCAGCTCGCAGCGGAGGTCGAAGAGTCGCCGAAATAAGTGTTGTAATCAATAGACTTTATGAACCCACTAATGTTTTGTCTCTCGTAGTTTTTTGAACCCACTAGTTTTCTTTTATGAATCCACCAGTAAGCACGTGTCCTTTTAGATATAACATTGGACCATAGGGTTTTCAATTAAGTTTTTTATTTGAAATATTTTTTTGTTATTTTTTTTTTTTGATTCCTTTCTCCTTATGTTAAACTCGAGTCATTTTTCGCTTGTGCATTACTTACTGCTGTTTAAATTTGAGAGAGTACAAATCTGGTGGAGTATTCTTGGTTGGATTGATTGCATAATTTGAGTCTTAAATTGTGATGGAGGTATTTTTCTTTACTTAGTTGTATAAATTATCTTAAACATTGGATGTATTGAATACATGTTAGACAATTTTTGGATTTTTGTTTGATCTAATATCTAAACATACTATTTTTTAATTATTACAATGTTTTAGTATATTAATAATCATTTATATTTATTTTTTATTATATGACCGGTCAAAACAGGGGTCCAACGGTTGAATCAGCAAGCCATTAACCTTGTCTCTTTGTCAAGTTATGGTTTGGGTTGGGTTTAAAAACTATATAAATTATATTGCTACAATCTCCCCGACAGAATATAACATGCATCCATATCCACAACATCACACATAATATTATCTATATACTTGTCAATTGAAAAATGGATACAACGTTGTTATGCTACCTTGATTTTACTGATGCTTTTTATCTATCCGATGGTATAGGGGGAAGGGTGTTTCTCGGTCCATAGTTGTAGCTTGTCAACGACCTCCTAGGAGACAATATTCTCACTACTACCACCATCATACCACCATCAATAATCAGCTGACATACCTTCTGGTTTACGGTGCATGTCGTTCGAAAGATGTTGTCTCTGAATGTCCTGCTCGATCTTAGGGGTATACATCAGTTGATGAACGAGGGAGATCCCCTCATCACTATATGTCCATGCACTCTCGTCAAAGAATTGCTCCACCTTTACCAACTAGTCAACGAAATACTCAATATGAAGATGTCCATTGAAACTGGGTAGGTCAACCCTCATCTAAAAATCCTTGGACTCATGGCCAGGATCTCTGTAATTTGCAGCGTTATCTAAAAAATCATCATCGTCATCACTAGAACCTGCAATTGGTGCCGTTCTAGGAGGAACAACACGTATGATCTGTCTTGCTGGGTAAACAGGATTTTGATGTCGATTGGGTTAAACACAATCCCTATTGCCGTTCACCCTTTCTCGATCTGGATCATGGTTTGGACCCATCGTCAACTGGGCAACCATGTCTTATAGTGATTGCTAGAATTGTTGGGATTGTTGTTGTTGTTGTCGCTAGAAATCCAAGAATTTGGCTCTTGAGAAAGCCTTTCCATATGATCACCATCATTAGGAAGATTTTTAACACCTCATTGATTGGTCATCATACCAGGTTAATTAAGGCTCTGATACCAATTGACACAGTGGAACAAGAAACACAAAAAAAAAATCATTTCTAAGTGTATAGAACAATAGTACTCTGAATCCACAGAGAAATGAACAAGAAAATTTCTCTAAAAAAAATGTATATTATTCAATGAATAATTCGTATTACATAACAGAATATATATAGGAACAGTGAAAACCCTAATCGTCTCCACAATAGAGGCAAAATTTCTAATTATATGAAAATTGCCAAAAATAAAAAATTGTAATATAACTAATTAACATAACATGCATCGTTTGGAGCCTAACAAAACTAACTGCACTGAATTTAGAATTTTCTATGATTTATTATTAATTTTTGAATTCTTTTCGAAATGGCAAAAATGGGTTTTTGAAGGTCTAAACGATAGAATTCGGTCTAAAACTGAAGGAGCTCATGTCAAAGCGATGAGTTTTGATCGTTGGCTCGATTCGGATCAAACACCACTGGTCTCAATCAATTCCGCGTCCTACCCATTTTGCATCTACTATCACTTTTTTGCTTTTCGTTGGGCTTTAGACGCACGGCGGTCTTTTTGCTCCAAGTAGTCAGCCGCCACCTATTCCACATCAGATTTAACTTTGGCCCATATGCTGGAGCGATCCAACTTGGCTTGCGACACCTTTGCAATATATGCATACTCATAGACAGTCTGTTAGTAGACGTGCACGGAATGAGAAGAACTTATATTAAATCTTTTTAGCTCAAGTAGCCAAGCGAATGATAATAGAAAGCCTAAGCAGCAATTTTTCCTTTGGGAAAATTTCAGAAACAGACCATGGTCCAGAATAATCCTTTGGACTGTGGTCTTTTTGCATTGGATCACGTGCAGTGCTATGTTAGCAGATTTTACCAGCATGCATGCCCTATCTTTGCTGTTGATTCTGATTTGAGGTTATATTGGACCCTGATACCTGTGTTGACATTTCCAACTCCCCTTCCCGTGCACGCGAGTTGCCTGAAATGTGGTCATCTTGTTCTTTTGACATTTGAGGGTTGAGATTCTTCTTAAGTGTAGGTTTTCAGCCTTGGAACTGATATGATATGATTTATTTACCTATCTTGTGAAGTATCTTCACATGTTGGAACATATCTAGAGATGTTGTTAACTCAATAGGAATCTGTCTACGTGTAATATCTTGTCTGACTTTTTGCGCTAGAGACATCTAGCATGCCCACAAGAGCTTGGTCATTCCATTAAGTATTTTGACCAACGCAAATGCTGAGTTACCTTCTCTTCTTCATGGATCAATTGGCCATATCTTTTGTGTTATTGACAACCCATTATACTCAAACTGCAACCCAGCTTGCAGATGTTTTTGCACCTTCACTTGCTATTGCAAAATGGCCCATAGGGAGCTTAGCCTTTTCTTCTGCTAATGAAACTTCTGTTCAGCAGTTGAGGAGTAAAAAAATATGAAATGTATAGATTTCCTATCCATGGCTTGGGTGATCAAAATCAGATTCCTAAGCGCTGCAGTCACGACTCATTTCCTTTTTTCTGCCAGCAGACTAATAGTTCGTTCACTACTGCAGGGGTGATAAAGAAGCGGATCAAAACAGTGCAGGGGTCGCTGATGAAGAGGATGAGCAAAGTAAGCATTTCGATGAGGAGGCTGGTCTGGGTAATCCTGATCAAAAAAAGGCAGCTGGAAGCCATAAAACTGGAGATATTAGTAAGTATGATTTGGCTTCGACTAGTGCCACGGAGAAGGTTGGTGGTGAACCTAAGAACAGGGGAAAAGATACACTAGGGAAGAAATTTTGATATAGAACAAATTATTTTAGAAATAGAGGAGGTTGGATGCTTATTAGTCACATGAAATGATCAAGCACTGCCACTGTTAAGGAAGTGGCTGATTCCAGCCACGCTGGAATTGCGCTGGAATTGCATTGGAATAAAAATATTCGATTAATAAACAAATTAGGTATAAAGGCAGATGTATATGCCTAAGTGTTTTATTTTTCCTTACCAAAAAATTTAAAGAGTTGGTATTGCCTTTGATAACCGTTGTTTTGTATGGTTTTTTGGGCAATAATGTATGTTGGGCGGGCTTGAATTTGTGATTGACCTTAGCTTGCACCAACCATAGTCCCTATGGATGTCAACCAATTGAATCTTTATTGTCTATATTCGAATTCAATGAAAAATTCGAGTTCTGAATTTTATTCATTTACTTTACGGATTTTAAAACCTTAAATCATATTTGCATTCATTAATAATTGAATATCCGGTACTCTTTAACTTTTGAAGGTTTTATCTTCTTGAAATCAAGAGTTCAAGTCCACTCTTTTCCCTCTCCGAAAAAAAATTGAATATCCAATTTAATATGAAAATTTGAATTACAACAAAAATTTATAAAAAATAAATAATTTTATCAAGTTTAAGTTAATTTTTATCCTAATTTAATTAATCAATCATTTTATTCAATAATTTTTATTTAATTTTATGTCAATCTCATTAATAACCTAACTATGTATACATATACAATAATGTCTCTCCATTATATATAATACCGAATCAAATTTTTATCAAATTGAATTTACATTTATCTAAATTCAAATTTATTTAAAAAACTTAGTTGGATTCAGGTAAATATATTAAAGGGTTAATCTCATTTTGCAACCCGAAAAATCGTTCGAATCTCAATTTACACTCCCAAAGATCAAAAATCTCAATTTGCACCCTCAAAGATAGAAATTTGTATCAATATACATTCCCAAAGATAAAAAAATCTCAATTTACACCCTCAAAAATAGAAATCTGTATCAATGTGCACCTAAAACTAAATTGATAAATTATACCTAGATCCTCTCATGTTTGTCACTTAATCATTTGAACACCTTTACATTTAGAATATTACTCATACATCTCATGACGTTTGTACATGTGTAAACATAACCACTTTTCTTTGATATCTGTTAATATAATCATTAAAAAATATGATTTTATCGTAATAAAAAATTATAATTTCATATTTCCCTTTATTTTGTGGATTCGATATACTCTAAAGTTCAAAATCAAGTTTACCATTTGAATGTCTAATAGAATGTAGATATTTATATAAAGGAAAATATGAAAAACATTATATAAATATCTACATTTTATTAGACATTCAAATGGTAAACTTGATTTTGAACTTTAGAGTATATTGGATCCATAAAATAAGGGTAATATGAAATTATAATTTTTTATTAGGATAAAATTATATTTTTTAACGGTTATATTAACAGATATCAATGAAAATGAGTTACATGTTATACGTGCATAAATGTCATGAGATATAGGAGTAATATTCTAAATGTAAAGATATTCAAATGATTAAGTGACAAGCATGAGGGGATCTAAGTATAATTTATCAATTTAGTTTTAGGTACATAATGATACAAATTTTTATATTTGAGAGTGCAAATTGAGATTTTTTATCTTTGGGGTGCACGTTGACATAAATTTCTATCTTTGAGGGTGTAAATTGAGATTTTTGATCTTTGGGGGTACACATTGATACAAATTTCTATCTTTAAGGGAGCAAATTGAGATTTTTATTCTTTGAACGATCTTTCGGGATGTAAAATAAGATTAACCCTATATTAAAATATTAAGCTATATCCTGTTAAATGAACTCGAATTCGGATCAAATTTGGATTAAAATTTACTCCATTGCCATGCCTACTAGTACCTGCTAAAACAAAAAGAAAGAGTTTTCTCTTTTCTTCCTTTGATCTGGACTTTGACTATTATATCCAAGAAAGAGTTTCTTAATTCCTTTTATTTTTCTTTATTTTTTTGGGGATCAGGATTAGAGGTATAATCAAATAATTCTAAAGACTTTGAATAACCACCCCAGGAAAATGATTTAAAAGAGTAGCCCTGAACTGTTGTGCAGAGTCCTTAAGTCACTATTAGTCCTTATAATCAATGAGCAGAACCCTTCTGATAAATGAATAATTGGGTAATGGCCTTTCATATCAATATCAGATCAGCCATACCATGTATAAAGATGTACATCAATCATGCTCACAGATTTGTAAGATATTAGCTAAATCAACAATGTTTTAGGATCATTCATATTGAAATTTGACAGTTGGATTATTCAAAGAACCTTATGCTCTTACTCCTACAACACAGAGCACAACCTGTGACCAACTGAAAAGAAGAGAAGAAACTATAAACTCTTGAGTGGAATTATTGAAAAAACTTAGACCTGAAATTTATTTTAGTAATGTTGGCATCAATAAAAACAGAGACGGGAGATTCAAAACGAATCTACGTCCCAAACTCGGTCACCTTGAGTCCTGATTTTTTTTCGGCGAGACTGTGGAAACAAGAGTTGCTGGATCTGCTTCTCAGCAGCCCTCTCGGACGTTGCCTGCAGATACAAACACATACAGAGACTGTCAGTACAATTTACGGCTTTGAATTGTTAAAAGTTATTATCCAAATGGATTGTACTGATAATAGAAACACAGCGCATGTCAACAAGTGCCAACACCAGTTTGGACATCCTTGAGAATGTTCACATTGTTTGTTTTTAAAAGCACGTATATTGTTTCTGTTCATCATTTTGCATTATGGACCAATTTTTGCACAATTATCAGAGATGCAGTAGCAGAAAGCACCAATTCTTCACAAAAAAACTGGAAAAATGAAAATGAAAAAAGATTACCCCAATTATATTGGTCTACAAGTCAATATTTGAGCAAGTACCCTAATTAGTATAATTCACCTGGTTGCAGTATAAATTTTGATACCAGACCATACACCTTCTAGATGAGCACTATGTGGATTAAAGAGCCATAACAGTACTCATGTTAATTTTGGGCAAGGATAATCCTATTGCTGAATATAGGTTAAATTAGGCCCCACAGCTTCTAGTCATGATCCTTGCCACATGGTTTTCTGATAATCTTTACAAACATAATTAGATGCTGTAAACTGATTGTATTCAAGAACTAAGTTGTTTCCTCAGGAAAACATTCAGTTATGCTGGTGTCAAGCAATTTAGCCACACGGATAGTATTGAATCTTAAAGGTCAGACAAGCAATCTGTACTGCTTACCCGGACTTTGAAGGGAAAACGATGGGTCCGTACTTCTATCCCAGAGAAAACTCTAACGTCCATGCCAAGACTGTCAACCCCAATCAAAATTGCCCCCTACAAGATCAGACTGAGAGATTTGAAACTGTCACCACAAAAGAATTGAGTCCACAAAAACAGATAACACATGTATGCCGAAAAATCTGAATATATATGCATATCAGCATATATCCCAAAACTAAAGAGGTTTTGTTGGCCATCAATGTTTTCTTATTAATGGCTATATTCTTGCCAGACATAAAGAGGTTCCTACATTTTTATATTCCTGGTTGCATCTGTATTTTTTATTTTTTATTTTTCTTTTCCGGGGGTGGGGGGCGGGCCGGGGGGGAAAGAAAAGAAAAAAACAAGGAGAGTGGTTTTCTTGCTCATGGATGTCACCTATAACAGAGCTTCCCAAAGAATGAGCAGATGTTATCGTTGAACTACTTGTGTCTAGGCGTGCGTAAGTGCAGTCAACAAAGATAAGTTGAGTGAATAGGTTTGTAAGCGTACCATCTCCCACCCCAAACTACCCACCTCCCCCAAAGACAAAAAAAAAAAAAAAATCAACCAACACAACAGCACTATGGATAGCAACAACACCATTGTACTTGCATATTGTTCATTGCCATTAAAACTATCTCTGATCGCCAAAATACTAAAGAGTGGAATGCCACGAAATTCCTTAGATGTTGAGGTCCACATCCAATCCAAGAAGTAAATTCTATCCCATAATCATTCTTTCCACTCATCTCTATCCTCAAATATTTTATTATTCTCTCCAACCAAATCACCCAAATAATGGCTAAAATTGCACAATTTCACAGGGTCAACACCCTTTCATGCTTTCTAAATCTAGCAAATCCCTCCACAAACATAGAGGAGAATGTCCCAGAATCACCCAACTCAACCCACTAGTTGAAATAATTTGCACCGTATAAACAAAGTAGGGCAATGCAAAAAGAGTCGATGCTTGCATAAGCACATCTACACATCACACACCACTGCGGAGAAATGCAAAGGAAAGGTCTTCTTCTTAGAAGCACATCATTACTGTTTAGAGTATGGTTAGCGTTTCTCAGTCTTCGTACGTAAGAGAGAATTTATATGTATATTACCCGCATGGTCAACTTCGAGAGCATATTACACCTACAAATTTGAAGTTGGTCCGAGATTGTTTGGTATATCTTTTCAATTATTGTATATTTTTGGGCACTTAGAGGCTACTTGTTAGCATTCCCCTCCAAAATGATGTAATAAATGATGTCCAGTATTTCTTGCCTAATTTGGCATGTTTGGAGCATGTTGAGGTGCTTGAGAGTGTTCCTGTACGTCAAAATCAAGTTAGGTCATTCAACACCACCAAATGTAGTAGTAAGTCAGATTGGAACCCTAAAAGCCTCAAATAAGAATACATAAATAAAAATGGCCACCGTGAAATCAAACGGGCGTAATTCTCTGGCCCAGTCTCAATCTGCAATATTCTTTATTAAGAGTTGAGGAAAGATGGGATACCTCAATGAAAAGATCAAATAAACACGAGGATGATCCTTTGTTAGGGTGATGAGAAGCGAAAAATTCGACAATGGGGTTTTGACTGTTACATTTTATCAGACCCCAACACTAACAATTACTACTTTTTTGGGGGGTGAACTGCAAAATAAATTAGCAATGCAATCACAAAGCACCACTCAGATGAGAAGCATAACTCAAATTTGTGGATTGGGGCACCACATCCATAACACTATACAGGGTGATATGCTTGCAGGTGCTTACTTTCACATACTTCATGGTCTCTGGCCGGTATTAGATCACTATCAAAATTTTCAAGTTGTGCGTTCTACAAATGGTTTGAAGGTGCATCAGATAGGTGAGTGGAGCATCTCTTTGAGTTCTTAACTGGGCTTAATTCTGAGTATGATTAGGTCCACATTTAGATTTTGGACAAAGAGCCTCTCCTTTCCCTTGCATTTGTGTATCCACATGTTTAGAGTGAGGAATATACAAGGGGTCTGACAATGCAATCTGTCACACAGGAGAGATTTTTACGGATTACAACTTCCCGATAAGGCAACAAAGTGGATCATAAAAGTAGATATAGTGGTAAGGAAAGTTTTTTTTTATGACTTTTATAACAAGATGTGACACACTTGAGAGACATGTTGAAGATTCACTGATCACGGTTGACCTAGAGGTAGATGACTTCATTCAGGCAGGAATTTTCACAATCATGCTCATTAAGGTAACATGGCGTTTTCTTTTCGGTTCAACTAATACTCTTCACTATCCTTGAATAATCGGCTTGGGAGGAATGTGATCATATGACTACTTGTTCAGCTATATCTTCCCATTACCATACTTGTTTAAGCAGGTGCAAAATTAAAGATGTGTGGTGGCTCTCCATCATTTGTCTCAAGTAAAGGTTAGGGCACTCATCAATTCATTTGTTAAAGCCCATTTTTCATTCTTCGTTTAGTAGAACTTTTGTCTCTAGGTTTCAGCCTGAAACATGTGAATTTCATTAAGATCATCATGTGTCATTTCTTTCTAGTATCAATGGAAGTTCCAAACCTTGTGCTGTTGCACACACTTGTGTTGCTTCTTTATGAGGATTCAATTAGATTGTGAAGTTTTAGTGCTTAAAGAAAAAGAAAGAAACTTGGATAAGAGAATATGAAAAGGAGAGACAAGATTAAGTTGAAGGATAATGTGTTAAGTCACCCAACTATTTCCCAGCTTATATACATAAACACCAAGTATTAAAACACCCTAAAACTAAACGATAACATAATAGATTCTATTGGATTGTTAGTTTAATAAATGATTTTTCCATGACAACTCAGATTTTTTTTTTTTCGGAAGTCAAAAAAAAAAAAAAAACTCAGTTGTTACAGCACAAGTGAATTTTTTTTTTTGGTTACAAAATGTTGCACAAAATGATGTCAACTCAATTTGATGTACATGAATTTTTTTTTTTCCAAGCCGTTGCACAAAATAATGTCAGCTAAAACACTTTGACAATGGGGTTTAGTATCTTTAATGGTGTCTTGTGCTTTTTCATTGTAAACATGTCATGCTTTATCAAAGAACTTGGGCTGGCAAGCACCAACAAAATAGGATTGTTTAGAGAAAAACAAACGACATCTTCTTGAGGTTACCAGATCCTTAATATTTTCACAAATTTCCATGAATCATAGTGGGATGATGCTCTTCTTATTGCCACATTCCTTATAAATTGGAAGTCATCTTTAGTATTGAATGTTACAGCATCCAACTAAAAATTGTCAACAATTGGAGTGACCTCTCAAGTACATAAACTAACTTTGGGTGATCCTAATCATTGGTGTCGGATATAAAATCTCTTTTACATCCTCTCTAATGTTATATTTGGGCTAGCACGTAGGGTTAGTATGCAAACCAATTACAATGCACGTCGGGAGATTTAAATGGGTAAGTAAACCAACCTTGGGTTTGTAAACTAACTCTGATACCATGTTAGAGCATCCAACTCCAAACTAACCGGCAATGAATGGATTGGGCCCTCAGGTATGTAAATCAATCTTGGGTGGTCCCATCATTCGACGTGGGATACAAGATCCCGAATTTGCAGGCATCTATTCGAACATTACTAACGTCAGCATTTTCTCTTTTTACTATTCCCTTTGTGTTTTGGTATGTATTTGCTATATCCATGTTCTTGATTCTTCTAGAAGAAAACTTAATCCTAGGGCACTTCAATGTATATTTTAGTGATACTCTCATAATCGAATCGAGGTTCCAAGTGTTACCACCCTCCTTCAAAGAAAAGGTTTGTGACCATGAATGCGACTTTCTTTCAATACAGGAATTATCTCTAACTTCTCTTTAAAAAAGGAACACACGTATAAATAGGTCTTCCCAAATTTGCTCCAAGTGCTGTAAAACCCGAAAAATTTAATAAATCGATTAAATGGATAATACGATAATTAAGCCGTTTAAGCAAGGTTAAAAATCTAAAATTTTATATAACTCGGATGATGAAACAAACCTTACCGTTAAACTCATCTAATGGAAACAAGTTGGGACGTACAAATTTCTTAAATTTCGAGTCAGTTGAAATTTTTACGTGTTACGTGGTAAAATATGCGATCGGATGATACGCAATTAAAATTCCAGCAACTGAGTTTTCATTCGCGGGACCCACAATATAATTAAAGTAGCTACTCATCTAACATTATCCAAACACGACACGTATTGAAATGTGATTGACTCTCTAGGGCTTCCAACCAATTAAAAGATGACATGTGGCAAGTTCTACACCTAGTATATAAAGTGCAAAGAGTGGAAGACTTGTCTTCCACTACCCTATTTCTCTTGCAAATTTCGGTAGAGAGACAGAAAGAGAAAACTTGAGGTTTTTCAACTTCTCTTCTTCTACAAATATCTCAAAATCCAATCATTGGATCTTCATCAATCAAAAATTAAAGTTGCTCTATGCGACAAGGGCTACACATTCACACCAACATCGACTAGTTTTCACCAACTTTTGGGTCAAGGATTTTGGCTAGAACTTGAAGAAGACTTTGTTGGGTTTTCAAGCTATTTCTTCACCACCACTTGCTTTTAAGAGGTGGAGTTCCCTTCTATCTAGGACTAATTCCAATTTAATGCATGAATATATTATGGGTATAATTATGTGTATGTTAATTGTATAATTTGCATATGACTAGTGTAACTAGTGGGTTCTCTTATGGATTGATGAACATGTTATGCTAATACTTGTAGTATTGGGTAAATGAGCATGTTATTAAGTTGATTATGACATGTATGTTATATGTATGAATCTATACACCCTACATGTTTGATGAAATGCTGTAGTGTGGACAAGTATGATATGTGGGTTAATTGATGTATATCACATCTTTGATGAAATACTAAAAATGAGAAATATATATGCACGAGTTAAACACCACATCCACAAGGCATGGGCATGGTAGTGTTTGTGCATGGGTTGACCATTTACCATATAGGTGAGTTGGATGGGGCTTGAAAATATTGGACTAAGGTCTAATTGAGTGTTATGAGATTTTGCTTATGATAATGTGTTGAGGATATAGCAAGAAGAGCTAAATTCTCCATCGGATACAGGACCGGATTTTTCGGCTACACACTGTCTGATGGTGTAAAGAGTCCATAAAAGTGCAATATGGAGCTGGAGGTGGGATGTCATCAAGATCCGTTGACGATTTGGTAGTCCATTGGTGAAAGTCCATAAATTACCTATTCCATAAAGATAAGATAATAAATGAAAGGTCCTTTGGTGAGCATAACTCAATGGTGTGGGCGTGGAGTGTCCAGTTCAAGAGCATGACATCACATGTCATGGGAACCCAAGGGTGAGTTCGGAGTTTGGTATGCATGCATGAAGCACCATCTCATGTCATGGCATAGTGATAGCATTTATTCACGTTTATGTACATATATACTTGAGATGTTTGAATGTGTACCACATCATATGCTTCATTGGGTTGGGAAGTGATCTTCATAGGAGATACCCTACTGGGCCTTGGCTCACCCCGTCTTGAGAAAACATTTCTCCTACAGATGGCCTGCACTTGGGCTCAACTTGATGATAGAGCTGGAGTCCGAGCTCATATCTTGATGTCATAGATACGTTTAGTCCTAATTGTAATTAATTATGATAGCCTTGTATTTTTTGTTTATACAATATATATATATATATATAATCTTTTGTAAAGACATGTAAACTTGGAAAACATAGTATTTATTCTTTTAATAAATGGACATTTGTACCTTTGAAGCTGCTTAAGTGTTTATATTAGACCTTGGAAGGTCATTGTAAATGAACTTGAGTCAAGTTGTGTTTTGGGTGAAACTCTCCGTACAAAGGAGACTCCACCGGAATTTCGTTGGAATTGGTTAACCAAGACCAAGACCTTAAGTAAATTAATAAGGCTTAACGAGTAATAAAGACCCCCAAGAATTGAGGCATCACAAGTGCTCATGCCTTTCCTTCTTCTGAAGTGTCGGAGAAGCCTACTGAAGTTCTGAGATATTCTCCTAAGAAATTGATACTCTACTAAAGGAGACAATGGGATAAGTCCTTCTGTCAACTAACTTGAAAACCATCTTCCTTAGCCTAAGCTAATGTTCCCAGTACTCTTTGTAAAGGAGTCACATCTTGCAGTCAGCATCCTATCCCTAATTTTATGTGCTATAATAATCTCTCACCATATCATGCATTTGTTTCCCACTTGTCTTCTATGTGTTCCTATTAGTATTCCTAATGGAAGGAAATAATGTCTAATGAGCCGAGAGCTCTACAAAAAAATAATAATAGTAATGTTCAGGCAAAAGAAGACATGATGTCAGTTAAAATCATAGTTGTCAATATAGTACAATATGTGATACGCACGATGCGTTTTGATGCAAATAAAAAAATGGTAAACCCAATATTGTATTTTTTAATTTTTTACTATAAATAGTGAAACGACGTTGTTTCATACTGCTTTTTTTACCTAACTGGGAAGCGCCATTTCCTATATGTTATTTGATCCTCTTATGTTTCTCCTTGTTATTCTTCTTTGTGAAACGGACGAAACCCCAACTATATTCCGATCTTTGTTGCAAACATGAACGGTTGTCCCTCTTTCAATCTCTAGAGGAAACACACATCCCACGAAATGATAAGTGAATTGAAATGACATTTGTTATTTACAGCACTATATATATATTTATATATCTATGGTAATATATTATTAAAATTGAACATATCTTATAGTAAATAATGTATTACAAGGTACGATACATTATTTTTGAAAAATGAGACGATACACATTTTGATAACCTTGGTTAAAATAATCTCCTAGAGCATTATTTGAGATGTTAGAGAGGGTTATGCTGGAAAGTGACTACAGATAGAATCAGGACAATCATACATTATTCATCCATCATTCACCAGGAGGCAATGTGATTGCCCTCATTTTTGTATGTTGGTGATACTGTTAAAACTGAGTACAATACAGAGAATACAAAAGTTAAAGCTTATCTTGCCAAGGAATTTGAGATAAAAGACCTAGCTTGAGGGGGAGTGTGGCATGTCTTTTTATTTTACTGTTTCACAAGTCTTATTAGGTAGTTTTATCTTCATATTTGAGTTTGTATTACTACCAACATACAAGATATCTGCCATAATAATCTCTGCTTTTCCCCTCTCTCTTGATTATTGGTTTGTATTAGATTTTACATGCAAACGCCACTCTGACCTTTCAAGGCCACAACACCATCTCTCCACCACATTCACCAGGAAGTTTGTCCAACTTTGATCTGCAATAATACTGTTTATGTCAAAAGAAAAATGATAGAAGGCTTTCTTCTTCTGGTCCTCAAATATTTTCAATTACAATAACTTTATAGAAGTCCTTTTAAGGCATGACAAAATTGGGCTTCAGCATTTCTTTTGTATAAGAAAAGGGCACCTTTTCTTTAAGTGTTTAATCTAGAGCTGAAGATTATTAAAACTGTCTAACACCATTGGTCAATAAACAAGTAAAGAAGAATAGTAAAACTTAATGCATAACAAGTAAGAAAAATACTACCATCAAACAACTATTACCTCGACAGGGAGACCCTTCTTTTTGCAGAGAGATCTAAGTGCAAAATCACAACTTATTCCCTTCTCACTGAAGCGATCTACAATTGCTGGAGTTGAGTTTACAAGAATATCAGGCTCGGCATCCTGAAAATCTTCCAAACTAATTGCTGACTGAAGAAACAAGAAGATATGAAGAGTTACATTTTTAGTACGTCATATCTCATACAAGACCACATTGTCTCGTAAAATAAAAGAACATGAGCTGCATCTTGTTAAAATGAGATACTTTCTTACGTAATTCACATCTACTGCATATTAACGGCTCCTAAATGGAGCTGTATTTATGTTGGCACCTTTCATACAAGACATTCCTCCGAGAATTTAGTCAAGGTCCGACCATGCCTAGAATTTTTCAAATGAACTCACATTCATGGTCAACATAGACAGAACACAATGTACACGTAAGTACAGTCGTATACTGTTAGATATAGAGAAATATAGTCACGCAGAAAATAATAAAACAAGAGTATATAAGTTAAAAATATGGATGGACTTGCCTATAAAATACAATTGTATAAATAGTTGAACATAGATGATTTCACATGTATAGATTGGTTTTCCAATTGAATGATCTTATACTGTCAAAAAGCTGATCGTGCTGGTCATGATGTACTGTAACATGTTTGTGTCCTGATACTGCACCCACGTAACATATTTTTGAAACCCTATCTACAAGTAACTCCCCTAAACACGAAATGGTGACTGCAAGGGTACATGCCTGAATACCATACACAGAGAACAGCTCTATTCTCGTCACTTCCAATCTGTAGACAGTCGAGCTAGTGTGGTTTCCATCACCTTTGGAAGTAACGCTCACAATCTCGCCACCTAAACACAAAAATTGAGATCAGTGAAAAAACTAAGGCTATTACTTGGCACTAGTAATTCAAACTAATAGCAAGAATGATATGCTTCGCTAAAGCAATTTAAATTGGAACCATGCAATAACAATCAGAAGATAAATCTTCAAAAGGACAAGGCAATGTGGGAATAAGCCACTTCACTAGGACTTGCAGATCTGCTATTTTTCCCATTCCAAGTCAATGATTTTCACTATTTTCACATCAAGAAGAAGTTGAATTACAAAATCCATCAAAAGGGATTCTTAGTTTCCAAAGAAATCCTACTAGATACGTATAAACTTGTTGGTTCATCAAGAATATCCTTAGACATTCTTGGTTAACAAAGACATTCACCTAAATCAAATTACATAAATGTCTGTTTTCTTGGATGATTCCATTATGTCTGGTGAGAAATGCTGAAAGATATAGCTCCCGGTATGGAAGTGGAAAAAAGAAAAAATAAAAAAAAAAGGGAAGATTCAATTCCGAAGTGAATATTTAATAATTAAAGCATCCGATACCTTCCCAGTCTGAGGTGTAGCCATAACTATCTTCACCCTTGAAGAGCCTTCGTAAATATAATTCCTCATCCATAAAGACAGGTCTGAGGAATCCCATCATTGAAACAACATTTGATGGATGGTCCATCCTTTTAGCATAATCTGCAGTAACAGCCTTCAAGAAAAGAACTATGTCAACAAAATGCAATATGAGTTCATATGGATCTTGCTTGATCTGCTAACCAGAACAATGTAATTCATGGAAAAACCACATTTAACTTTGAAATATAGTATATATAAACTTTTATTTTTCTCTTGGCCCAGATGAATCACTAGCCAGAGAAAGAAGAATCATAACTCTTTATTGCTCGCAACTATGAAACCTAAATTGAGTAAGAACACAGAAACATCCAATTGCTGCTAGTTTTGTATTCAATGACCGCTTCCTCCTTTTACCCCCTATGTTTTGGGGTTTTAGCAAGAGCCTAAACAAGTGTTGACATACCACTCACTAATGACATGAGAATATTTTGGTTTACAGACATTTCAGATTAGTTTATTCCATTGTTCATACATTTAAAAAGATTCAAACCATATCCAGTAAAATATTACGTAAGGTACCAAAGTTTTTAGTTCATTGACATCGTTATAATAATCTTTATAGCAAGCAAGACAATGGGATAAATTTGCGCATTTAATTGCAATGGAAACAAGAACAAATATTTGCATTTTAAATCCCACCCCAAATGCCAGCAAATATATTCCGCATAACTGATGTCTTATGACCCAGTTCTTAGTTCTGAAAAGATAAATGGCAACATGGACCAAAGAACGTTTCCTATGGTATGTTAAAAAAAATAAAAAACAGAAACTGAAACACATGTTATTGATGAACTGATGTGATGCTTTCTAGAAATTTTCATCTATGTTTCTCTTTTTGTTGATTCATTAATTCTTCAATATTGAGTGAGAAAAAATTGATAACACTATTTTTTCTCTACTATCTATGCGGATCAAAAGAAATGCCTTCAGATTCTGAACTCAGATTTACCGATATGACTTCTACGTATTATTACACATTGAAGCTGTGGCAGCATCCAGTCTAATTGTATTAACATTTGTATCTCTGCATCTTAGATTTTTTTTATTTCTGTGGAAGACAGAATCATGAGGGAAATGATGAAAATAAGACTGTGAAAACCAAGACTAGTTGGAAGTGGCAGCAATGAAACAGTCGTTGATGTTGCTAACAGTGGGTTTGTGCAAAGTTTAGACGAATTATGCTTGGATGCTTCAGAGATGATCAATAGCTGACGAACAGAAAGGTAGGGCTATTTACACGATTGAATATCTTGATGCGGATGTTGTTAACTTTGATCAAACATGGAGAAGAGAGAAGAAAGAAAGGAAATATCATTACGACATACTAGTTTGTGTTACGACGACATTAACCTAACATACACAATAGAAGCCCTTATATAGTGGGGCAACATAAGATAAAGGAAATTACTAAATTATCTCAAATGCTAATATGTTAAGATACTCTAACACACACACACACCCTCTTTTTTTCTCAAACTCATGATGTGGTAGTAGAGAATATCAAGTGTTTGCCAAGAAAACGAAAGTGCACTATAGTGTGAGATTTCATAAAAGAATTTGCTAATTGCTTAGTAGACTGAAGAAAAGGGAGAGCGATGGTGCCTAGCAAGCGATAGTCAATTTCGATGTGTTGTGTATACTTGTGGAAGACCGAGTTGTGAGCAATTTGAATAACAATCTTATTGCCACAATACATAGAGATAGGGCTAGATAAAGAAATACCAAGTACAACAAGTAGTCATCTTAACCTGACTATCTTAGTTGTGGTAAATGCCATAGCACAGTCCTCAGCTTCAGCCGAAGAACGAGCAAAAACAGTTTGGTTCTTGTTTTTCTAAGAAATGAGAGAATCACCAAGAAAAAGACAGAAACCAGGGGTAGACTTGCGATCTATATCACTAGCCTAGTTAAAATTTGTGTTCCATAGACAAGGAGGAAGGGATCATAACATTGTTCTAATACCATGTTAACTTTGATTAGACATAGAGAAGAGAGAAGAAAGAAAATATCATCGTGACACACTAATCTATGTTACAACAACATTAACCTAAGATACACAATAGAAGCCCTCATATAATGGGGCAACATAAGATAAAGTAAACAACTAAATTGCCCCTAATGCTAATATGTTAGAATACTCTAACAAATGTAACAACAGAAATAAAGTCAAAGGATAAGATGACCTGTCAAGTGAGATATTGATTGCAGTAAGACGGCAAAAACAAAAAAGGCTTTAATGGGCAACGATAATTGATAGAAATTGAGCTCTAATACCAATTTTCGTAGGGCAATAAGATTTTTGCAGAGATTACGAAAGAATGGAATTAATGGGTGAATATCAAAAAAGAAAACAGAAGCATGAGACAGTAAGAATTTGTCGTTTTTTTTTTTGGATAGGGAATTTGAGAATATTATTAAAAATAAAGATGGAGATAAGGTTACATGAGAGGCTAAGGAGTCCTCTCCAGGAAAAAAATAAAGATTGAAAAAGAAAAGAAAAGAAAAGGTTACAAACAAAAATGTAAAAAACATAACAGAAAATAAGCTTGAACTCTCAACAAACATCACCGAAAATCCTTTATCAATAATAATGGAATTCCTTCAAAATCGTGGAAGCCGAAAGAGATGCCATAGGTGTAACTCTGTACCACAAGTCTTCCCAAGTACTTTCTCTATCATCGAAAATCTTTATTTTTCTTTCCAACCAAACCATTATATAACAAAGCCAAAACTACACAATTCTATAAAATCTTAGCTTTATAGCTAGAACCAAAGCCCTATTAAGTGATGTGTAAAGAACAAAAATAAATCTCTAAGAATCACCCAAGAGATACCTTACTAAACTCAACAATGTGTTCCACAATTTTAAAACAAAGGAGCAATGTAAGAATAAGTGATCCATACTTTCCTCAGTTGTCTTGCAAAGAATATACCATTGAGATAGTAAGCAATAAAATGATCTTCCTTTTAGGAGCAAGTCATTGGTATTGAGTTTCTTGTGTGCAAGTAACCAAGCAAAAACTTGTACCTTTAATGGAGCCTTAGACTTCAAAATCATGATTGAGCTTGGGAAGATTGGGAAACTAGGCTTATCAATCAAAGTCTCAAAAAAAGACTTACAAGAGAACACCCCCGAAGAAGAAATAGTCCATTTCCTACGATCCAAATGTGCGACTCGTTCAGATCATGAGCTAGCCCAAAAAAGATAAATGATTCAATACAATATTATCAAGAATGCCCAAAAGGGAAGACATCCTAACAACTTCTCTATTGTTCAAGTTCCTAAAGAAATCAAAGTTCCAGCAATTCGGGGAAGAAACAGATAAGATCATGGTAAAAATAGACGAATTGGGATTTTTAGGCAAATGATATAAGTGAGGACACATGGAAGCAAAAGAAGAAACACCACCCCAATTATCATCCCAAAACGAATGCTCACCAACATACTTAGACATGTTTATGAAACAATATAACCCTTGAGAAATGAATTTTCAAGGACATCAAGAACACCATCTCTCAATCACTTTTGGTATCTCACCTGTTATCTTCAATCTCATATTTACTTTTAATCACGAAATGACGTAAACTATTGAATTCAATGGGGAATCTCCATAACCATTTGGTAAGTAATGAAGATTTTCTAACCTTCAAATTTCCTAATGCAAGACCACCCTTAGTTTTGGATCAGGTCACCAAATCCAGCCTTACCAAGTGGTCTTTCTTCTCTTCTCCACAACGCTCCCATAAAAAAATCTCTCATCTTCTTCTCAATTCGGCTCACCATTTTCAAATAAATGGAGAAAAAATATGGAAACGCATGAAAATATAAATACAATCTATTTATTTATAAAGATAAACTTAATAATTAATTAATTGAGTATGTTTATTGGGTTAACATACATTTATACAAAATAACATTAAGTTGGAGGAAAAAAAAAGGCTTGACACGACACGAGGCGGAAATCACTTCAACTATTTTAAAACATATTTTACATGCAAACATTTTTATAAATTTAACAAATAAGGTATATACCATAAAATTAACTGCAACTATTTAACAAACACGGTATATTTTTAATATACCAGTTTAGTAAATAATAATAATATAAAAGAATAAAAGAAAAAAAGTAAAAAAAAAGGGGGGGAAGGGGGCATTAACTTAATTAACAAATATAAAAGACATAAAAAAATAAAATACCAAGATAAAAACCAAAAAAAAATGAGGGACTAAACAAACGCTCTTCTTACGTCTCAGCAAAATGCGGAGAAAGAGCAAGAACAAACGATGAGAGTTTGAGATGCAGACTTACGAGATAGAGCAGGAGAGAGAGAGAGGAGACCCGTAAGCCTCGTCAGCCCCATCCCTATCCCAGATCTGCAAATCTGAGAGAAAGAGGGTAATACCCATCCTAGTCTATAGATCAAATCGAGAAACAGACTCCCCTTCCCCTGTTTTCGCCTACGTATATAGGATATTTTAAGAGGTGAACATCTTTCTTAGTAACAGGGTCTGAGGAAACAATAGGAAAGAAAATTTCACTATATTTCAGACCAGGAACTGGGCCTATCACAAGACTCTTTATGAGGACCCAACAAAGAAAAAGAAAGAAAGAGAGAAGAAAAATAAGAGAAAGGAACAAACTCATACTTGGAGGAGGTTGAAACTAGAACGTGGAAGTGGAGGGTGGCTCTGGACTCAAAGAGGTACGTTGCTAAACTCTTCTCACTTTTGATTTCTGGGTGTGCTCTCAGTCTCTCTATCGCTCCATCTCTCTCCCTCTGTTATGCTGGACGACAATTTTTTGGGCTTGAAACGATAATTTTTTGACCTTGACCATCGATTCCCAAATTTTTTTTTTGATTGGAAAATAACTTATTGTATTAAAAATAAGATAAATATCAAGAATGGTGGATAAGGAATCTAACTACAAAAGCAATGAAAAGGAAAAACAAAAAACAAAAATTACAAACAAAGGAAATAACTTGTAAATCACATAAAGCTAGCCATCTTGAAAGTATAGCAAAAAATGGAGTCTCTCTAAACTGATTTGCACCTAAGGCCCAAAAAGAAGCTAAGAAATGAATCTGGTCTCATAATCTATCCAAACAGTCTCCTCTGTCTTCAAAAATACGTGTGTTTCTCTCCTTCCATATAACCAAAAAAGTTACAATTATAGCACAATTCCATAGAGTGATATCCTTATCAAGAGATCCTAAGCCTTTCAAATCCTCAACAAACAAAGATATGGATGATTTAGGAAAGACCCAACTCAAGTCCACCAAGTTAAACAACTTATGCCACAAAGTCAAAACAACAACGCAATGTAAAAACAAATGATCAATACTTTCATAATCACTTTTATACATCACACACCACTAAGGAGAAAGAAAATTAATAGGTCTCCTACTCTAAAGCATATCGTTAGTATTAATCTTCCCACATGCAATAGTCCATGCAAAAACTTTCACTTTAATAGGCACTTTTGCTTTCCAAATCATTATAGCTGGAATAAACGGAGGACTTGATGAATGGACAATTAAAGAATCATTGAAGGATTTAGTGGAAAAAGCACCGGATGACTCAAGTACCCATCTCCTTCTGTCGCATAACTCTTGAGATAACAAAATGTCATCAATAGTAGCAAGAAAAGACATCAACTCCAAAGTATCTTTATCATCAAGATTTCTACGATAACCAAAGTTTCAAGAATAAGGATGATGAAAGAGCTAATCATGGAAGAAATAGATACGCCATGAAAACCGGATAAGTGATAAAGTTGTGGAAACAAAAATGACAAAGATAACTCCCCCACCCATGGATCTTCCCAAAAACAGATCCTTTCTCTATTACCCGCCACAAAACTAAGATAATGGGAAAACCTCGTTATAACCAAAGATATGAATTTCCACGGGCATAAAACTTACCCTCTCAACCCTATTAGTGTCCCATCCATTGACTTGTAAATCATATTTGCTCTTAATAACTAAATGCCAAGGAGAATTTTGTTCGAAGGGAAACCTCCAAAGCAACTTGCCTACTAAAGCAATATTTCTGACCTTCAAATTACCAATCGAAAGACCACCTTTATCCCTAGATCTAGACACCACATCCCAACTAATCAAATGATTCTTTCTCCCCTCACCACTTCCTTTCCACAAGAAAAGAATTTAGATTACCCCCTAAAGGTAACCCTAAGTACTTTAAAAGCTACTCAAAAACTAAACATCATATAGCTTCTACCAATCTTATCATCTTCAATAGAGAGAGAATTTGTAGAGAAAAAAAACAATTAACATTTATTCTCCTAGCAATATCAATAACCAAGACTTGAAACCCATTACATATAGGGTCTATTTAATGGCTATAATAAAAACCATAATTAGCACTTTCCAAAATAAAAATCATAATATTAAAATCTTAAATTAACAAACAAACCCAATAAATCCTGAAATATAAAGTACCCCTAAAAAGACCCATAATCATTATTTATTCATCATCCCATTCCTTTACATTCTCGTAATATATTCTATCAAGCTTTCGGTAGGATACCTAGGAATTCATTTCCAAAACACCCAATAGACAAGTCCAATAAGCCCAAATAACTCATTTAGCAATGCCTTCCAACAATTTCGCAGGAGCACCCAAGTTCCAGTCATGCAACAATCAATACAAAAAGACATCTAAATCAAGGAGATCCTCCTGGAAGCGAGGTCCACTCAGGTAGGTTGAACAGCTCCTGTTAGGCTCAAAGCTGACGATTTTTGCCTTATTCCTAACCCACTGTTGGATGATTTGGCGGCACTGTAATGAGGTGCTATTTCAAAATGCGAAGAAGGAACAGGAGGAAATGGCCGGCAATGCTAAGAGATACCATGACCAATATTTGGAGACGATTGGGAATGCAGATCGTAGTTAGGCTGCGCAAAGAGAGGTGCAGTGGAATCCTCCAAAGCCAGGTTTCGTCAAAGTTAACTTTGATGGTGCAACCTTCGAACAAGAGGAGACCATTGGCATCGGTGTGGTTATCAGAGATAAAAGCGGTCAATTTCTAGCAGGACTCTCCAAAAAGTTTTAGATCAAAGGTGATGCCCTTCTAGCAGAGACAATGGCCACCAGAGAAGCTGTCTTTCTAGTGCTTCAACATGGGTTTCAGGAGGTTGTCACCGAAAGGGACTCAGCTATCGTAGTCAAAGCAATTGCTGACAGAGAGGATAACTACAATCCACTGGGACATCTATAATGAGGCTAATAAATTTGCTATCCTAGAAATAGATGTTGTCAGACGAGCAGGGAATAAGGTCGCACATCATCTAGCTAGGCATGCTTGCTCTATTGATTATTTATCTGTATGGAGAGAGCATCCCCCAGATTTCTTAAAGCCTCTCCTCTTTTCTGACATATCGGTTTAATGGAATTTTTATGATCGTTTCTTTCACAAAAAAAACAAAAAAAAATCAAGGAGATCCTCCATCACCTTCTCTGGCAGGAGTGGCTTCTATAATAAGGCTGAGCTTCTCAAACAAAGAAGGCTTACTTACCATGGTATTAGTAAAGGCCCTCTAACATTAATGATCACCCCAGCATTCTAAAAATTAATAAGAGCTTATGAATATGCAATCATCAATCTGCTACAAGTTTATTTTAACATTTACAAAAAGGCTAACTATGGCTCATCATCGTGATCAGAAACAGCTTCAACAAAGTCAGTTACCTAGTACATTAGCTACCAGGCCAAGCAGTAATCACCTTTGCCAAACATTTTCCAAAATAAACTGGATGAACCGATCTGGAAGTATCTGGCCTTCCCCAGTCAACTGGGATATCGAAAATTTCAGAACCCTCCAACTGCTTGGAACAAAAGGACATAGAATGTAAGCAAGAAAGGAAAAAAACCTAAGAGGCGATCTCCAATTGCAGAACAGTAATCAACAACAATGATTTCTTACCTCAAAGTAATCATCACGAAAAGAAATTTCATCCCTAAAACCACTCTCAGAAATGTCATATTCAGCATCATATATCCATTTGTTCTCATATAGTGGGATATCCATCCCAAATAAAGCATTCTGAAGAAATGCAAGAATATAATTGATTAACACAGCTTTGCTATAGTTTGTGCAAATCAAATTACAAAAAATTGAAATATCCTCCAAGTCTATGCTATCAGACAAAACTACTGCATGGATGCCAACTTGCCAAGGAACAATTCTGATGTCCTAAAACTAAATTGTCCGACTGTTCTCCAGCTTTGGACTTGGGATTGAATTTATGTTTAATTACAAGACTCAAGACTTACTCTTGTTTCTACATTAAAGGATTTAATATTTACAATAAGTGTAATGTAATTGTCCCTTTTATTGGGTTCCAGCGTGTGCACACTGAGAGAGATACGGAGCCAAAGAGAGACAGAGAGAATGCAGATATGTGAGAAGGAAGATCCAAAAAATATAGAACAGTTTGTATGTTATGTTTTGCAAGGGAATGCGGGAATTTATAATTGCTGGAGACCAAGAGACCTAATCCCTGTCCCTTTTAATATATAGTGATTGACAGTAGATATGAAAGATGTCTTTCATAAATTGAAGAATCGAACAGATATCATAAAATACATTTTTTATATGACAAAACTACAAAAGAAAAATGGGAGAAAAAGAGATATTGAAGTCCAAAAATATTACTTCGCACTCGAAATTTCCTAATGATTACGTTATGTAGAAACAAAATGTCGTTACGTGCAAAGTAAAATTAATTTTTACATTCAGGAAGGTGCAAAACACGTTGAAATTTTAAAGATCTTTTATTAACTTTTAGACACCTAATTTTTAGCAAGGTGTGCGCAATGATTTCCAGCACACAAAGTGCCTGAGCTACAGTCATCCAAAAGGGGAAATGGAACAAAAGATAATGAAAGTCCTCACCACAGGGTTACTTGCACCACGATCTTGCAAGATGTTTTCATCATCAGAAATTTCAAAAAATATATCTGAGGAAAAAAGTAGTACAATCAGGATGTTAAATGTAATCATTTCATGTTATAGACTAACAAGTATCATCCTAATAACAGATAGAAACAGCCAAACCTCCCCACTCATCAATAACATATTGAAACTCAGCCCATGAGATTTGTCTGTGTGGTTCACAGTGCACCATACTTGGAAATATCAACCAAGCACTGTTGTTTGCCTGAAACAACAAAGATCAGACCATGTATTTTGAAGAAAGAAAAAGAACTTATATCCTCTCACTAAGAAAACGAATATTCAGACAATTCAAGGATTTTGTTTTAGTTCTGAAATAGAACTTCACCATTCCATTGGGAAGAAAAATATATACTCTAGTTCCAAAAATAAAAATTTTTAGGGGAGAAAAAAACCTCAACTGCAGTCCGTGCTATTTCAGCAGAGGTGAGGTTAATGTCACGAACTCTTTTGCGATCTTTCAATTCCTCAAGAGGATGATACCCATTATGGCCTAAATAATTAGATGAATCAGGTACTGAATCTGAATAATCTGCAGCGACAAACACTTTAGAAAGGCTCATTTCATCCCCCAATTGCAACCACTGGGATCGCGTAGCTCCAAAAAATGGATTCCCACATCTGAAACTGGATATAGAGATATACATACTCATTTTCATTCTAGAGTGTTAGTCTACAAATAGCACTAAAACTGAAGGTTTTAAAGAAGCCACACTGGGTAAAAGAAAGCAACAAATTGGGGATTCCTCAGCATTACACCTGACTATTAGGAAGCACGACCAAAAAAAGATTTAAAAAATCTCATGATGCAAAAAATGCCACAGGTAAACTTTGAGATTGTGGATGTAAATGTGACAGTCAGTTGCTTTCTGCAAATAATGCATGTGGTTAAGCTTGTACCCAATGTACTCCTCCAATTATTCATATATATCAACCAACATGACTAGTGGCCCCTAAAAGGCGTCTTAGAAAAGAATCGTAATAAACCTAATTTTGTTGGTAAAGTAACAGTCTCACGCAGTCATACCTTCCAAAGAATGGTGAGAAAACTTAGAATCATGAATATTCATTACATGTTAAGTTGATAGCTCATTGCATACAGAAGATTTATGTCATAATTATGAAATCCAAATGCTATGTGTAATATAATTCTATTTAACTGCAACTGGATGAAGTGTTGGTGCAACACAAACTACAAAGAAATTAACACAAACTACCATTATTCAATTATACAAAATAGGCAGTGTTTTCACTTTCAGTTAGATTCTCATGTTATCACCTTATGCCTGAATGATCAGTAATTCTTTGACAATCAAAAGAAGATCCGATCCACCTGCTAGTGACTCCATAAGATGTTGAGCAACCAACCCCTTCAGCATGACAATAATGGCAGTGCGAAGGTCCTGAAACTCCGTCAACAGAAATGTATCATAGAAAAAAAAACAGAAAGTATAAAAATTAGATGACACAGAAGAATCAAAGATGAGGCTAATAAGATAAGAACAGCGACCGGTAATCGAAAAACGTAAACATATAAGGAGCTGTATATACAACCACACAAACATCAATGAAATGCCATTTGGCTTCTCAGAAAACTAAGCAAAAGACATGCACAAGATATTATCTCAAAAATAAAAAACCTCACTTCTATTAGACCAAATCAAAGTGAAGGTTTCTATTTCCTTGGCTACTGTATTATGCAGAATTTGAAATTCAACATTGAAAAGTTTCATCCACGCATCCCTAATGTTGCCTTATTTTCACAAAAAAAATCCTTTGTATTATTTAAAACTTCACTGACAAGCCCTGTCAGTGTTTGTCATATGATAGAGGTCAAATAAATGACTATTAAACATATTTCCCCATGAAATTTTAAGAAATTATCTATTAAACTAATATTGTATCTATAATAGTAGTATCTATTTAATGACTATTAAACATATTTCCCCATGAATTTTAAGAAATTATCTATTAAACTAATATTGTATGTATAATAGTAGTATCTATAATATAAAACAAGGCAGACTTCAATAAGTCCATCCAATGGTCTCAAATAAACTCATCCAACAGCCACCAACATCCCAGTCACAACTATTTACATTGCACCATGTCTTCAGGCACGAGTTATCCCTAGTATCTATACTATATATACCGAGAGAGAGAGAGAGAGAGAGAGCTGCCCAGCCCACCAATATCATATCAACTCACCACCACCATGTTTGCCAACCTCTCTAGTTCATTCCAATTAGCACCGACCCATTCCCCATTTTCACTCCAAACCCTAATGTTATACCACTGTCCTGCCACCAATTCTTCTCTGTAGACAGCAAACTCAAAAGTTAATTTTCCTATCTCCGACCATTTCGGCCGAGTTTGAGATGATTCTCATTGCATTCGAGCACAAAATTTTGATTTTTCAAGGAAGACACCGGCGTGGGAAAGGACACGACAGCAAACAAAGAGCACGTGGAGGTGAAGAAGAGTTCAGAAACAAAAAAAGGTATGGTTTGAGAGTATTTGATTTTCCAGCAAATATTGCATGTCGAGATGAGAATTTGAGGGTATCTAAATCTGCTTCCTGTGGTGGAAAATAAACAACGCTAAGAAATTCATCTGCCATGAATGGGTGGTGCTGTGAGTTGCTAATAATTGCAGTTCATGGTGGTGTGCGATGGGGGAGGGTGTTGTGAGCGGTGGTAGCGGGGTTTTGTTTGCAATTATGAGTGGAGCTAGTTGGGTGGTTCACACTGGTGTGGCATGGTTTGCAGTGTGGAGATTATGGTTCGTAGGACGGTAGGAGTGTCGAGTGTTTGCAGTGGTAGTGTTGCATGGTGACAGTTATGTGGGTTGCAATGGTATGGGGTGCTTTCCAATGCTGGGTAAAGTGGTTTGGATGTGGTGGTCATGCAATTGTAGGAGAGATGAGAAGATGATAAAGTGTAATGTGGATATTTTTAAACAATCTAGAATGGCATCAGCATTTTTTGACCAGTCAATGATGGTTATCCATTGTAGGCGTGTGGATGAAGCGAGAGTATTAAACTATAAAGAGATGCAGTGAAGTTCCAGATAATAGAGGGACTGTCATTGAAGTTAGAGAAATATACAGGTGTATGAATGAAATTTTCACATTGATACTTATTCATTTGTGTCTTTACGCTTGATCAGCAAACACCTGATGAGCAAAAATCTTCAGCAAGCACAAACAGAGCACTGATTTCACAGTAACTCAAATATTCTACGAAGAAAATCAAATGGGAAGAAAATCAAAGAACACAAGTGAACAGAGAAAAACCAACAAGGGGCAACTTGCATACAAGGACGAGAGAAAAACAAAATACATAGACTTTCTATCCAGCAGGATGCTGAGAGAGAGAAAAAAAAATTGGAAAAACATTGAGTTGTATTGATGTCTATCACTAGTCAAGGGCTGAGAAAACTGAAGCCCTCAATCAAATTCCAAAAACAACTAAAATTACTCGAATTCTTTTGTTTTCCTCTGTTTGTTCACCAATTGAATTGCATGAAATTACAAAAGTTGACTACTGTACAAGTGGGGATTACTTAGGTAAGTGACTAAATCAATTAAAACATCCGTACAGACAATTATATATTCAAAGAACAGACAATTCTTCATGTAAACACAATATTAAAAGAGAATCAAAGTGGGTATCTCCATAAACATAGAAACTGGGTGTCTCCAGAAATTCTAAGTTGAGTCGTGTTTAATGTTCCATAACGATTCATATAAGTTCACACTTACTGAAATTATGGACTGGAAAAAGATAATAAATTGAGAATTAATTCATATAAATAAAATTCCAAAGGGAGTGTTTATAGTTGTACCGAAGGAGATTGATGAAGCTGCTGCGATCATCAGCATATATGTAAAGGGAGGGAGATGGGTTAGAGAGAGAAAATAAAGAGAGAAAGAGAGAGTGAGTGTTAAGTTCAGATGGTGAGGAGAAGTTTTAGGTCTTGATCTGACTGCCGCAAAGCCGCAAGTTGCTGTTGTTTGCTTCCTGGGATTTGACCATCAATATCTGACTGCGTGGGGTCAGAGAGAGAGAGAGAGAGAGAGTAGCTAAAGCTCTCTGGCGAAACGACACTGAACTGAAGAGCAGAAGTGTATTTTTCCCCCCCGCAGGTTATGAATGTAGTTTGTAACTTTTTTTTCACTAACACCCCCTTGTACATACGCATAATTACAAGAATATCCCCTATAATCCAAAATATCATTGATACCCGTCGCCGTCGGTAAGAGACTAACAAAAAAAAGTATAACTTTTTACGAATTTACCCTTAGAGTCATAATATTTTGAGTAATGCTTGTTAGATTTAAAAATTATACTTAAAAATTAGACTTGATAATCTTAACCATTGAATAAGTAGTAGGTCCCAATAAATACTGGGACCTACAATGAAATTAATGGTTGAGATTATCAAATCTAATTTTTAAGTCTATTTTTACTCTAACATTTTACATGTTTAGGCTTCACGAATTTACCCCATCCCATTACGAATTTACCCTTTCACGAATTTACACCATTCCACCAAAGTCGATGTCCGCCACCCTAGTTTCCCCTCAAGCCACTACCTCTCGAAGCTTAACCCACCCGAATTCCAGTGACTCAATTGATGATGGAAGTGGAAGCATTACCAGGGTTGTTGTCCTCTCACCATGGCTGAGACCATCATGGACAGCAACACTAGGAAGGAACTCCTCTCTCTTCCCAAACGACGATTGTCATGGACACTGTAGTATAAAAATAACACTAATGTTATTGGAATAAAATTTGGGAACTTAATGCATTATGATTATTAGATTGATAGTGTTGGAGTCTAGTGATAATTTAATATTGGGACCCACCGACAATCTAATGGCCACAATCATTAAGTCCTCAAATTATATCCTTAAATTATGTCCTAATAACATTACTGAAAAAATAAATATTTACAAATTAATTGGATGTTCTTAGGAGATCAAACCAGGCAACAAAAATTAGCACAATTCCAATTAAAATGAAGCAAAAACCTTACCATTGATTGATTATTCAAACTTTTTTTTTTTTTTTGATCAAGATTATTCAATTCAATTGAGGTCTATGGTTTCGACTCTCTACCGATGTCCTTGGTGGATCAATTAGTTAGGTGGGATGATTGGTTCAATTATTGGATTAGATTTTTTTTCAGTTTTCAATTTCTTAATTGAATTGGGTAAAATTTGGTGATTGAATTGATAGTTTTGCATCGTACCTAATTAGGTCAAATGGTGGTGATTGAATATTGTTTTGGCTTGGAATGAGATTCTATGAATTTTTGGTTGGTCAAAGGGATGGGCAGGTGTATGCTTATTCTACGAGTCCAATGTCATCCTATTAAGGGCTGAAATCAGTCAGCAGCTGCTTCCCCCACACGTTCTCTCTCTGTTTATGTGCATAGTTGCCTCAAAATCTACCAAGGTTGCCTCAAAATCGTTTGTAGCGTGCTTTAGCTTTTCTTGTCTCCTGCTTCTGCAATGGACATTATTCCATATTCGAATTTCATGTACTTGTGAAATATTATACTGTAATGCCCTAATCTTCATCGATAAGTGAGTACACCCCTTTGGTAAAGAAATCGTTTTGGTAGTGTTCCTCCCGGTTCTTGGGGGTAAGGCCAACTAGGGAAAAACAAGGCTAGTGATTCAGCATGAGAACAATTGGAAATTTGTGGTCAAATGATAGTTTTTTGATATTGACAAAAAAGGCAGTTGCTAGCATTGAAGAGAGTCGTCATTTTCAATAAAGTTTGAATTCGGACTTGACGAACAAGCTCTTGTGGTGGGAGAACAAAGTCGGGCAAGCAAAATAATCATACCGGTGGTTGATGGTAGAGAAAGGCTGGATGAAACATGGATATACATGCCTTATCATCCAAAAATCCAAGTGGATCAATCTTGTTGGGAGGTACTGCCCAAGGAAAATAAAAGGTGACTTCCGGATCAGGAATAATAAATAAAATTGAAACAATATTAAATTGTATATCAAAACGACTTCTGGCATCACCGGAAGGATCAAAACCACATTCATAGGCAGGGGCGGAGCCAGACATATTCTCCGGTGGGGGTAACTTAAACTATATTAATATTAAAATTTAAAACATTCATAAAAGTATAATTTTTTTAATAGAACATCAATTAAAGACGCAATTCATATACATGAACGATATACAAAATGAACCAACAAAAAAAACTCATTTTAAATTTATCTATAAGACCTAATCAAAAAAATTTAAATTGCAAAATTGGGCTCAATCATATATTAAATTTAAAAAAAAAAATTCATAACTAATTCAAAAATTAATTTGTTTAATAACAAACTTAATATTCATCATTAAATTTTAACAAACAATCGAAACTAATTTAAACTATAATTATTCTAGTAAACTAAACCTAGGTATATGAAGTATTTAACTTGTCACAATAAAACTGTTCAAACTACCAAATCAAAATAATTTAGTCTAATTATAATGAAGGACTACAAGTCCTAATTCCAATTCTACAAATAAAAATAAAACAAATGAGACGACTACAAGTCTTAATTCCAATTCAACATATAAAAATAAAATACTAGAGAGGACTACAAACTCAATTATCAATTAAATATATAAAAAAATAAATCATAGAAGAGGACTACAAGTCCCAATTTTATTTCAACATAGAAAAATAAATACAAGACTACAAATTCTAGTTTCAATTCAATACATAAAAAATAAAACATAAGAGATGATTACAAGCCCCAATTTTATATTTTCAATTCAACATGTAACAAATAAAATACAACAGAGAGTTACAAACGTTAATTTCAATTCAACATTTAAAAAATAAACGGAGGGCTACAAACCCTAATTTTCAATTCTAACATATAAACATAAAACAAAGAAGAGGATTACAAACCCTAAATTTAGTTCGAATTATAAACATAAAACAAATGAGAGGGCAAACCTATTTCGTAACATATTAGTTAATCTTTAAATATTTAAATTTTTGATATCATCTTTCATTGATATTTACAAGTGAGACTCATATATTTGTCAAAATAACATAATTACTCTTAAATCTTTTAAAAAAAATTCAGTGGGACAAATATCTAATAAATTCTAAATTTTTTAAAATTACACTTAGTCCCCAAAATTTTTTAAAATTCTAGTGGAGGCAACTGCCCCCACTGTGAATCCGCCTCTGTTCGTAGGCTAACAATTTTTATGGATGGATCGAACTATTGGGAGTAAATGAAAAAGGAACACCGAGTGGGATCAAAGAAACCAGCGCACTGATCGCTACATAGATACAAATAGGTGCAAATTTTGACATCACCACAACCCACTTAGTTCTCTCGCTCCTTGCTCGTGGAGCAACATGCCGGAAAAAAAAAAAAAAAAAGGAGGATTCAATCCAGCCCATTAGGGAGAAATGATAAATTTGTCCAAGAAGTAACACGGTCGCTTCGTTTTCTAAAAAAAAACTTTTCCCACTCTAATCAACATTGATGTCTGAAGTTCCCCATGGAATATGACTGTTAGACTTCCTATTTTGTTTGCACTCAGTATTGTCACTGTTGCCTTGTATTCAACTCCAATGTTAAAGTGTATTGCATTTCCTGACTCCCTCTTGTTCTTATCTGTCTCTTTGTTGGGCATGCAAGAATATGGTGTTTGAGTAAGCTGTCAAAGCTAACAAGAGACAAAGAAAGTTGTGTGGAGCAAATGAGATTTCAGCTACAATTGCCTTTGACTACCCACTCCCCTTTCTGTTTTAGTTCTTGCAGTTCTTAGAAATAAAAACTTTATACCATGTAGTATTGATGTAATGATACATGTATGCTTCAAGCCATTATTTCTCTATGCAGTAAAGGAGCTAATTAAGAGAGATAAAAAACTACTATTCTTATCTTTTTCATTTTTAAGAGCTTAGAAATTGGAGTACAAAAAGGTTACATGGCCACATTGGATTGATTTGTGAAAAGTAGATAGGATGAGCAGGGATTAATTTTTTTTTTTGGATAGAAAAGATTAAAATTTTTATCAGGCCCAATAGTATTTTAAAAAAAAAGACGTGGGTTTTAGACGCAAATTTTTAGAAGGTCCCATAATTTTAGGTACATACAACTAATTCACATAAAAAATTTAAATCCATGAAAATTTTAGGCCTTACAAAAAAGCCCCAAAAAATTTAAGCACAATCAAAAAATTATAATTTCAATAATTTGAGCCTACAATTCAATCCATAACATCAGAAACTCAAATATCAAAAATATAAAAAAAAATAAAAAATATTAAAAATTAACTCATATTTACTCACATCTATTCATTCTTTCACTCTCTCTTAAAAAACAAAAACAAAGTATCACATCCCCCTCTCTCACTTAAACAAATTAAAAATATTTTTTATTTTTTAAAATAATACTAAAAATAAAAAGGTCTTATTTAGTATTATCGCTTTAGGCTTCAAATTGTTTTGAGCCGTCCCTGATTTCATTGATAATAACAAAATACATCATGCTGAATGAGAGGTATTACAAAAGAAGGACACTCCTGTCTCCATAAACAAGGATTCATAAAATTTTTCACCTATTTACCTAAACAATTTGCCACCGCATTTTATTCTCTGTGAGTCCACAAGATTGAATAATCCTCAAATCTACTTATTAGACTGTTAATTTGATCAGTAAATTTACTTACTCCAGATAAGTCCGATATCCCTCTCTTTAATGCATCTATAACCAACTTCGAATCACCTTCAAGCACTATTTTCTTATAGTCTGAATCAGTAGCTATCTTGATCGCTGTTGTTGATGCTAAAACCTCCACATGATCAAGTTTCAGCATACCTTGAAGTCTTTGAGAATAACCCAGAAAAAAGGATCAGTTCAATCTCTAACAACGACGCCTATGGGTTATGTTGCTACTGGTGCCTGTGGGCGTGTATCTATGTGAAGGTGCATGTTGATGTGTGTGCTTGTTGGCTCAAGGGTGGTAGACGTGCATGTGCATGTTCCCACTCTACCCTTTTTGCGTTCAAAGCTAGATATCCCCAACATTCAAAAACGGGAGACTCGCCATTCCAGATCTCTCCCTCTTTCTGACTTCTAAATTTCAACTCTGCATCGATGAATTGTAAATGTCGGTTGCCTTTCTCTATGATTCAATAGTTCAGCCCAAAAATATTTTTTTTACCAATTCCGCACAGTCCGTCTAATGGACAACCCCAGGCATAGCTCATGTAATATCTTTTGAAATTTTAATTTTTAACAATTTCATTCTAAAATGTGTATAAATTTACAACATGAAAATAGTGGATAGCGATGATGCACAAAATAGACTTTTGTAAGATCAACAGTTGAGTGTATGATAAAATGTCATTAATAAGACAATTAATAAATCAATCAATGATAATAATATAAATATCGGGTCAACACTCAGATATGTAGTGGTTCGATGTTAGTGACCTACTCCATTTCAAGAAACGGCAACAGCGGCTGGAGACCTTTTATTGATGAAATAAGGAAAACGAGAGGGAGAGAGAACAATGGTTAGCCCCAGGAGAGATACAATAGCTAGGATAGAGAAAAGTTATGTGTGGGATGTGTAGAGAGGTGTAGAGAAAGATGTCCTCACATGTAGAGAGAGTTTATAATTTATAAACACAAAACTCTTATGTGAGGCGGTATCATGAGAGTAAAGACACTAATCTTTTAGGGATGATAACTACAAAAAGTAAGTATAATTAAAGGTAGTCTTGATTTTCAAGAGTGAATATCTCGATGATTGCACTTCACGTACTCTAATTATTCTTGAACTCTTGAACCTTGAGCCAAGTCGGATTCACGAACTGGGCTTAATATGCTTTTTAACTGATTTAGGCTTGCTTAATTTATTGGCCTGACCCAATTAAATTTGGGTTCATCGGATAGCATAGTGATAAATCACAAAAGTTAGGGGAAACTTTCTATTTCTTTCTAGAATTAAAAAAATGTTGTGTAAATTAGTGAAACATGAAAACATCAAACACGACTCTGCCTTAACAAATTGATTACAAATACACAACAATTCTATTTCAGAATAATGCTATAAAATTTAAATAAAATTTAAAAATATTGTAACCCAAATGCATGTTATTATTTGGATGAGTGAGTCTCATCAATTTTTTCAGTAGAACCCACTTACGTCACACTCATCTAAAGAATGATATACATTTGAGTTTTAACTTTGAGTTTCATTTGAACTATGTAACATTTTTTCTATTTCAGAGTAAATTCAAAAACCATCAATAGAACCTGTGGTTTTATGTTTGAAAAAATCACACTTCAATCTCATTAATTATGCCCAAGTCTCAATGTGCCCTCTCAACTAGGTGTGCCAATTTTTGACTTGAACACGAACACGAATCCGACTCGAATCGAACCCGAGAAAAATATGATTCGTTAACACGAGTAATAAATGGGTCAAATTAAGGTTCGTCACGAATAACACGATTAATGGGTATTGTAGATAGAAAATAATTATTTAATGAGTATTTTAGATAGAAAATAAGAATTTTATATTTTTTTATAATTTTTTAAATAGTATTATATTAGTTATTGTCAAATTAAATATTTTTTTATTGACACGAACCCGACACGAACCGAAAACGACACGAAAATAACACGACCGAAAGTGATACGACACAAAACTGATACAACACGAAACTGATACGACATGACACGATTGACACCCCTACTCTCAACTATTGAGTTTCTCACATTGCTTCATCAATTACTTGAGTTGGTTTCAAATTGCTTCCAACCCAAACATCTAACATGTTTTGAATAAAAAACATCGAGAAGTGTAGCAAAATAAGCATATTTAATGCCTGCAATTAAGGTAGTGTGAAATCAAATAGTCATAATTAAATATGCAATGTGAGAAATATGATGGTTGAGGGGACAATTTACCCTTAGCACAACTCATGCTATGGAATATCTATTGAAAATTTATTTTTTGGCAATATCATCTCGAGATGTATATATTGTTTCAAGTTAAGAAATAATGGATTTAATGTCCTAGTGTAATTAGTGTGAAGTGATATCTTAGTAATAATACAAAAAGTTGGGGAATCTTCCTATTATTTTTTGAAATAAAATTGTTTTACACGTAGTTAGTGAGACACCTAGATATCAAACATGACTCTCCCAAAATAAACTGATTACATATCTGATGGAATAAAGTTTAGCACAGATCGAAATAATCATGATCTGAATTGTCGGAGATCCAAATAATGCTTTAGTCTAGATGCTGAGGTCCGATACAGCTAGAGATTCACATGTGATCTACAACACCAAAAGATTGGTTAGAGGTGCCATCGATGAGGTGTTGGTGCCTGGTGGAAAATCCGTCGATACGCATGTCAATCATTTGGATCAATTTTTGGAGATGGTTTAAATTGATTTTATCAAATTTTTCTAAACTCAGACCTCTCTTTGCAAATATGTGATTCAACATTGAATTTAGTTTATACCCACATTTGGTATGCAATATATATACATGCAGGATCCACGGATATATCATAATTATTAACAACTATTTATCATGTAAATGATTATTTTATTCTTGATCAAACCAATTCATACCCATATTAAGGGGTATAATTATCTTTTGTATTCTTAACCCCTTAACCCATCTTCCCGAACCCACCACCTTCCCCTAGGTTTGACGAAACGCATGATCATGTGTTTAATATTTAGGCAAATTACGAGCTGGATTTGAAAATCCAAGATTGAATTTTTAATCTAAGCATAGGATTTGGAAGATCTTTTGAACTATTTTCCCTAAATTTATCTTCTCAAGCTCTACTTATACTACCTTACCAAACAACCCCTGAGAATAGTGAACTTGGGATAAGTTTTCGTAGTGCTCGGGGGGTGCATGTGTAGGGATGACAGTGAACCGGAAAAAAATGGGTATTCGTCCAAACCCGTCTCGTTTGGACTGAAGATAGATTATACATATTGGGATGGTGGACGTATACGAGAATATCCATATAAATCTGCACGGGGATGGAGGAGGGGATGAATTGACACTTTCCCTTGCCCCTCCCCCCGCTAACTCATGATATATATATATATATATATATATATATATATATATATATATATATATATATATATATATATATATAAAACCCTAATCCCATTCCCACCCACCTATAAAATTAATTTCAAAATTCAATAGCCTATTTTTTTTCTGTCCAATAAGGTAAGATCTATTATTTTTGTATTTTTTTATAGCTTTTGTTAGATTTGTAACCCTTTTCATAAAATTTGTGATGGGTTTTGTTAGATCTAAGGGTCTGTGTTGTGTTAACTATTAAGGGTTTTTGTTTCAGATCTATGGTATGTTAGATATGAGATTTTTAGATGTTGCTTGTTCTGATTTTTTGTTTTTTTTTTGTTAGATCTGCAATTTTCATGTTCTATATTTGATTTTCTGTGTTAGATATGCAATATTTTGAATATTCTAATTTTATGCTACTTGAATATGGTATTTGTTGAATCCCAAATATAGTGTTAGATATGATTTTTGCTAATTTTTGAGCTTAATCTACTTGAATATGAATTTTGCTTTTTGAAAATTATTGGATAGATTTTTTACTTGAAAAGTGCTGGATTGACTTTTTGCCTATTTAGTATACCAAATATTAATCCTTATTGATGAAAAGGATTATGTGGTAATTTTCAGTTGGTGACATGTAATTTTTTTGATTTTTTTGGATTATTTACAAGGTTAGATTATATTGGGCTTGGACTTAGGCTTGGGCGGGGACAGGGCAGGTACGGAGATTACAAATTTACCTGCGAGGGGGGATGAAGATGAAAATTATATCTATTAACGGAGGTGGACTGGAAATGAATGAAATTTTTTTAAGTAGGTACGAGAATGAAGACTACATCCTCTGCACCTGTTTTAATCCACTACCATCCCTATGTGTGTGTGAATGTGAACAGAGAAATTCACTGCCCTTATTAATTATGAAGGTTTCTATTTTAATTTTATAATGGAAATGGTTGATGGCAATGATGTCCCCCTTTGAGTGCTTCATGCGTAATCGATGGAGGGTGGACATATTGGGTAGGGTTTTAAGGACATGTTTGGATGATTTTAACGCGAGTGATTGAATTGACTTTATCAAATTTTTTCGAACTCAATCTTCTTTGTATACTTGGGATTCATATATGAATTCTATCTATATCTGTTTTTAGTAAATAACATTTATGAATATGGGACTCATGAATTTATCACAATTATCTACACACATTTGTTTTGTAAATGACTATATTACCTATTAGTTAATTCAATTCATACCAATGTTTGTTTAATTACATAGAGGAATAATTGGGGGATTGAGATGTGATTTAATAAAATATAATATTTTATTAGGGATAAAAGGGTCATTTAAAGTAGTTAACCTAAGTTAGGATATATGAAACCTACCATTCTTGGGTTTGCCCAATCCCATGTATGTGGGAGTTAGGAATATCTATTAGGGGGACAAAATATAACTGAAAATAATTCACAAGTTAATATAAAAAAAACAAGTTCAAGAATAACAAAAAATTAAGACTCAAGATAAAATTATTGTGAAATAATAAATTTAATTTTTATTTAACTGAAACAAAATCTGAATAAAAAGGAATAAAATAATTTTTTTAGTACATTTTAACCCAATTATATATTTCAATAAATACAACATTCTCTAAAATCTCTAAATTTTTGTATATTAATTAAATATAAATTAATTTTTCACTAATTTTCAATCAATGTACATAATCACAAGTTCATAGTAAAATCATTCTTCATTTATTTGCAAAACTTAGTTTAGATCATTATCAGTCTTATATAAAATTTCTATTCGAAATAGCTTAAAATTTATTTGGGTTACAACATTTTATTTTTTGTATATAAACAACTATTACTAAAAAAAATGGTAGATGAAAATTAAAAATTATTTTTTAAAAGTAGCGAATATTGTGTTAGATAAAAGAAAATAGTGTCTTTTGGTCAAAAATAAAATATTTATTTTAAAGAATTAGTGTACCACTAATTTATTGAAAAAAGAAAAGACTAGAATTATTATTGAAATTGTTAAAAATTTAGGGGGACAAATAGAATGTATCAAATACTTGGGAGAATTATATTCAGATCCCTCGAGGTTTATCACTTAATCATTTAGACCCCCAATATTTAAAATATTATACACAGACCTTCTAAAGTTTGTACGGATGTAATACTTAGACTCATACTGTCAATGTTCGTTAGTATATCCATTAGTAAATTATACCTAGATCTCCTGAAGTTTATAAATATATAATACTTAGACCCTTCAAGTTTTAAATGTTATACTTAGACCAAATATACTTTAATTAAAGATAGAATATCAAATATTTTAAATTTTATAATTAAAATTCATATTCTATTCTTTATTGAAATAAAATCAAAAATAAAAATTTAATTTTTTCTTAAAAAATCATAATTATTATACAATTATACTATCTACTACAATAAAACTAAAAAAATTAAACAAGAGGTCTAAAGCATTCATAATAGAACATGAATTAATCTATTTTTTTTGTTAAAAAATCATAATTATTATATAATTATACTGTCTATTGGAATCAAACTAAAAAAATCAAACAAGGGTCTAAGTCATTCATAAAAATATGAATTTTACAACTAAAATTCATGTTATATTATGTCATTTATTAAAATAAAATAAAAAATAAAAAATTAATTTTTTCTTAAAAAATTATAATTAATATACAATTATAATTTAATTTTATTCTAATAGATAATATAAATTTTTATTTTTGAAAAAATTAAATTTTGATTTTTGATTTTTGATTTTTATTTCAATAAATGCTAACCACACACTAAAATACGAGGTCTATCAAACTATTTTTCTTAAACTCCCCTTCTGAACCCCCCAAAACCAAATAAACAAACAAGTCCTAAGAGGGAGAGTCTCCCTCTGGCTGGACGAGCTGTTTGAGTGGTGTGGCACAAGAGTATGGTTTTCTAGTCACATTATTGTCTTCTCATGACATCAAATTCATCACCTTTTTTTTTTTTTTTTGTTTTGTTTTAGTAACTCAAGCAAGTCCTATAAATTTAAATTTGAATCAAAATGATTCAAAATGTTTTTCCAATTTTTAACTCAAACTTATATCAAATCAAAAATAAACTAATTCTGAAATTAAATTGAGTGAGACCCAAATCTTATACTAACTTTTTAACAATAAATTTTTACCCTATTCAAGCCTAATCCACAATGCTCCTTCAACACCACAACACTGCCTCTCCCTTCCTCTCTCTTCAAAACTGCTTCCATCACCGACAATTGAAGTATTTACAAGTCCTTCGTTGGCCTACAGGTATACTTCGTTCTTTTTCATCCCCCATCTTCCATCATTTTTGGATGTGTATAAACGTCCAAGATTTAACTTGAAATCAATTTTTCTTGATTTTAATCCCTTCTCTTCAATCAAAACACCTTCAAACAACAAATTTGACCTAAATGAACGAAATATGATGTGGGTCTTTTTATTTTTTTTATTTGTTTCAAGCTATGATTTAATATTCATGGATTTTTGTGAAGTGTATGACTAAATTTCTTTTTCTCTAGAATTACCATGATTATGGTTATGAACAATGGAGATTGTTTTTCCACTGTAATTCTTGGATTAATTTTTTGGTGCTCATCTTTTGATAGCATTTTCTAGTCAAAATATTGATGCAATTGAACATTACTGTGGTCCTATGGATGAAAATATGAAGCTTGAAATTATTTACATTATTATGGTCCCATCGATAGTATGTTATCTTTGCTGTCGACCTCTATATTTACCACAGGTGGGGTTTTATGCATTGCACCTTGTTGCCAAACCATAAGTGAATTGACTTCCTTCACTTAGTTTGGGGTAAAACAATGATATCGAAGGAATATCCTATATGAAAATATAGGTAAAAAGCAATTAGTCACAATTCATTTGGGATTAACATACAATACAAAAAGTTCACTTACAATTCAATTGAAATTGAAATTGAAATCAATCCGAAAATGTGGAATCGATCCAAAAGATTAGGATCAATCTTAAATAGCCTTATCTTATTGTAATTGCATTTAATCGAGCCATAATTTGATCCAATTTTAGTATATTTTTTTGTTTAGTACTTTTTTTTTTGATAGGCAAAGATATTTTTTATACTACACAAAAAGGGGAGGGAGAGGGAATGGAAAAGGAAGGCTCGAACTATCAACCAGCCACTCCATTATAGATCTAGATAATCATTCGATATTGTGGTCCTACCCCATACTTCAGATTCAATAAGTCTAAAAATAGACATTGTATTGAGAAAATTGACACCCCATCTTTCGTAATGGTCAAGAATGCAAAGCAACTAGCTCAGGGAAGAGTGCAAGTTTTTGAGATTTTGAAACAATTAGCAGGAACCAAAATAACTAGACTAATTTCTTGGGTTTTTCACATGCAGGTTGGTGCAAACTAAATACTAACGATGCTCCAAAGGCAACCCATGCCCAACAGGAGTTCCAGTTATTCTCATGGATGAAATAGGACTTTGGGTGATAGGGTTTTTTGGGAGGATCAATCATAACTCCAGCCTGAATGCAGAACTACGAGCCATATTCAAAGGGCTTCAGTTGATCAAGGATTTGGGGGAAGAAAATCATCCTTGAGACAGATTCACTAGAAGGATAGAGACTTATACTTAACCCACATAAGGATTACTTGCCACTGAAGCACCTAGTGGATCGATGTAGGACACTCATTGAAGCAGCTGGTATTGTAGTCTCCCATTTCCGAACGAGGGGAATAACTGTGCTGATATCTTGGCAAATATGGGAGGGCTCCGGCTTCTCTGCTGTGAGGAGCTTAACAAGAATCTATTACCAAAATAAAGTGATTTTTAAACAATATTATCAATCTACAGTCGTTTTGAACTTATTTATCAAACTACAGCTGTTTTTAAAGGCAAAATCAACACATCCGACTTCAGTTGAAAGCGGATTCTCTAAGTCCGACTTCGTTAAAAAGCGGATTTAAGGAGTCCGACTTCACTGTAAAAACGCAAGCATTAAATCCGCTTTCTATGGAATCAGACCACTTTTTTTAAACTCACAGGAAAGCATAAAAGGCGGCTTTGTCACTGCCGCTTTCTAATGAAGGCAGTTTTGACAATTCCGCTTTCATTAAAAAGCGGCTTTGGCAATTCCGCTTTCTGATGAAGGCGGGTTTACCAACACCGCTTTTATTCACATATAAAAAAATTTAAACAATAAATTTTATTATGACATCCACTTATTCTCACCACCCCTACCTAAATAATAAATAATAAAATAACTTCCATAAGTTTAAATTATCAAAAAGACATCTCATCCAAACAAAGAAACCCTAATAATTTAGCATATATAAATATTAAACAATAAATTTAATTATGACATCCACTTATCATTCTCACCACCCCTATAAAACAATAAATAATAAAAATAATTTTCACAAAATTTAAATTATCAAAAATACTACCCATCCCAAACAAACCTTATATATCATAAAAATAAAGAAACCCTATCTGTTCAAACTATTATTGTCCAAAAATAAATATAGCAATCTAACCACCCAATCCCAAGCAACAAACCCTAAGTAAGGGGAAAAGATATTTTATTTCTTGTGCGATAAAAACATTACAAATCAGCATTTATAATGAAGAGATTTTAAGTCTTTTCATTATAAATAGAACTATAATATTAGATATTAAACTACATAATATATTAATGGTAGTCATAATTTTTCTGATGAAGACCATATTTCAAACAATATAGAGAAGTGTCATGATAACAAAGAGTAGCAGAGAAAAATTTTGTAGTATAATCGTCATCACTCGATTCTTCAAAATAAGAAAGTTCATTGTCAAATGACAATGATGGATCAGACGGTATTGCATTAATAGGCTGTACAGGGTTGGAATGTTCAATCTTTGCCTTTGTAATAAGGTAGAATCGATTTAGCCGTCGTTCTATCTAATCATTCTCAAGAGACAATGTTGCAATAATATCATTGTAGTTATCCGTGCACCATTCCACATACATTTCAGCTGAACGTGCCTGTGACACTCGTACTCCATGCCAATGACAATATACTTCAAGCTCACAGCGCTTGAAATAAGATTTCAACCAACTTGGTTCCGGTAGGTGATAATAAAACTCTAGGGGCGGAATAAAGGTTGCAGGTCCAATCATCACATGACCGACTTAGGTGAAAGGGTTATGGATATTGATTGGCTCATTCTTAAAAGAACGTAATTTTCCATACCATTTTACTCCAATGGAATCTGTGTAATTACCGGGTTTTGGTGAACTGAATGAAGAAAATATTTCATGATGGTAATGGTTGGTTGGGAAAGAGTCATCGTTAGGTTGACTTGAAGACCCATTTGGTGACATTGTTGACATTATAGTGTATGTATAATTTTCACTGCAGTTTATGTAGCTGTATTTAAATAGGAACGTAAGTTAATTTAATATTACATTCATTGTATAGAGTGATACAGTGACAAATGAACAAATGTACTGACTAGACAGTAATACAGTGACGTGTGAACAATGATAGTGACTATACAGTGATAAAGTGACAAGTGAATAATGATAATGAGTAGACAGTGATAAAGTGACGAGTAAATAATGATAGTGACTAGACAGTGATAAAGTGATGAGTGAATAATGATAGTGACTAGACAGTGATAAGGTGACGAGTAAATAATGATAGTGACTAGACAGTGATAAAGTGATGAGTGAATATTGATAGTGACTAGACAATGATACAGTAACTACTGAACAAGTATAGCGACTATACAATTATACAGTGTTGTAATTAAATAAATGGTATTTACATAACAGTGGCATCACCATTGACAACTTAGCATTGATAGTAAAGTGTTGCGTGCAGTATTGCTAAGCTGAATAGTTGCATGAGTAGCCAAATCATCATATTGAAAAAAATTATAGGCACAACTGTCTAAACAGTTACTATGACTACCACCAGAATAGCACTATAAATTGATTGTGTGTGTTGCTTCGCTTACCAGACTGTAACCGTAGAAATGAGTTACAGTCCACGCTCAGTGTTTGAAACCATGAGATATCATTGGGCGTTAGATGATGAATTCTTCTATCCTATAAATCCTCGTTTACGTTTCTCTCAAAGGTCCGTGAATAGGATGATGGAGGAATGACAATATCGTTTGAATGAGAGAGAAGTTCTGAGTGAAGATTTACACATTTGTAACATATGCAGGCCACGACAAATTGCCATTAACATACCTATTGAAACACAAGAGTTGGAAGGTGCATTGTGGCGTATTCGTGCTGAAAACAACTGTATGACAATATGGCAAACTCGTTACAACCTACGCCGAATTGCAGGCGACCGTGCTGCAAAAGGTTTGGTTGAGGAAGCTCGTTTATGCCTACAGTTGTCCATGGAAAGAGGAAGTGTTTCTAACGTTTAAATGTCAGACGAAGAAAGTTTCCCATGATGAAGATGTATTATGCATATGTTGATTTATGCGCTAGGGGTTTTATTATGGTGTGTCGTTTGTTATAATAATGATTTACAGATTGACTACTGTGTTGTTGTAATTTATCTGTATTGTCAGTAATTTATCATTATCTGTATTGTCATTATGCAGTACTAAAATATAATGTATCATTTGTTGTCTTATTTTATCTTAATCATTGAAGTGGAGAATAACGCTAAACACAACAATGCATACAATATATAGAAAATACATATACATTTGTAAACAATAGGAACCATATATAGGATTAAAGTATTTACAATACTTACTTTTAAACATAATGAATTTTAAAAAATTTCGGCAAAATTTCCCTTAAAACTTTGTCATACCCAAAAATTGAACACCTGTATATACAATATGAAAACAACAACAATCCCAAAAACACAACCATATCACCACCCAAGCACAAGCACCACCAACAACAGCCAACCACCAAATCCAAAAAACTCCACCACATAACCAACAACAATACATACAAACTACATGAACATATACATGTTACAAAAAATGGCAACAAATGATAAAACATGACAACACTAAGTCCCACAAGACGACTTTTTCCCGAGCCGTTTTGAACGCCTATCCTGTAACCGTGATGGCTCGGCATCGCACAGCTGTGACACCGGATCTCCGACTAGAATAGTATCTCCGCCCTTGCCTCTACCGCTGCCTCTGCCTCGTCCACCCCGTCCTCTACCATTGCGGCCTCGAACACTTCCGAATCTGCCTCCTCGACCTTGACTGCGACCACGAACTAATGAAATTAGATAGGCTAGTGGAGTCGTAGCGCGGTGATGTGACCTATACACAACTACGGGCGTCGTAGGAAGTCCTATACCATGACCCTGCGAAACCTCATCTGATGGATCTGAAATATGAACATCTGTGGGCGGAGATGGCATCAATGCATCATGACAGACAGACAACCTCGGTAATGTGACTGCTGAAGCATCTGATGTTTATGTCTCTGGTCTTACCATGGGAGAAATATGTGATGTGTGGTACTCAGAATGTCTACAGGTCTCGGTCAATGGTGGTGGATGGGGTGTATTATGTGCTGATGTATGGTGGGGACTCGATGTGAATGATGTATCTGCACGTACTATAAATGGTGACTGCTAATGCCCAGTAGGTGCTGATAGAGGCTCTACTGCACTAGTCTCCGGTACTGTGTCGACCCTGGCAGCTACCCGAATATCAGCTCGATGACGTGGATGTCTCTGTCGCGGTAGAACTATACCATGAGGCCGCGTAGGTACATCAGGTTGTGCAATCGGTGCAGTGTGTGGCATAGGCTCGGTGTGGACGATATGATGTAGACGATGGTCCTCTCGAACCGCCTTGAGACTAGTGGAGGTAAGAGCTCGGGCCGTCTGTAGTGCCTATCGATGTGCTGCGTCCGTACCATACGCAAGGGTAGCTTCTGCAACCTGGTGAATCTTGACAAGTGTATGCTGCTGCAAAAGTAAAATGCACATACATTAGCATAATATACTTTATGTATTTCTAAATCATGAATATAATGACAAATGCACTTAGCAATTATCTCACCAAAATGTTGATTATGCTACCCATCGGTTGGAATCCAATATGTGGAGGATCTACTGGCGGTCCGATCAATCGTCGAGTGATACGGCTGTACCAGCCCATAAATGCATGCAAACTCATGAATATCTGATGTAGCTGCCTCTCCTGCAATAGCATGCTCTCGTCGGTGTGTCCATACATCTATAGACGACTGATATACAATACTCCAGTCATAACCACCTCTGCCATCGATCAGTAACATGGAGAGCAGACCCAGTGTCGCATGGCTGAAGGATTTGCTGTATAAATCCGAACTGGCGCATGACACCATCAGGCAAATGCCACTCTACTAATGCAAAGCATATAAGTGGTGCACGTGCCATCCACAAGTCTCTACCAAGAGTGCAATATGTCGGTAAGGCTGCTATGATCTTAGCAGTATATGGCATCCAAAACATCTACAACATTTTGACAAATACTCATTTTATATGTAAGTGTGAAAAAATTATTTAGTTTGTAATATAGTTTATGGTGCTGTATGTAGTGAACCTGCTCATCGCGCATTTGGTCTAGCTGATCCCTATAATGTCTGAGGACGTGTCTAGGATTGTGTACATACGAAGTCATACGCACACTCCACCTGCAACTCATCCAATAAATCATGTTGATCATTTTTTAAAAAAATAATTGGTAATTCATCATTATACACCTGCATCCCAATGGACCCCTAGATAATGGGTCATGCTAGTCAGGCATCTCCTCCGCAACAGCAGGTACCTCTGTAGGAACCACTTCATCAGGCCCGTCCGGCATGTGAAACACATTGGGTCTATCTACCTCTGCTGCTTGATGAGGTAGTACTCTCTCAGGATAGATATGCGTAAGCCGCTCCCATGCCCACAACTATTAAATTAAATGTAAAATATGACTAAGTAGGACATCAATTGACTTATAGATTTATTTAAATGCAATAATACCTGTAAAATAACTAGTGGTCCACCAATATCAGATGCGTCTGGGGCTGTAGCGCAACACATCTCACGGTACAAGCATGCAACAACTGCACTCCCCCAACTCAATCTCCCAGAACCATCTAGGTCCTCAAGATGTTGTAAGTACATAAGTCCTACCTTGTTCTGAGACTTGTCTAGAAATATGTAAGCACTGATGAGCAACAAAATGTAGGCACGAGCATAGCGATCAATGGTCATGGCATCAGCATCTGCTCGCAGCAGCTCAACAAATATAGTAGCAATACTGGTCAACTTAAGTCGCGATCCAGTGAACGCAGTGTGCGGTGGCCTAATGCCTAGATGCTCCTCACAATAATCCTGCCACTCATCTAATGTGCGATGTGTGTCAACACCGGTCACTGCATCACCGTCAATGGGTAGTCCAGATAGTAGTGTCATGTTCTGTAATGTCACTGTCGCCTCGCCTATGGGCAAATGTATTGTATGAGTCTCTAACCTCCACCGCTCCACTAATGCTATGACCAAATGGTGGTCCAGCTATATAAACCCAAGATAGTGTATCCCATAAAATCCGGCAGTCATAACACGCCACAAAACCCTATCATCTGGTCGTCGCAAACAACGCATAGTCGCCTCTGCCCGACAACACTTCAATGGTGGTAATTTCTTTACATAATACCAAAATTAATTAAAAGGTGTAATTGGTGGGTTATGGTATAAATATATGTATTGTACTCATTATATTACGTGCCTGTCCATCCCATATCTGAGTGGATCGATGTCGTCCTTGCAAGTATAATACTACTGGGTCAACAGGTCCCGGGTGTACTAAGTTACACGCCTGTTGACGCTCCATAGCTTGTTCCAATTAAATGACTGTCTATTTAACAATAATAATAAAAAGTACATACACTCGCAAAATAGCCATACATACATTTGATTAATATGCATTGTTCAACGTTTAATACATGTCAGTACAACAAACTACGTTCTGTTTCAGTACAACATTGCTTATTCTTCATTAGACATATAATCATCTGATATGTATTGTTCATGATTTAACACATTATTATGCTCTACATCTGATAAGGCTCGTCCATATGCATTTGTTACTAAGTCGGTTGCTAGTTGAACCATATAATATCGCCGCCTACGAGCCAACATTCGATTATTCTCATTGTGAACTTGTGTAACTGCTAATTCGTAATCTTGTCTGTTCCTTCTTTGCATCATTAGAGATATTCGGCGTGGCACGGGTATACCAAGTTCTCTTAACTCAGTGCTTAATTCATTTGATTCAGTAGAATGAAATGCCCATTCTCGTCTTACTCCAGCATAATACTCTTTTGGGTCAGTAAATTTTTCTGTTTTGTAATCATCGTTTTGCTATGTCAAAAGCCAAACCCGTTGTTTTTTGCGATTGTTCGCACCTATTGGTCTTCGAGATGTAGACATAGTTCAATTGAATTAGAGATCTGCAACAAGTACAAAAAATGAATATTCATTGAATATAGACGTGAGGAATGTAATGACATAAATAGAAGTACTAAATTTTCATCATTACATTATGCGAACATAGTTATTTACATGAACACTGTTCATTTATTACAGCATCACATTACATACTCATCCACATGATCTAACACATACATATATTTTATGTCGTTTTTGATGGGCATGTGCGTCTATCGTGCCCAGGTTGACTACATAATCTGCATTGCTACGTACTACGACCCTGTCGTAAGTCCATTTCATTTCGAATGCGAGTAGATTGGGGACGACCCTTCGTCCGTAGTAGGTTCGGATTAGGACAGATTATTGGACCACTTACCGCATCCTAATAGTCAGCATGATGTAGAGGATGAAATTCACTCGACCAAACGGCATCATGGGCAGCAACAATGTATATCTCATCTACATATTGCCACGGGTCTAAATGCCTCTTCGTAAAAAGCGCCATTGCATGAGAGCATGACATTTTATAGGTGTTTCACTTTCCACATGAACATGTGTGGTCAAAAATATTTAGTACCTGTGCATTCCCTTTTTTGGTGACAACATATGCCTCTCCGGTGGTACGGCTGAATGTGGTAACATTTTGACCGACTTTTTTGATAGAAACATACGTCATCTTCTCCACAGCATTAGGTGTGAAAGCGCACTCGCTATCTGACGCCGAACCATGCCTATCATTGAAATACTGAATAACCTTGTAAAATATTATTTCAACGCATGCCGTGATCGGTAAATGTCTTGCTTTTTTTAAGACAAAGTTGAACACCTCAGAAATGTTGGTTGTCATGACTCCATAACGTCTTCCGTCGTCATGTGCAAGTGCCCACTACTCTTTTGGTATCTGATTAAGCCAACGACCGGCACCTGGGTTGATTGCGTGGATTTCTGCCATAATCTTGTCATACTTGCGAATTTGATGTGTAGAACCAGCATCCCATACTAGACGTTTAAGATGAGAGTTATGAAACTTACTGTTGAAGTTACTCTGGATATGTCGTAAGCAATAGCGATGGTATGCATACGGTGCTTCCCATCCAGAACCATGAGCAACAACTGATTGAATTATACCTATATGCCGGTCAGATAACAGGCATATGCCTGGACGGTCACCGACTACATCTTGTCTAAGTCTCCAAAGAAACCAACCCCATGTATCTATGCTTTCCTCGTCAACGATTGCAAAGGCAAGAAGAAAAATTTGATGATTTCCATTGAGGCCTATAGCAATTAACAACTTCCCCTTGTACTTCCCGTACAGGAATGTGGCATCGATACTTATAAGTGGACGACAGTGTCAAAAACCATCAATACACGGTTTAAATGACCAAAACACTCTGTCAAATACAGTCGTCCCATTTCCAAGGTCGGCAACCTGTCATCTGACTATTGTGCCCTCATTATACTTTTGCAGTGCAGCAAGGAAATTCAACAAAATAGAATATGATTCATCCCAATCACCAAATAGCATTGCCAGCGCAATTTGTTTTGCTTTCCATGCTTTCTAATACGATATATCGTACTCATACACAGTGGAAATGTGTTTTATTAGCAAAACAACCTTCAGAGATGGATCTGCCCGACGAGCTCTTGTACTTGGCGTGCAACAAATTGAGAATCTAATTGCACATGGTCCTCAGTGGTTGACACATGCACACAAGTGTATGGGCCTTCATATTTGGTAATTTGAAAAAGCTCGTGCGTTTTCTTTTGAATAGCTTGCAGCCTCCACTTACACCCCGACTGATATTTTTTACACCGCAAAGTCAATAACTTTTTTTCACTCTCAACAACCTCGAATTGGACGTGATTGTTGATTGAATACATCTTCACTGCATCTTGCAATTCCGATTTATCCTTAAAGATTAGGCCGATGGATAACTCAGGCCGATTTGAGTCCCACAATGGAGCTCTTGTTTGATTGCTGGGGGCAGACACTTGGGGAAGTTCTTCATTGGTGAAGAAGGTTGACGTTGGCTCATGCATACGAACAGTGTCTTCCAGTATAACTGATGGGCCACGTTCATCAGCGTCATCATTAAGGTTTGTCACATCGTCCATCAATGTAATCTCCTCATCCTCATCGTCAATGTCGTCTGCACGATCAATCGCACACATTCCATTGGTTGCCAATAAATGAGCGTCTGACTGAACCAAATTTTAAATGACTTCAGTCCTTGATTGAGCATGACATTGGATACCAACAATGGAAGAACATGTGGTGTATCTCAAATACGTTGACGTATGAGTACTGGGCCCTATATGCAATTCTGGCACATAAGACTCATCTGCCAGATATTCATGCCCATGTTGACTGGGACACAAATTGTTGCTCTCCTGCGTAAGCAATTCTATATACGGGGCATACTGATTCATCATTGCATGAGGAAACTGTTGGATTGACTCTACCTGAATGTACATGCCAATACTATTCAATGCACGGTTTTCAACAACAGCATCTACCATCGCCGCGACACCCGCATTATTTTTTATTTCAAATTCAATGTAATGCTGCATGCAATCCCCCAAAAATATTGGAAACCGAAAAATTAGTTGTAGTTGTGATGATGAACTGTCCAACAGCATTATCGTATACAACATGGTGTACAATTCATCATATGTTGTTCCGGGTTTTAATTTCATACAATGTTGAGCCTTTCCGTTGTACGATAAACAACCTTCGTTGTAAATAATATTACCTCCCCAATAGCAAATTACTGTGGCGCGTCTCCTCGACATTTTATACCTTCAATATACAATATAATATCAAATAATTTTCATATTAAAATGTGGTGTCATGGATAGCATGACATATTATACTTTTAAACATATAAGCTGGTAACATTTAGGATTTAGGCAAAATGAAATTCTTTTGATCCTTTAAATTCAAGAAAAGTAGAATCCTCTTAAACCTTAAGCCAGAAATATAGCTCTTAAGTTAACATTAAGCATGAATTTCACCGGATTAGATGAAATTACATGAAGGATAGGGTCAAGGGGGCCACATATCTTTTGTTTGGATATGTAAACTTGGGTAGGATCAAAGATTATTTTTTTCACATTAAAAAAACAGTAAGAAGGTAAATAGAATCATCGGAGAGAGTTTTTCAGTTTATGGTCTGCTGTATGTAGCATTATGTAATTGTCTCTATTGTCTGATTGTTACCTGGTTTCCAAGTAGCATGTAAACTCTATAAGGATGATCACATCACTACAACCTTATATTCTTTGCTGCAAACTCGTTCACCAAAAGTGTCAAAAAAGGCACTCGGCATATTATTAGGGCAGATTGGGTTCCTCTATTTCTCTTTCTCCTAAAGTCTCACTTTGATGTCCTTCGTTGTATCTTTCTTTTGGATTTGATTTTTTTATTTGCTAGATATAACAGCTTTTTGTGTCCATATTCTTGCTTAAACTTTGTTTAGCAGCTTCTACCATATAAAGAAATGAATGCTTTGAACCCAAGATTTCGTCGAAGAATGCGAATGGATATTATAGGCATCCTCCTAGAAGTGGTGTATGTGATGCAAGATAGTTGTTTACAGAAATCGCAAATTCTGTTAACAAAAGGAAGGGAATTATGAGCCTGTGGAATCAAAGGTCTGTATGAGTACATTCAGTGTCTATCAGCAGCCATCTCTACATTGGTGAGCCATCTCTAAATCTAGTGGTCGAGTCCAGATCATTGCCATGAAGCTGAACACTGCAATATGATTCCTGAAAACACCTTGATTTTGTTGTATAGTGTTGTTGATTTGTTATTAGTTAAGGTAAGTTTTATGATTTTTGTTATGACTATATGTTTGTGTAGTGATATCTTTGGCGTAATACTGGTTTTACTTCCTAATACTTTCTCTGCTTTGTTACTCCAGGGGCTCATGAACTTTCACCTTGATGTATTTGAGATATTGATCAGATCGTTTAAATGGAAGGGTGTTCCATTGCATAAATGTTTGGCTATGCTGTGGGAATACAGAAGGCTTGGCCATGCTCTTTGTGCTTTCTCTGTAAATGAGTCATTTATCACAACTTTGTCACAGCATTGTGGTGAACTTTCACAGTCCATTGATTTTTGGATAAGATGTATGAAAGGATCACAGGCACAAGGAGTGGGGTTTCAGCAGAACTTCAGTTTGATGTTCCAATCAGATATCAAAGTTGAAGAAGTCAAGAAGGCTGCTTCTGAACTTCTTTCTAGTGTGAGATCCTTTTGCTAGCAATAAAGACTAATTTCCCCTCAAAATTTAGGTTGCAGCAGGTCTCTTATGACCGATGTTTTTTCCTTTAATGTTAGGTCTCTTTACCCAGTGGTTCAGCATTTACTGCTGCGTATCTGTACCAGGACTTGTCTGAGAAATTGGTTTCAAGTGGAAGTCTAATTGAGGTAGTTTGACAATGATTTGCTTCCTCATTTTCTTCTGACCATGATCATGTTTTTAGTAAATTTTATTTTGAGGAGATATTTATGATTGAGATTAAGATGATTTTTCTATCATGAGGCAGTCAATATTGGAAACATGGATAGGGCAAGGGGTTGGATCTTCAGTTTAAGTTTTCAGCTCAGAAAATTAGACTCAACGAGCTGTAAGTCATATCAATAATGAGGAAAAGGGCTTTTTGGGAGTTTTTTGACTTGTAGTGTTTGAAAACATCACACCCCCCAACACCCCCCCCCCAAAAAAAAAAAAAAAAAATTAATAATAATAAAAAAGCCCCTAACAAATATTATTGGAAATAGATGAGTCTTTTGATTTATTTGTTCAGTGTAGAAGATCTTTTCTGGAAACGATAAGTAAATGTGATTTATGAGTTTTTATTATGTACTTCTTTTGTTTGCAATTTTCTTTCATGTGGTTGGGCTTCTTATGCAACCTTTTTCATGTACTTTGTGATTTTACAAAACCTTAAATGACTTGTTTGTTTACAGCTCCTCTGTTGACAGGAATCCCTTCCTTATAAATAACAATAATCTATAAGGACTCAAGTACACATCACATATTCTTTGAGACTTTTATTGACCTAAGAATCAAAGTGTCTCCAATCAATTCCCATTAGTCTTTGACAATATGTTATTTTCCAAGTTTGGAGAGGTCCCAAGTACAAATCATCATATTGATGGATACAAATTTTTCCCCGGGCATGAATTGTTGTGCTTATATGCATTATGTGCAACCAAGGAAGTCTCATTTTGTTAGACAATGAACTAGTATAATGTGGTGCTGGTGTTGGCATCAAGTCACTCAAGGTGTTGCCAGTGTGTAATGGTGCGACCATTGTGATGGTATTAACTAAAAGGTAGTAGAGGTTGCATTCAATGGGCCAATAACTGAAGGCTGGGAAAGCTGTTTGTTGCTAACAATGATTAACAAGGTGGAAGTGGGAGTGGTACTGTTTGTGGTGGCGGAGACATCATAAGTTTAGTTTTGTTTCTCCTGAAATTTGGGGTGTACCTGGGAAAAGATATTGATGATTGATAATCTGGAAACTATTGATACATTGAGAAATCTTAACACCACAAACATGCAGCATGTATATGAAAGCAAAGGGAATCATAAACATCATATTATTCTAGCTAGTGCCCAGGGATTTTTGGTTTTTCTAATGTACTTATTCAGTTATCACTAATTAATGCAAGTGAAACTCCCCAAAATAGGAAATTTAAATATAAGAATTCCATTAACTAGTGAAAAGAGCGCTCAATTACAATTTGGCTTTACCAGAATTTTAATTTTTTTGTAAGCCAAAACAATAGAAACATTCAGATCTTTAAATTATTTCTTTTTCTAGCATTCAATGGCAATCCAACAAACGATTACGGTGGTATTTGAGCACATTCTATATCGTAGAACATTATCGGTCTAATAGTAGTCTTATAAAACTTACCTTTCAATCTAAGGGATATACAACAGCTAAACCTATAAAATGTTAAAATTTTCAGATAATTACGAATGAACAAAAGAAATTGAGCTACCAAGGCTGTTCTGAGCATTTCACTTAAATTAGAAGACCAGATGGAATGATAAGGTGTGACAACCTCAACAAGAAGAACTTGATCTCACTAAATAGGGAGGGTATATCTCACTAAAGTATGGTCATTCTGTACGAGTTACAGTCATGTATTCCATCTAACTGTATGAAGCAGTATATCACCCAATGCAAATTACAAAAAACAGTATCAACAAGAAGAAGTTTCAGACAAGGACTAAATGAGTAAAGCATGATATCTGAATTCAAACCCTCAATCTCACTACAAAAATAAAACAAATAAAAAAAATCCTCAACATTCCATAATACAGTATCCATGATCAAGCCCTTCCATAATACAATATCCATAATACAATATTCCAACTAATGAAAAAAAAATATAATTTTATCCAGAAATAAGCATTCAGTATATATTGCATGGATGCAGTTCAAATTAAAATTCTGAATAAAATTCAGTCCACAAAATACTTTCACACAGTCAATTACAGAAGGATGCACACTTGGGGATTTCTGATGCAATAACAAAGCAGTTAAACTTGGGGATTTCTGATGCAGTAAGGATGTCTGAATTCAACAGTGATGGGGATTGGACAATGGTATAATGTTTTTGAGTAACACTTGGTGAGAATGTTTGAGTAAAACTTGGGGATTTCTGAATTCAATAGTGATGGGGATTGGGCAATGGGGATATGTTTCTAAACTACGTAATTCACTGAATTACAAAGTAAATTGAAGCATACCTGGTTATATAGAAGGTTTCCTGTTCAACACGTGAAACCTGTCTTCTCCTTGCTACGGACCCAGGCCACGGGTGTACACCACTCCACTGCAAGATTTGAAAAAAAGACTGAGTAAACTAGGCCTATTAAGAATCTCATCACTGCAATTAGGGCTCAATAGCAAGTGTGGAGAATCTCACGCTTCGAATCTTGCAGAACCTCAGTTGTCTTCTTCGTAGAACCTTAGGGCTACGATAAGTTAGGGTTTATAGCTGAGCTTAGGGGAGGCGAAGCACACATAAGAGGAAATGGGGGGCCCTAGTGGGAGAAGAAATGGAGATGGAATCAATGCACAGAGAAGAGAAGAGAGCTAAACATCTCTATGTTCAAATGCCAGAGAGAAGAGAGAGGAAAAATTGTGAAACGAAATAACAGAAATGGGGCAGGATATACAAATAAAAGTGTGTTTATGGAATACGCTTCATTTGATTCCATGAATCCGCTTTCTATGTGAAAACTCATTTGATTATTCATCTAAAAGGCGGTATCAACAATTACGCTTTTAATATGAAGGCGAACTTGTTAATTTCGCTTTTAAAATAAGTCGGATGTAGTAAATCCGCTTTCACAGGAAGTCGGATTTGTTGATTCCGTCTTTAAAAACAGCCATACATTGGTAAATAAGTTTAAAACAGCTGCATTTTGATAATATTGTTTAAAAATCACTGCATTTTGGTAATAGATTCAGCTTAACAGCAGTGGGATGATGTTGTTCCAGCGTTAAACGACGTCATTTTGCCGTAGGCTAAAAAAAGTAAAAATTCAAATGGCATTGTTTTTCTGCCAAAGGAAACACCAGCCGATCTTCCCCTCCAAAAACAAGAATTCAGCAACTAACCTATCACACTCTCCTGCCCTCAAACCAGACCAGAGACGTTCGGAACCATCCATCACAAACCAGCAACTCCTCTTTCACTCCATTTGTTCGGCACCATCCTCATCTGTAAGTTCAAGTGTTTTTTTTTTGTTTTTAAGTGATTTCATATTGTTTATGATCATGTTTAATCTTTGAAAATGTACTACTATCACATTGAAATTGTAATCGATGTTAAAAAAAAAAAATATTTATCAATATCTTGTAAATTTGTTTACCAGGAATATATTGTTCATATTTCGTTTATCAAAAAAATATTCATTTAAGCTTTTCAATATATTTCATGAAGATTAAACATCTTAAACATTGTGATTATCAATATGTTTAATGATATATTTTGTTCTTAATATGATGGTGATATTGTATTAATATTTTTGTAATCTTTTTGGCATTATAACAAAAAAACAAAAACATCAAAAGTGATATCCCAAAGCTTCCAAATAGTAAATGCTCCCTCATTTGCCTCAAGTCCTTAAAGTTTAAACATTGTTGCTGCTTCATTTGCTTGAAGATGTTTAAGTCTGCTAGACATTTCATCAATGTTCAACCTCGTTTTAACATCTTGATTTGTTCGTCTCTCTATAGTCTCACTTGTTAGTCTCGTTTCAACTTTTTCAGGAGTCAACCATTTGAAAAACCCACATTTCTTATTATTCGAACTTGGACAATGGCAATATAATTTTCTTAGATTATTTGCAGATTCTGAAATCTTGACAAGTGCTCTGTGCCCACATCCACATTGCATATTTCGGTACATTAGACCTCCACTGCTTCCTTCTATGATTGACAATATCATTTTTTAACGCTACAAAAAATGAACGAGTTAACAATTATGAATGCGCAGTCTTGAATCAGACTGTTATAGCAAAAAATAAAAAATAAAAATTGAAAGATTACCAAATGAATAAGACTTATATTCAAAAATGCTTGCATGACTAGGACTTCTCCATGCTCTAAAAAATTCAGTATCCAACTATTATGAATTCAGACTTGACAAAAAAATTCAGTCCACTGTTATGAATTCGAACTTAGCAAAAAAAAATGTAGGAGCAAATGAATCTGACTTGAATCACACTTGCTAAAAAAATTGATAATGAATCAGCAGATTCAAGAAACAACATAACAAAAATACCAAAAATGTACCTTCCGAAAAAAATACCAAAATGCTAATGAATCAAACTTGCCCAACCCAAATACCAAAAACCCATATATATGATGAATTAAACTTGTTCAACCCAAATACCAAAAACTCATACAATCAAAATGTGGTTAGGGCACAACAATTGAATAAAATACGGGAGGCTGAACCCAAATAAGACAAGAAAATAAAACTTATCTTGCTATTGAAGCACAATAGAACGAAGAGAACTTCGTTCACTGTGGGGATCGTTGGCATCTACAGAGAAGAGAGGAGTTCAATGGATTTTGAAATCGTTCAATGGTTAGGGCTGGATTTTGAAGTGATCTCTGGCAGAAAACGATGCCGTTTGAATTTTTTTTTTTCAGTCTACTAAACAACGACATCGTTTAAGAATGAAACGAAACGACGTCGTCCCACTTAGCTCCTCACAGCAGAGAAGCTGCACCCTTAGGTTCACCATTTTGCAAAGCGTCTTCCGTTTTCACACAGTTCTTCTGCAGATAGCAAGAAAGCATCGGTAGTTAGGTACTAGGTTTCCAATTTTCCATACTCTCTCTCTCTCTCTCTCTCTGTATTTTGCTTTTTGTTTGCTATTTAATTGCAGAGAAATCTGGTAAAAACCAAAGAAAATTAAAAAATTTGAGCATTGAAACCCTGGATGGTTGCGTGGTGGTTGTTGAAGGGTAGGGCAGGAGGTGGTAATTCCCATTTCATCACTGGCGGGTTTAATTACCAACAGACAAAGGGTCTGGTCAATGTGAAGCTAAAATGGGTGAAAGATCGTGTATTAGATTCTGTTGTGGCTGGTGGGAGAGAGCTCAGGGCAGTTTCTCTCCTTGTTTCCATCATCGCTTCAAACCCCCAATGCTGCGTTCCTCTCTACCACTTCTCTCGCTGTAGAGGCCAACTGGGTCTCCCTCAAAATACTAAGATTTCAACATTTACCAGAAAATATCCTTCTATTTTCGAGGAAGTTCATCTTCCTAACAATGGAGGCACTCGTGTCCCGTGGTTCCGTTTAACTCCCCAAGCCTTGTCTCTTCACCAAGAAGAAGTCAGGGTTGTGGAAGCGTGTCAAATGGGTCTTGTTGATAGGCTTCGGAAGCTGCTCATGCTGACAAAGGATAGGACTCTTCCTTTACAAACAATTGATCAGCTAAAATGGGACTTGGGCTTGCCTTTTGATTATATGAATTCATTGATTTTACAATACCCAGAATTATTCTCTGTTGTTAGCCTTCCTGACAATCGTTTTGGCTTGAAACTTCTGGTCTGGGACGATGGATTTGCTGTTTCACAGTTGGAGAAGAATGCCCTTGTGCAGGGAAGGGAAGGAGATGGGAGAAATGGGACCTTGGCCTTCTCAATTGGATTCACAAGGGGTTTTGGACTGAAGAGAAAATGCATGGAGTGGTTGGAAGAATGGCAGAAGCTCCCTTATACTTCTCCATACACTGATTCATCCCATTTAGATCCGCGTACCGATGTGTCTGAGAAGAGGATAGTTGGTGTCTTTCATGAGCTTTTGCATCTCACCATACAGAAGAAAACTGAGCGCAAAAATGTGAGCAATCTCCGTAAGCCACTGGACTTGCCGCAGAAGTTTACCAAGGTGTTTGAGCGGCATCCTGGCATTTTCTACATTTCTAAGAAGTGTGACACCCAAACTGTTGTTCTAAGGGAAGCTTATGACCGCCACAGACTCATAGAGAAACACCCCCTAACTGATATCAGGGAAAGATATGCAAGTTTGATGGAAAAAGGGTTTGTGGATAGGAGCAGGGGGTTATACAAGAAAAACAAGTGTGAGGGTCTAGAGGAGGATCCTTTAGAGAGGATTTCTGGTGGTGAACTCAGTGGATTTCAATATGAAGGGGAGTCAGATGATTATCGGTATTCAGAATATGAATCAGACAAGACTATGGATAATTCTTGCTGAATTCTGCTGATGCGGTTAGCTTTAATTTTAGAGAAAAATTTCAGACCCATTAGGCTGTGTAGATAATGTATTGACAAATACAATACATGGAGTGCATCAGCATTGGTTCATCATGACGCAGCACCTCTGTGAAGATTGAGAACTTCATTTGATGGAAACTAATATCTCGATACATTGTTTCTTCAATTGCAATCTTGATGGTAAGAATCTTCAAGTTTACCAAGGTGTTTGAGCGGCATCCTGGCATTTTCTACATTTCTAAGAAGTGTGACACCCAAACTGTTGTTCTAAGGGAAGCTTATGACCGCCACAGACTCATAGAGAAACACCCCCTAACTGATATCAGGGAAAGATATGCAAGTTTGATGGAAAAAGGGTTTGTGGATAGGAGCAGGGGGTTATACAAGAAAAACAAGTGTGAGGGTCTAGAGGAGGATCCTTTAGAGAGGATTTCTGGTGGTGAACTCAGTGGATTTCAATATGAAGGGGAGTCAGATGATTATCGGTATTCAGAATATGAATCAGACAAGACTATGGATAATTCTTGCTGAATTCTGCTGATGCGGTTAGCTTTAATTTTAGAGAAAAATTTCAGACCCATTAGGCTGTGTAGATAATGTATTGACAAATACAATACATGGAGTGCATCAGCATTGGTTCATCATGACGCAGCACCTCTGTGAAGATTGAGAACTTCATTTGATGGAAACTAATATCTCGATACATTGTTTCTTCAATTGCAATCTTGATGGTAAGAATCTTTTAGCATCTTAGGGATAAATTGCATGTGAGTGTGCGTGTCTGTAAAAATAGTTGTAGTATGCTCTTAGTTTAATCTTCTTGCCCTCTTTCCTCTACACGAAGAGACATTCTACCTGATTATGGTCAATTTAATTGTAGAAAAGCTACATAATTAGGCTATTCCTGTCCCATAAAAATAATCTTTTTGCGAGTTCCAATTTCTTAATGACATGGTGTTTAATGCATTCATATGCTTTTGGAAATTTGTAGGCTTTCAAAATTCCTCCAGGTTTTCAAAATTTTCATCTATACTGACGGAGAACTTTGAAAGTGGAAGAGATATCAAGAATGTTACAGAATTTGGAGCATTAACTTTTCAGGTGAACAAAAATATCGGATTTCCTGAAAAGGAATTATGGCGTGTATATTTGAACTCTAAAAAGTAATTTTAATTGCATATTATGTAATTCCATGATTTAGGTTTCTGAACCAACACAAAAATTGCATTCTAGCTGTAGTTCTTCCACATCTTACTTCTCTTTCTGTGCCCTGTGAAAATTATTATGGTATGTAATGGTCATGTTTACTCTGCACAAATTGTTATCAAGTATTTTGTCTTAACCTTAGGCAGGATATGAAATCTAAAGCTAAAGTTTTGACAGATCCAGTATTCTTGTACAATTAGTTAACCTAAGGACAATAACGGAGACTACATGACATGCAAATATTTCCTCACAAGAATGCAAGTGCCAGAATCAAACAAATGGCAGATTGCTTAGCCACTCTTCATAATTAGAAAAATGAGAACCATGAGTACATACCAAAACAAGCTAATTACTGAGGGTAAAAGATGATCATTACCATGTCAGACGAAAAAAAGTGATCTCTGAGGTATCTGGATGCAATTTGGCTGCTGAGCTAATCCTGTTATGTTTGCATGTGGTGTTCTATCTTTTTCCATTCATGTATTCATCTGACATCAAGCACAATGCATTCCAAGAGTATCTCCAGTTCTGTTGTGTGTGTGTGTGTGTGTTTATGTGCATGGTTCACTCAAAATCTGCCTAAAGGTTCTCTCGAAATCATTGTAGCATGCTCTAGATTTTCTTGTCTCCTGCTTCTGAAATGGACATTCTTCATATTAGAATGTCAATATACTTGTGAAATATTTTACTATAATCTTCATCGTCGACTGAGTACACCCCTTTTGTAAAGATGGGGGTTAGGCCAACTAAAGCAAAATAAGTTTAGTGATTCATTACCGAAACCATTGAAAGTTTGTGGATATGTGGTAGTATTTTATGTTGAAAAAAACAGATTATGCATTTAAAATGATAAATTCTTCCAAGAAGTAATGTGGTCTTCTCTTTTTGCAAAAAATTATTCTCGGACTGGACGCATTGGTGTCTGAAGTTTCTGATGGAATATGAATGTTAAGACTTTTTGTTTTGCTTGCACTCAGTATTGTGCCTGTTGCCTTGTATCAACTTCAATATTAAGTGCATTGCATCTCATGATTCCCTCTTGTTCTTGTTTATCTCTTTGTTGGGCATGCAAGAATATTGTGTTTGATTAAGCTGTCAAAGCTATCAAGAGATAGGAAAAGTTCTACGGAGCGTTTGACATTTCATCTACTATGCTTTACACTCTCCTTTCTTTTCCATGAAAACTTTATATCATGCAATATTGATGTAATGATACAAGTATGCAGCAAGACATTATTGCTCTTAGCAGTGAAGGAGCAAAGAGGGCTAATATGCTGCTACTTGAGCTTAGAAATCAGAGTACAAAAAGTTATATGGCCACGTGGTGATGTAATTTTAAAGCTTTCACTTCCTGAAATTTTGTTGTACCGCTGATAAGGATGCTATGGTGGCTGCTGTCTTAGGATTCTGGATAAGGGTTGATGTGTGATTCTTTGTTGTCCCCTTTGGTGTGGTGCAGAGAGGAGAGGTCTTTCAGGATGTCAGATCTAAACCTGTTTAAGATTGGGAGGCTGTAGTCTGGGGAAGGAGTGGACCTCCTAAGTGGGATCTTCTCATAAGGTTCTGCCGGGAGAACCAAAATTTCTCTCTCTTTTTTAAAAGTTGTTTGGGGACTAAAGTTCATTTTGGCTTGGTTTGCTATGCTTTTATAGTGCACTATGTTCCTTCTGAAGAAAATATTCTTGATTGTTTTTCTTGCTGCAATTTTGTTTAGTAAGATCCACTTCCTGTTTATCAGACGATGTGTTTTTCTGTAACTTACTCTTCAATCTATTAGAAGGCTGCTGCTAGTGCCCAAGAAGCTAAGCTGCTACCCCAGCGTAAGGTCGTGAACACCTGCTTTAATTTTCTGCCACACTAGTGATTTTTGCTCTGCTATTAGGGTAAACATAAGTGCAATGTGATTTTATTTTTGAGATAGGATGACGTAGCACAATCGCATGCCCAACCATGTAGTTTACTTCAAGAGAGTGTTAACTGAACTTAACATCCGTTGTTTGACATGGTTGTACTAATAAGCCTGGGATTTTGACCACCTGTAAAAGCCTTAGGATTTTGCATCTGATTTAGTGTTTTCTCTCTGTTGGTTCACAACATTTTGTGTAGCCATATGCTGTGTTATATGAACCCTCAATATTCTATACCTCACTACTCGTATTGAAATTTTCATAGATTGATATAAAAAGAGTTCTTTCGTCTCAAACCTGAATAATATTTAATTAGGTAAAGTGGTTCTTCTTACAAGCATTCAACTGGGAGCTTTCCAATGAAGGTTGTCAGACTTAAGAGGTCCTTTCTTTTGCAAGGGTCCAGACCATTCTGCTGTTGAGAAAGCAGGACCTCGTCATTCTCAGGCATGTTATGCATCTTATGGCTCTGTTCTGAGCTTCCATATTAGCCTTGTCATTCAACCACTATCCATGCATATATTTTCAGCCTGGCTCTTGAATATTTTGCTTCCCAGGTGGTGGTGAACAATGCTGCTTGAGTTGTTGTGCCTTCTATTTCCCATTACTTTGGAACTGGGCATGCGAGTGGCATGAAAAAGCTAAGGCTGATGGCAATTTACAGAACTCAAAACTATTGAAGCTTATATGAGTAACAGAATGGGGATGATGACACCCAAGTAGGTAAACCGAGAATAGTTGAACCTGACTATTTTCATTAACCGGTTGCTTTCATTTTGCATAGAGATGACTATGTGGTAAGGTTGCTTTCATTTTGCGTAGTTCATAACAATTGTCATTGCTCCAGTAGGTCGCTCAATGCAAAAATGCTAAGGCATACTTTTCTGGAGCAAAAGAGTATGATGCAGTCAAGCAGCTAAGGTAAGACTGATCATAAAGAAAAAAACTATTTTGCATTACTGATTTAAATTGTAGAACTGCAATGTCAAAAGAGGTTGACCTGAAATTTTCTGTATTGGATAACCGAGAAAAATTATTTTGCCTCATAGCATACCTTCTCTTACTATAAGCAATGTGCTATTTCTGAGGTTGACTTGGTCTCACCTATCAAACCAGTGTTATTTTTAGGTTGATTTTCTAGATTAATTGTGTAATAGCAACCCAACATAGCTCAATTAAGCTCATGTTATTTGAATTTGAATTGATGATTGTTTGAAAGTAATGATCAGTGGGGGTTTTCAACTCGGTTCAGTGCATGTACTGATGAAAATTGTTGTTGCAGTGTTTCAAATACTATTCCCTGGAGGCAATTTTTCAATAGGCAAGCAGTTATACTCAACAATGGAAAAGACTATTGTTTCCGGTAACATAGCAAAAATACCACTGATGAGGGACAAGTTACACATTGCAAAGAACAAGTTACATCTAATTGTGACTCTATAATCGATCATAACTTTTTTACTCATAACTTAGACCCTCCAAAAATTATAACTCAGCCTTTAAATGACGTAACTTTCTGTACGATACCAAAAGGAGGTACCGTAGTCGTTTCCTTCAACAATAGTTTGGCAGGGAAGGGTTGGAGAATCCACTGACAGGACTTCCATTGAGAAGTT
>CAUOFW020000964.1:0-158903 GCA_963454935.2 Ilex paraguariensis | reverse complement strand
TGGTGAGAAAGAATGAGATCCAAGAACAACAAGCGAAACCCCTTGTGTGGCAGATCAGAGTCAGCTTTTGCTTATATTCGTCATGTCAAAAGACTTGGTGGCTGTAAACAATGTGGTAGAGTCTTTCACAAAAAGAAATATAACCAATGTTCTGAATCAATTTCTGGTCGCGGGCACGCACTCGATCGATTAGACTGGATAGTGAATGGGTAGAGTAAGAATTATCCTAATACGCCATCCTATTTCGGTACTCTCTGCTTAACCGGTTTGTGAGAGAGGAAATTGGGAGAGTTACTGGTTGTTCAAAAGGCATGGAGACAAATGAAGACTTGGATTAGACTTCTTTTTAAAACTATGAAAAATGTACTTTGTTGGGGATGAAAGCCAAGGGTCCAATTTTTGTAAAAAAGTGTAAAAATCCTTTGTATTTTGTATAAACTCTTTTGACTGAAATGAAAACATGGGCCGAGTAAGGAACGTCCCGAAATACCAACTTACAACCGTGGTAGGGATTTGTCCTGAGACGCCATAAAATTTGGTTCAAATTTTTATAAATAAACTTCTGTGATTGTGTGTAGAGTAGTGTAGAAATTTTTTTTTAAAAATTTTTGTGTAAAACGTTGAACGCCAATTGACATTCGAACGTCTCTTACTTACAGTACTTAGCCTCTGATGAAGTCTTTGATGGAAACAAAAGTACTGGGAGCTCAATCCGTTCGAACGCCAATAGCACGTTCGAACAACAAGAGCTTACAGTACTTTGGTCTCTGACAGAACTCAAAAGTACTTGGAGTTCACCACGTTCGAACGACATTTAACGTTTGAACATTTTTGTTAAAATTCTTCTACAAACATTCAAACAACATGAACATCTCAAACGTTCCTCCTCAAACTATAAAAGTCTGGATCGTCTTCCCCAGTTCAAAACCTCCAAATCCTCTAAAACCTAGAACTCATTTTCACATCCCCCTGCCCTCAAAACTCCTCCCATTCCTCAATTCTACCAGAAATTGACCATCCCAAACTCATTTACCACACCCAAAATCATCATCTTCACAAGAAAACTCAAGATTTTCACACCCTCTCAAGCTCAAAACCGAGAAAAACACAATGCCTAGGGTTAAGCTTCCTGCAAGGCGCAATCCACCAATAAGCCAGGAAACTAACTTTGTAGAAGAAGTGATTGAGGAGAGAGAGGGGAGACAAAGGAGGAAGAGGTATGATCAAACAAGGTTTCCCACGCACTCAAAGCCGAAAGGTATGATAATTTCTTTCAAAACATGCAATAGGTCTGTGAAGGGATGTAGTTGTTACTGACTTTACAGAATTGGGAATTTTGGAGGAAATAGAGAAGAGGCAATGGATCTGGCTTTTGAGAAATGGTGGGGATGCCATTGTTGACTTAGGGAGGGAGTTCTAATCCAACGCCGAGATCATCAACGGTGCCCATCCGACATACGTAAGGGGCACCCATATTGATGTAGATGAGGCGTATATTTTGGAGGTAAGAAAAGAGGTGTCTCGGATGCAAAACCCAACTTACCCCCCAAAAAAGAATGTTACGTTGGATAGGGTTGGGAAGGAATTGATAGGGATGGCTGACTTTTCATGGGGAGGAAGGAGATTTTTGAAACAAGGGAGCTCACCGACAAGTACAAATACTAAATTTTATTGCGGTGTCTAACCTAGCCCCCATAGGAAGGAAAAATGAGATTTTGCCTGAGATGGCTCACTTGCTCTATACACTGGGAAAAGGGTATAACATCGACCTCCCCTCATTGATTTTGAGTAAAATGAAGAAGGGGTGTGATGCAAAGAGGAGTGCACTCCCTTTTGGCACATTGGTGACTGAGATCTGCACTGATAATGGGGTCAGGGTGATGCCTGAAATGGAAGTTCAAAGCCAATGGGGCCATTAAGCAAAGCTCTTTCAAGAGAAGCCAAGGGCACAAGGGAACCCCAGCGGCAAGACAAAAGGTGCCATCGACCGAAGGAGTTGACGAGGTACATAATGAACTTGATGCAGAGGAGGAGAGGGAGTTAGAGAGAGAGCAAATGCAGACTGAGGAGGAGGCAAACACCAGCACCCACAGATCACTACGAGAGATTATGCTTGGCATCGAGGCCAAACAAGACAAGATTCTCCGACAGCAGGAAGAGATTCTTGGCTATCTGAGGGGTGGGCCTAGTGGACCTAGTAAAGCTAGTGGAGATGGAGGAGAGGATTAAGATGATTATTTCTGTTCTTGAAGGGGAGTGGTTGATTTATGTCCTTGTTTGGGGTTGTTTGGGGTTTCTTCTTTGAATAGTTTCTGGAAATTTCTATACTATTGCGGAGGGGTTTCTTCTTGATAATTCTTGTGGATGTTTATTTCTTTTGTGATTTTTGGGGATATTTTGTAGATGATGGTGGATATTTGTGATTATTGTGGATATTTGTACTTATGGGGGATGTTTTATTTCTTTTTAGAGTTGATTGTGGATAGTTGAAGTTATGTTTTCAATGGATGAATTGGATCATAGACATTATTGCAGACACATTATCCTTTATGGAATAAAATGATTCAGTTTATCACTTTTATTTGTTTAAAATGCTTGTATAGGATTAGCACTTTAATTCTTGTTAATAAATAACGAAACATATACGGATGTTAAGATTGCTTGTGCAATGACTAAGCAAATGATCAGTTTGACACCTCAACTTAACAACCAAGACGTAAAACCTCATTTTTTTGGAACCTTGATACTATCTCTATGATTTAATTGTCAAAAGTACATCAGTATTTGTGCTTTCTTGATGTATACAGTGATCAGACTCGAAAATGGAATCGCTATATAACCAACATTCCTTGAAACACCTGACATAATCAGTGGAGATGACAAAGAAAATCATGGTAAGTCTTGAGCTTTACGGTGCTTTTTGAGAGGATATCAACAATTACCCAAATTAAGCACTTTCACTTCCGATCTCTTTTAATAATCTCATTAAACTTGTTTTGATTGACGCAACTAAAGTGATCTATTTTCATAACCCACTGGGAACTTTTGCATACATATACATATGCACATACTTGAGAAAGGATCTTAGGCCATCTTTAGTTCGACTTTGAGTCTTAGCTAATTCTTTTACAAAAGTATATCCCTAGTCAGTCATGTTTGAGCCTTAAATGAATGAATTTTGTTTCGAAAAAAAAAAACCCCGTGTGATGACCAAGCCACTAAAGCATATATTTATCATACCTTGCTATCTAATTTCTTGTACCCTCTTGCAAATCAATATGACACAGAAAGGCAAGAAAAATAGAAAAGAAAGTGGTGACTACTATTCAATAAAAGGAAAATCGGTGGAAACAGCCAAAAGAGAAAAGATACTGTGAGATAGGAAATTGCAAAGAAAGTGAAAAATGGGAAAAATGAAAGAAAGAATTCCCATTCCCAGGCAAAATGTCGAGAAACTAGAAGGAGGTGTATAACACTACGTAAAAAGATAGCCTTTGATCACCATTGACGTTATTTCATTAGCCACTGACCTCTGGCCCCATTACAACCTACAAAAAGCCCTAGGTGATCTGAAGTGTGATGCATATGTGTATTGTCTACTACAAGTGGGGTGTGTTAGCTAGAATTTCTTTATTTACATCAATATTCTTCCATGAAATTATGCCAAAGTAAAGTTTGTTTTCCTCAAAAATTCACTCTTATACTAATTATGCATGAGATTTTTCGACTGGCCATCTTTTGATCACTTGCCCATTTTGAGAGATAAGTCACTATAATCAGAGCAATTTGTGTTGCTGAGAGCATTCCGAGAAAGGTTTGTGAAATCAAAGCTATCCATGGAAGGTGAAAAAAGGGGAATGATAGTTATATACTAATTCTTGTTTATATAATGATCATCCTACTACTTAGGGAATTCCAAATGCTAATGTAACAAGTGCTAATTTTTGCATAGAGTAAGTATCAATGGAAAACAAATGTAGGGGATAAGTCACGATTGAGGGTTGAGTGTCCCAACGACCACAATGCTAATTCATTTTTAGTCAGTAATCTTACATACACATTTGTTCGACTGAAGTTTGTAGGTAGCTTCACTAAAAACTCTCATGAGACAACACACGTCCACTAGGGTAAACCTAACTGCTCAACGGCTTGTTGCATAAACTAAATGTAACCGGATGACCTACGAAAAAGGCATTAGAAATGGATTTGCATTTTATTTAGGTTATATTACTAGAGACTAGCAATATTTAGGCTAGGGGGTGTGATTAGTACTTAAATGTAGCATATTATTATGTCTTTTCAAGACTAATTGTACTTTGATAGAGTTCAAGTAAGGATATTTCAGGTTCTAAAGTGAACAAGGGCTCGAGGGCAACAAAAGTCACGCTTGGATGTCGCACCAGCACATTAGGGAATGAAATTGGAGAGGCTGTGAACAAAGCAAGAACGTTCAAACGACAAATCACTTTCGAACGTCCATTTGAACTATGACAAAACTAGCCTGCTGAGACAATGTGTTGCAGTCAAGCACCAGGACCCTGAGGTACTTGAGTACCACATTCGAATGCCAACTAACGTTCGAATATCCACTTGAGTTGATTGAAGGTCAGACTGATGAGACATGTCATGTTGCAGCAAACAAAAGAGGACTCTGAAGCTCTGAAACACTTGAGTACCATGTTCAAATGCCATTCAATGTTTGAACGTCCCTTGGAATCAACTAAAGAACAGACTTCTGCATAGAGTGTGAAAATGAACTTTGATAGAAGACCACTTGAGTGGAAAAGGTCAGGCCCCATCTGGCGTTCGAACGCTTCAAATGCAAGACTAGAAAAAACTTTTGAACATCAGAAAACGTTTGAATGTCCCTAAAGAAAAACAGAAGAAAACGTTTGAACGTCGATTCACGTTCAAACATCTTCCACAGACTGCCTGCAGAGTAGTTGGTTTTCTTGGGCGGCAAACACTATTCATTCATCCCCTCTTATCTCCTACCCCCTCCCCTTCCTTGCCTATAAATACTCCCATGTTGGGAGCTTAAGGGGCATCATTTTCCTTGAAAAATAGAGAGCTTTTCTTCTTAGCAATTTTTTTTCTCTTGTAAATTAGAAAATTAGTTTGTATACATTTCTTGTTTCATTTTAGTATCAACCATGACGGAGACTTAGACTCCCCTTGTAGTTGTACTTACTTTTATTTGCAAGTATCAAGAGAGATAACTCATCTTTTGGTTGTGGTGGAAACCCTCCAAAAGTAACTAGCTTTCTTCTACTTTTATTGTTCATGTATTTCACTTCCATTGCTTGAGCATCCTTCTTTCTTAGAAGAGTGAAACTCTTCCACTTTTCTAGAGCCTTACCAAAGTCGTGAAGGGTGAAAAGTGATTCACTTATTCTTCATTGAAGATAAACTCTTTATTTAGTTTGCTTCACTTAGTAGATCCTCTACTTGGAGGGATGACTATCACTCACTTTTTTAGCTTTGTCAAGGTCATGAAGAGTGAGTAGTTCCTCATTCACTCTTTAGTAAGAGGTGATGAATATGTAAAGATTATCCGGAAGTTTTGTTTGTGCAACTCCTATATGCTTTAATGCTTTATATTTCACTTGCTCATTGGATGATTGAATGCATCTAGCAAAGTTGAGGTACTTTGTATAACCAAGGGCTCCCTCTATGATACGGAAGACTCCTGCATAGAAAGACCCATTGGTTCAAGGTAAGCACCCCGGCTAGCTCTTCATGACAACCTTTCAATCTCCACTATTATTGCGCTTTATTCAAAGGATTGACCATTAATGCCATGGTTGGATGCCTTGTAGAAACACTTGCATGTTTGTAGACGGGTTAAGTCTCGGTACTGACAATTCTTGTAAATTTTTAGAAAGGTATTGAAATCATGTGTTTAATTCTCATAGTCCATCTTTATCTTCCGATTAACTTGTTGTTGACACGGAAGTTAATTGAGTTATAAAGCACAAACATAACAAACCGGATAGTCAATTACATGTCCTGATCCTCGAACTAAAGGGTGACTGTTACATTTTGAGAATCTTATATTTTGTCTAGAAAACTCTTGAAAAGAATTTTCTATTCTATTCAAGAACCCCACCACTCCAAACTCTTGAAATTTTCAATTACTTGGTCTCTATTATTGCTTACTTCAAAACACCAATCAAAGTTCCCTGTGGATTCGACTCCGGATTTAACCAGATTATTACTACAACTTGACCGCCTGCACTTGAGTATACACATTTCGGATCAAGTAAGTGGTCACTACAATAAAGCCACCAAATTTTAAGTTTTTGTCATAGTATGCATAATGATTGGTAGAAAATTGAATTTTTTTCCTATATAATAATGCAATACATGTGACACCCTAAAATCCAAGGGTCATTTTTCAATCCATTGATCACCCATCAACCGGAAGAAGTATACCCATGAGTACCGCATAGCCCGATATCACTTCGTTACACCCCATTCATCAAGATCATAAACAAAACAAAACTTGGGCAGAGTCTCCTTTGTACGAGAGCCCTACCCAATCCATAACCTGTGCATACAATAATCATAAAACCATTCCAAGGTCCAAACCCCAATGAGTAGGCTTATTATTGTCCATTTATACCATCCAAGGAGGAGCACTCAAGATGTGAAGGCCCCTCAGTGTTACATTTTAAATTTTCAAATTCTGGGATGAGGTATCGGTACCTCTGATACGTGGTAATAGTACCTACACCTTCTGTTTGCCAAGTACCAGTACCTAAATACACAGGTACCGGTACCTGAGCCCATTATTTTCTAGGTACTGGTGCCTATGTGTCTTGATATCGGTACCTAAGCCCATTGTCCATTGGGGTGCCGGTACCTGATGCCTAGGTACCAATACCTAAGCCCACTGAAATCCAGGTACTAGTGCCCATAGGTTTAGGTACCACTACCTGGGTCACCCGATAGCGTGGTACCAGTACTTAATCACTTAGGTACCAGTACTTAAGCCCAAATTTTCTCCATATCTTTTCAATCTTCAAACTTTAACCAACCAAACACTTCTCAAACTCATCCATTCATTCATTTACACAAATTATAGTCTAGAAAGGTTCATTACATAAATTTTTTTAAATTTTACAAGAACAATACAAATTACACAATTGATTTACAAAAATGTAATTCAAAAGCCACATTTCGATTTCTTCATCAACAAGGACCCAAGTGAGGGCCGTCCACTAGTGTTACTCCCACACCTAAAAATATGTCCCCATAGAGGGTGAGTCACGCTCAATAGGACGACTACTTTGCAACCCAGATACATATGAAATGTTCATATGCAATTCATCAATCAACCATTCATCCAAGAATATACAATTCATAAATGAATGTCATAATGTCATGTCATGTCATGAGATTAAACTCACACATGCAATCCAACCCGAGCCCTCCACCGACTCCCATAACACATGCAATGTTATGCATATGTATCCGGGCATTGCAAGCCCCCGCCACTGATGTTACACATCCAATGACCATTTATAAATCTTGGGTCTTTCTTAAGGTGGGTATTTATGAAATTTCACCAATGGCAACCTAACTGACACAGCATTTATGGACTTCTACCAACGACTCCACGTACGCTGACACACTTTGTGGACTCAATACCAACGGAAGTGCGTTTTTGAATTTACCAAGTCTTGTACTCGAGGGAGAATCTAACCCTTCTTGCTAACTCTGAACCTTATTTTCAATGCAACCTATACGACTCAGTCGCACCTAGGCCCACTTTCCCGAGCCCACGTATCAACCCACCAAGGATGGTGTTTGATCAAAATAATGCAGACACACACACACTCTCATATCAAATGCCCACGAATATAATGTTACTCGTGCATATGCAAATGTAATGAACTATTGCATTCCATATCACTATGCAATCAAGTTTTCAATTGCAATTACAATAGCATGTTCATCATATCAAGAACATAATATGAACACATTCCATCTCCACCACCATTTCCAATTTCTCAATGTACATTATACCATAAAGCATATATTTACATTCCACAATCTCTCCAAAGCATGTTATATAATTTTCATTCAAATAACAAACTTATTAATTCACAGGCATTTTATCAAACACCTATAAGGCACAAATATTATATAAACACATAGCATGCCCAAATCAACACAATTTCATATGAAATTCCCAATCAAGCAATTTCATCAAACTCATTCCCATACTTCAACAATCTTAGGTATGTGTTACACATGATATTTCATCTCTAACACCCCCACTCATTTTATATTTCAACCCTAGATTGAAAATAAACTTATTTTGGAAATGAACCCTCCCTTTTGTAGTGTAAATATAGGTAGAAGAAACTCCAAAGACCCAAATCAAGCCTTAAAGCTTCTCTCCCAAAAATCATGTCTTCGAGATTATGGAAAAACCCGTGATTTTTGGTATGTATGCATAACTCTCGTCGCGTAGAACAATTTTTGTTCTTGGTCCGAAGGGATCCGACAGTTGGATTGCCATAGATCAAAAGGAGAAATGAAGGAGGCTTGAGTTTTCTCTCTCTTCGTTCTCTCTTCCTCTCTATCCAAAATATTACAGGAGATAATGGAGAGAAAAATCTAATTTTCCCCTATTTATACCCCTTAATACTTTGCCCTCATTAAGCTACACCTCCCATCTTTTCTAACCCAATTTTATCCCGAATTAATTAAATCTCATCCCATTTTAAGTTTAGTGCATTTTTATTGAACTAACTTTAAATTATTTCTCGAGTACCTCAAATAAAATTTGATCGAGTTTATTTTAGTCATGCGATACCCGCTCGTATCATAAAACGCAAAAAAGTTGATTGTCTAGGAATTCCACTAAAACTGATTGGATACCCGATCGTGTGTTTCATCATTTGAGTTCTAGCAAAATTTAATTTTTCAACCCATACAGTAATAGCTAATTACCATTTTCCCTTTTAAATAAAATTTAAAATTTTTTGGGTTTTAATATGCAACAAGTTGAAAGGAGGAATGCATAACTCCCTTATGCCATGGTTCTCACCAAGGTGTTTCAAGTTTTTGATATTGATCTTAACCATGAAGAGAGAATTCCCAAAAAAAATTGTTTGGAAGCACAGTGACGCCACTAAAATCGGGGATCCTTAGTCAATATGTTGATCCCCCCATCAATCCGCGGAAGTACCCGAAAATTTCGCATAATTGGAAACCACGGCCTAAGATCCCTTTCACTGGGATCATAAACAACACAGAGTTTGGACACAATCTCCCTAGTATTAGGCACTCCTAAATGCATAACCTATGCACATTTCAATCACTTGACCATTCAAAGTTCCAATATACCTCAATTTGTCCTTAATATTACTCCATTTACATCCTTTCAACAAAAGGACTCAAGGCCCGGAGGCTTGACAATATTATTTTAAATTTTTGAAAATTTAAAAGGACCTACCGGTAGATAATCAACGTTCTACCAGTAGAAGAGCTTACTGGAATTCTTCTACTGGTAGATAATCAACGTTCTACTGGTATAAGAGCCTAGTTTGCCCCAAATTCCATCCTTTTTCAATTCCAAATCATCCAATCTCATACAACATTCACTCAAACTCAAATAACATCAAATTTTACACAAAATATAGTTTATATGAGTTCATTTTACAATCCTTTATACAATATTATATGTTCAATAATTAATTACACACTTGTTTTACAAAAAATGTAATTCAAAGTCACAACTCGATTTTCTTCATCAATGAAGGCCCAAGTGAAAAGTCATCCACAGGCGCTTGTCTCGCACCTAAAATGTTGTCCCCATAAAGAGTGAGTCGTGCTCAATAGGGTATTTCCTAAAGAGGCTACTCCCCAACCTAGATGTATATGAAATCCTCACATGCAATTCAACAATCAAACAAGCATTCTTCCAAGAACATTCAACTTCAAGAATAAATGTCATAATACCATGTCAGGGTATGATGTGAGACTGACACATGCAATGCAACCCGAGCCTTCATTGACTCCTATAACACATGCAAATCCATGCGTATGAATCCGAACATTCCAAGTCTCCGTCATTGATCTTGCACATCCAATGACTATTTTATAAAATGAACCATGTGTCTTTCTTAAGTAGGATTTCTTGGACTTGCACCAACTGTCTACTATATTGACATGAATTTTGGTATCCCACCTCTGATTCTGCATACACCAATACACTTTTTTGGACTTTCACCGTCAGAAGTGTATAAACTAGTAACCGGGTCTTGCACCTAAGGGAGAGTGTAGTCCTTTTTTCTATACCCGACACAAGTTTTTCATGCAATCCATGCAACTTAGTCCAACCTAGGTCCAACCTTTCCGAGTCCACACCTCAACCACCAAAACTGGTGTTTGATCCAAAAATATGCACACACACCCACACTCATGTCAAATGCCCACGAATGCGATGTTTCCTGTGCATATACAAATATAATGAACCATTGCATTTCATATCATTATGCAACCAAGTTTTTTAATTGAAATTATAACATCATGTTAAACATGTTATGAGCACAATATGAACAATTCCAATGTCATGTTCATCATATCAGGAGTGTAGCATGACATACACCACTTTCACAAATGTCAACTATATTATAAGCATATAATTACATTCCACAATTTTCACCAAACGTGTTATAACATTTTCAATGAAACCAACATGCTAAATTAATATATGCATTTTATCAAACACCTTCATGGCATAAATGTAAACACATAGCATGCCCAATCAACACATTTCTCATAAAATTACCAAAACAAGCAATTTCACCCAAAATCCAATTCATGCAAAAATTAGTTTTATACATTCTTATATCATTTTTCATACTCTAGTTACAGTAGAAATACATTTAGAAAAGAGATTTCATCTCACGTCATGCTACTCATTTCATATGAAATCCTAGGTTGAAAATAAACATAGTTAGGAAAAGAACCCAACCTCTTGAAGTGTGATTCAAGTGGTAGAAAGCCCCCAAGAACCCAAATCAAGCTTCAAACTTTGATTTTCAAAAATTTCTTCTTTGAGACTTCATCAAAAACTCCGCTTTTTGGTACATAGACGTAGCTCTTGTTGACTAGATGAACTTTAGTTCTTGGCCTGAATCAATTCGATGAATGGTTGGTCCTAGATCGTAGAGAGAAGCTTGAAGAGCCCTCCTACCTCTCTCTCCTTTCTCTCTATCAAAATCATCTGGGTATTGGGGAGAAAATTTTGATTTTTCTCCCCTATTTATACCCCTTAGATATTTGGCCCACAATGCGCCACGTCTTTTTCTGTTTTGATTTTATTCCGAATTAATTAAATCTCATTCTGTGTTATGTTCAATATATTTTATTTGAACTAACTTTAAATTATTTTTATATTTCACAAATAAAATCCGATCGCGTTTATTTTGGTCATGTGATGCCCAAACGCATCGTAAAATGCAAAAAATATTGACTGTCTTATAATTCAATGAAAATTGATTGGGTAACTAGATTTCACAAGATGAATTCAATGGTGAGATCCGTGTCATCATCCAAGTTTTAGAAAATTTTGAGTTTTCAACCCGTACCGTAGCAGCTAATTATAGTTTTGTCGTTTTTCATAAAAATTCAAATTTTCACCAGATTTTACAAGCACATTGCTTAAGATGATGGGAATTGAGACCATGGACGAGATCAATGAAAAATGGAAAAAGAGGGCAAGAGGAGAAGATGTCGATGATGAAGTAAAACAATAAGAAAATCCTTCTCACACTCTAGAGTTGAATGTTGATGAGCAAGGTATGGGAGATGAAGGAACCTCAAGGCCACTCTATGCCACAATGGATGACTTGGACTGAGTTCATCGGTCCGTTAAAGGCCTCACCATAAGCATGTAAATTCTTCACACTAAAATGGATGGTGTAATGGACTTTCTCAGATCCAAATTTGGCACACCTCGTCCTCCTCCTCCATCGTTTGTGTACCAACCACAATACCCTCAAGATGATTATATTTTTAAGAAATTTTAGATGTTTTATTTAATGTTTGTCACTCTAAAGATTCTTAAAATCTGTGAGTGTTAGAATGTTTTTGCTTTATGCCCAAATAGTTGTAATTTTGACTTGTGCGTTGAAACAAAATTATATGATAATGGGGAAGTTTTCCTATAAAGTGTGTTCTGAATGAATGGAAATGGTTCTCTTTCCAACTGGCATGCATGCTTATGAGAAAATCTAATGTTAAAACACTATGCTTACAATGCATGTTTAAGTTGTCTCCTCCTACATTTGGCAAGTGATTGATATTGGTTCTATATTTTTGATATATGTATGTGCATAACAAAAATTTCAAGTATTCAAAGAAGATACCCACATACATATAGACTCTCACACCAAAAATTAAAATTCTAAAAACAAGTTTGTTTTTGTAGTATTGCTACATGCACAAATTAAGGGGGAGCCTTATTTTATGAACAAAATGCTATTCAAATATATGCTTATGCTTAGGGAGAGCATAGTTGAGCTTAAAGTTTATGGTTTTCATTGACTATTCCTTAAAGATGTTTGTCATCATCAAAGAGGGGGAAAATGTTGACTCAATGCTTGATTAAGCATTATTTTGATGATGATAATCATCTAAGCATGATCTAATATGTGAATTCGATGTGTAGTGGATAAATTATAATTGGTGGAAAAAAGGCAAGATCAAAGGAAAAAGAAAAAAGGGGACGGCAGGAGAAATATGTATGAAAAATATAGTGTCATGTATGCCAGATTGATAGACCTGCATACCGGATATGGAACTGACAAAGCTTCAAAGCTTATCTTCACCTAGTATCCTCTGATGAACCAGCAAAGCTTATCTAACAAACTGGCATACTGGTTGGGGAACTTGCAAACCTTGGAAACTTCCAATATCTGGCCAAACCTTGAAGAAGTTTGACAAACTCGTATACCTGACAAGTGAAGTGGTATAGTGGATGTAGTCGTTATAAGCCAACGGGAACAATCCGACATACCATCCAGTATACCAAATGAGGCTCCAGCAGCTGATTCAAATTTGTTGAGATTCAATGTTTTAATCCTTCTTTAACTTCTACTATAAATAGAAGTCTCAAAGGCATTTTAGGGTCTTCTTGCACTAGAGAACTCATGATCTAAAATCCAAATGAGATTGTATTTTTAATTGCTAAGAGATTTCAGTTGTTGTAAGCTTTTAAGATCATTCTTCTATTCTTTATCTTTTGATATGAGAGATTATTCTTGAGAAGTAAGAGATAGTGATATTGTATTCTTCATGAGTGATTCTTTAAGAGAGAAATATTTCATTGTACTCAAGGATAACAAGTGTAAAGGTGTTTGAATCTCACCTATTGAAGAGATTTAAGAAAGAGAAAGGGAACCTCCAAGGGGAGAAAGAAGAGAGGACATAGGCCAAATTGTTGGGGTCAAACCTCTATATATCATTGTGTTTACTCTCTCTCTCACTCTCTCACTCTCTCACTCTCTTTACTTTATATTGTCCTTGTTAACTCACACACACAATGTCATACTCATCTCATTGACAATTATCAAATAGGTTAATCAATTTCAAAATTAATGAAATTGGATTTTTAATTGGGCATTTGCCTTATAAACCTAATTCACCCCCTCTTATGTTGCACTTTGGGCCAACAAAAATTTGTCCTTTGAAGTGATACACAACTACAAGACTACAAAGTCAATATTAGGTTGATAAAAAAATCTTTACTTTTCTAATATGTCTCAATTCCAAATAAAGTAAAAGAGTCCTAATTTGTTTATAAAACAAAAACTAAAGACCGTAAAAGGCTTAAACCATCAAGAACATGATTTTTAGCATATAAAAAAGAAGTTGCTAAATTTTTTAGCATTGATTCAATCATAGATAAATGTAGCGATGGAAAAGAACGTTGAGTTCCACTGTAATAGACGGATAATAAAAACTATTCATTTGGTTCATTTTTATTTTTTTGATATTTTTATTTATTTTGAGTATGCATACTTTATCTGATTTATCTTTTTACATTGCAAATTTGATATAAACTATACATATAATCGATGTTGTTGATATGAGTTTTTGTCAATAGAGTGTGGCTCCCCCAAGGATAAAACTCCGGTTCTGTCCTTCCACCCTAGGGTCATACATTATACATATTTTTATTTGTTTATTTTGTTTTGCTTTCATAAATGAAAAACACAGAAACAATTGAAAATTGAGAATTGAGAATCCAAAATATTTTTTTGATGTCTAGTTGGACATTCATTTTAGAATTTATTATAGTTACTTTATTTTTTTTTCTTTATTGTTTCATGTTCATGCATATTTTTCTATTTTATGTTATTTTTAAAAATGCAAAAATATTTGAAAAAACAAAAAGATTTTTTTTTTGCTTGTTTTTTGTTGTTTATCATGGTAATCACACTTTGATTTGATTTGTAGTGCATCCATCAATAATTTAAAGTTAATGTGATAACTACCTAGTAGTATCCTCTAGGTAGTAAGAGTCCTAATGGGTTTAAACTCTTTTTTCATTATCCTAATCTTATCACATTAGTTGAGATAACCCATAAGTTGGGATTGAGATAGGATTTATATATATAATCTAAACTAGTTTTATTATATATAGAGGTATATAAAATACAACAAATAACACCTCAAATTCGTCACTCTCTGTCTCTTCCAAATTTTCTCTCTCTAGGAATCACCATCTTGAATGATTCCTAGGTTTTGTGGGTGTGGGGGCATAGAGGACTCTAGTAGCCATTTTTCCTACATATTGGCAAGCTTGTTAACTACCAAGGATCATCCAAGCTATAAGAATACAAGCAAGGCTAGTAAGGCAAATCGATTCAATCCATGTCTGTGCATCAAGAGGTAACTTTTGTATAACCTCTATAACTCCAACATTGGAAATAGAGCTATATTATTTGCTTTCACCTATAGATAACATGCTTGATGACTACAAGTGTTATAGCATGTTTAACAGTGGACAATTAAACCTATTTTTTGAATTTTTGCATTAAATCGGTCTATTTTTTTATTTTTTGTGTGATTTAGGCTAATTTTTTAGTTTGAATATGATGCTTATATCCTAGTTAGCATGTCTATAAAATTTGATGGCTTAAGGAGAAGCCATTTGGTAGGAAAAGAAAAACTCATTTCGGGAACTGTGTTTGATCCGATTGTTTAAGCCAAATTTCATCACATTAAACCTATTTTTATGCAACAAAAATTATATAGTTATAAAATATGTTGTAAGAGATTTCCAACGGTATATTATTTGTATCAAACGGACTTTTGTAGTGAGAGATGTAGTGATACGAAGTTGGCATCAAAATTAGTTTTTCTGCAATTAAAAAGGTTTTCTTTGGCAAGAAGATGAATAATAATTTTTTTTTATTAAAAAAAAATAAGGTTGTTGGGTTTTGAACCCTTGACCTTAGACACCTTTGTAGAGTTTTTACGGATAGGCTAATTATAGCCTAATTTGTATAATCTCAAAACTGACATATATCCTACATTTTCTGTAACATTTATGAAACATTAAAAAAAAAACACATGGTGCAAATCAAACCCAAATTTTGTGTTTTGTAGTACCATTATATGAACACTAGGCTACAAGCACCATTGAGTTAAGATTTTCAAGGTTTAATATTTATATATTATGTTCTTTGAAATTAATTAATTATTATTCTAGAAATTATTTAGAAGTTCTAGAAACACCTTTTGGAATAATTTCAGTATATCCATCTAAAATTAATTATATTAACTTTTGTAGTTAATTAATTAATTCTTCCTAGAAAATTTATTTTAAATCAGTTTTAAAATTACAAATATTCTAGAATTGGAAATTTAAGGTTCAATAAATTTGTTTAAATTTGAAAGTGGCCTTTAAATTATTTGTTTCATCTATTTTTTTTATTTTTTTTTAATATCAAATTTTGTGTACCAAATGGGTACCCAAAATTTAAATTCCACCTTAGGCTTATTTTTAGACTGAATACCCATTTCGTTAGATGATTAGTTTGGTTAATGTATCAAAAAAGACCTATGTTTGTGATGTATGGATGGATAGGTTTATGGGATTTTAAATTGGTAATTTATGCACTCATGTTTTATTATTTGATTCTCTTATTTATTGTGTTTTAAGACTTTTTCTAAGGAATATTGGCAAGGTGGCATCCTCATTTATTTATTTTGTTATGTAGAGGATTTGTATTAGATTTTCTTGATGATGTGATTATTTGGGATGCAATTATTTTTGAGAAGAAGCCTTATAGGGGGTATGTTTTGCTATTGCCAATATTTTTTTGGATTGTGTCTTAGCATAAGGTGCATAAAATACCAATAGGGCTTGAAGGAACCCTACACAATTTGTTTGTTGTTGCTTATTTTGTCAATGATGAATGGATTAATTTCTTTTATATGAATAATTGATTAGATTTAAATAATCCAACTTTCATATTTTGGTGATGATTATTAGCTTCTCGAAATTCTCAATTCCATTAAGAATGAAAGAATATGATAATATAATCAATTCAGAGATATGTGCCTAATGTACATCGCCTTACCTATTTAATAGAGTGAAAATGGCCACAAAGAACATAGTTGCTAACTTAACAAAAAGGAGACAAGCTAGATGGGAAAAACTATAACATGTGGCATTAGAAAATTCAACATCTGCTTAATGAACAATAAGTTTGGAAACCTAAGAAGCTAACACGGCCCAGCATCGTTGTGATAAGGAAACCTATGAGAAATGGGTCAAAAAAGTATTGATGTCTGTGCTTAACAATGTTAAGTAGTATGTACAATGATCTTATTCAGGAATTTGAGAATTGCCTGACAGCCCAAGACATGTGGAACTAGTTGAAGATTACTTTTGGCTTTTGGTTAGACTTCAGCTACCAGGCTTCGTGTCATGAACCTAAGGTTCTAGCAATATATGAAAGACCCTAAGCATAACATAGCTAAGTGATTAACCTTTAATCTTTACATTTTAATATGCTTTGTAAGGATTAAATACTTAAAGTTTGCATTGTATTTGTAAATAAATACTAAGGAATAGAATAAAAGGGTAGAACAGAGCACTAACATGAAATGCAGGGCAAAACAGTCTTCTCGAAGCAGGCAACATTTGAATGCCAAAGGTGGGGTTCGAATTCCCATCAAAAGTTAAGAGCAAATCTTGACAAAATCAAACAAGAAGCAAGGATTGTGGGCAGCGTTTGAATGCCTACCCTTAGCATTCGAACACCCCCTTTAAAGTTAGCGACATTCAAACATATAATGTCTTGGGTAGCATTCGAACACCCCAGCTAGGGTTTGAATGCCTCTGCCACATTGACAAGACTTCATTTCCAAAATTTTGTATTTTCCAGTCCTATAAATACCCTACCATCTTGAAGCAAGGGGGGGGGGGAGCATTTGGTAATGGAAATACCCCTCCAAAGTAACTATTTTCTTCTACTTTTTGTGTTACTTTTATTAGCTTCCATTGTAAAACTTTCTCCTTCATTTAGAGGAGTGAACATCTCTCACTTTTATAGCTCTCTTGTGACTTTGAAGAGTGGTTAGTGTTTCACTCATTTTTTGTTAGAGATAAACACATCATTTTGGTAATCTTTAATTTGTAATTCTACCAACGGACCTTTGGTCCAATGGTATTTCTTACCTTATAAAGACTTTATTTTCTTGAGGTCAAGAGTTCAAGTCCCTCCTCCCCTCTCCCTCCCAAAAAAAAAATTGTAATTCTAAGTTCCTCTACATCTGGCTTACTCAAATCCACGAAGAGTGAGTAGTTTCTCATTGACTCTTTAGCAAGAGGTGATGGACAAGTAAATGATTGTTAGAAAGTTATGTTTGTGCACTACATTTATGCATAATATTTTATCTTTTCATTCTATATTGAATGATTGAATGCATCTAGCAAAGCTAAGGTGCTTTGTACAACCATGGATCACCTATAGACAAGTTATGTCTTGACATGGTAATTTCATTGATTCCCTGCAAGTATCCAAGCTAGGTCTTCATGATATCTTTCAATCTTCGTTTACATTATGCTTTCACTAATGATGGGATAACTTAACAGTTGTTGGATGACTAGTAGAACTACTTGTTTGTTTATAAACTGGTTAAGTTTCGGTATAAACAACCCTTGCAATTCTCTACAAAGACATCGGAGCTTGTTCCTAATTCACACATTTCATATTTATCCTTCAATTAACTTGTTATTGACTTAGGGGTTAATTGAGTAATCTACAAGGCACAAATATAATGACCGTATGAATAAGTAAATGTTCAGATCCTAAAGCTAAAGGGTGACTTTTATTACCATTTAAGAGAATCTTATATTTTGTTTAGAAAATTATATCATCATCATAACTTCAAACCTCAAGGGTTCTATCCACTTTGGTCTCTATTACTTTTGACTTCGAAACACCAACATTAGTTCCTTGTGGATTTGACTCTAAACTTAACCGAATTATAACTACAACTTGATCGCCAGTACGTGGGTGTATACATTTTGGATCAAGTCAATTTTTTTGACACCATTGTTAGGGAAACTAATGATGTATTAAAGTAAAAAGTGAAAATACATTTATTTATTATGTATATACTTTTGTTTTGCTATATATAATTTTTTTATTTTTGAGGAAGACCCTCTCTTTTAAGAAGTGCTAGAGGAATCAGTTGGGTCTGTAAATCACCTCGATTAGTAGCAGACTCTTTTGATAACAGTGTGGCCAATAATGAGAGAGAAGAAGAAATTCCTAATGTTCGAACTCTAAAGGAATATTTGCATCCCACAAGGAATAGTGTCCCCTCTTATTTTGTATTTCCTACAAAATGCTCCCAACTTCAATGTGAAGTCTGGTATAATGTAGTTATTATCTCAATTTCATGGACTCAAATTAGAAAACTCATACATATTAAAGAATTCGAGGAGGTGTTTAGGACATTCCAAGATAATTCTGAAGTGACAAAGTTGAAACTTTTTCTTTTTTATTTAAAGGACAAAGCTATACAATGACTAAATTCTTTAAAAACTCATTCAATACAAAATTGGTAAGCATTACAAAATAAGTTTTCAAGAAATTTTTCCCTTTACACCATACCAATGCACTTAAAAGGCAAATCATGGACTTTTTCTGTTAAGAGGGAGAAATAGTTTACTAATGTTGGGAGAGATTCAAGGATCTTCTTCAAGCTTGCCCACACCATGCATATGGGAGTTCGACTTTGGTAGGATTTTTTATGGTTCGCTCCCCACTCGACTACGTCAGTTTGTTGAGATGATGACTCAAGGGGAATACATGGGAAAAAGTCTGGAGGAGGCAATTGAGTTTTTCAATACCATATTCGAGAATTGAAAAAAAAAGAGAAATTAGGAATTTTTAGGATTTTTGTCAAGATCTACCAGTAGGTCAAAACTTGCTTCCTATTAGTTCATTCCTGTTTTATAAAAAATGGGAGTTTAACATTTTTTCTCATTTCATTCTTATAACCCACAGAGACCCAAACCCTCTAAACTTGTGAAGCCTCAAAATTGGGGGTTCTTCCTTAACCCTTTGATCACCCATCAATCTGTGGAAGTACTCGTGAATGCCGCATAACTTGGCACCACGTCATTACATCCCCTTCACCGAGATAATGACTCATATAGAGTTTGGACAGAGTCTCCTTTGTACCGGAGCACTCCCAAACGCATAACCTATGCACATATCAACCACTTAACCATTTCAAGGTCCATCCCCATCAATTAGAACTTAATGCTTGACCAATTACATCATCCCAAAAAGAGGGCTTAGGAGCTAAAGGTTAGGCAGAGTTATATTTAATTTTTTTTTGAAAATTTTGGAAGAGGTACCGGTACCTCTTACACATGGTACCAATACCCTGAGCCTTCTGTCTACCAGGTCTTTTCCATTTGTTAGGTACCGGTATTTAATCACTTAGGTATCGATACCTGAGCCTGCTGTCCATCGAGGTACCGATATCTGAAGCCTTGATACCATACTTGAGTCAACTAGAATCTAGTTACTAGTACCCGTAAGTCAAGGTATCGGTACCTGGACCATCCAACTGCGTGGTACTGATATTTAATCACTTAGGTACCAATTTATGGGCCTAGATTTCCCCCCAAAATTTTTCAATCTTCAACCTTTTATCATCCAATCTCTTTTAATGCACATTCATACATTCATTAACATGAATTATAGTCCATAAAAGTTCATTACAAAACTCTTTACACAATTTTATAAGTTCAAAATAAATTACACAATTGATTTACAAAATGTGATTTAAAGCCACATTCTAGCTTCTTCTCAACAAGGACCCATTTGAGGGCCGTCCATCAGTATTTGTCCTGCATCTGAAATGTTGTTCTCATAAATGGTGAGTCACGTTCAATAGGGTATTTTCTAAATAGGCTACCTCTCAACTTAAATACATATGAAATGTTCACATGCAATTCAACAAACAATCAAACATTCATTCAATAATATGCAACTCATAAATGGATTCCACAATGTCATGTCATGTCATGAGATATACTCACACATGCAATGCAACTCGAGTTCACCACCGGCTTCCATAACACATGCAATGTCATGCATACGCATCTGGGCATTCCAAGCCTCCACCGTTGATGTTGAGCATCTAATCACCAATTTACAAAATTTTGGGTCTTTCTTCAGATGGGTAATTATGAACTTCCACTAACGGGTACCCAACCAACACGACACCTATGGACTTCCACCAACAGCTGCACATACGCCAACACACTTTATGAACTCAATATCAATAAAAGTGTGTATCCAAAATTTTTGGCATCTGAGGGAAAATATAGCCCTTATTGCTAACCCCGACCCTTGTTTTTCAATGCAACTCATGCGACTCAGTCAAACCTAAGTCCAACTTTTTTGAGCCCACATTTCATCCACCAAGAATTTTATTTGATCAAATCATGCACACACACCCACACTTATGCCATATGCCCATGAATGTGATGTTTCCCGTGCATATATAATGTAATGTACAATTACAATTACCACCTCATGTTCAATATGTCATGAGCACATTCTAGCTTTCTCAAAGCCATGAAGAGTGAGTAGTTTCTCATTCACTCTTTAGTAAAAGGTGATGAACATGTAAATTATCATTTGAAAGTTATATTTGTGCATTTGATTTATGCTTAATGATTTATCTTTCTATTGTATATTGAATGATTGAATGCATCTAGTATAGTTAAAAGTGTTTTGTATAATCATGAATGCCCTATAGACAAGTTAATTCTTGACATAGGAGAATTTATTGATTTCTTGAAAGTACTCAAGTTAGGTCTTTATGATAACTTTTCAATCTTCATTGCCATTATACTTTAAATAAGAATGGGATAACTTAACAGTTACTGGATGATTTGTAGGATTGGTTTCTTGTTTATAGACGAGTTAAGTCTCGGCATAAATAATTCTTGCAAATCTTTACAAAGACATCGGAGTCATGCTCTTTATTCACACATTTCATCTTTATCCTCTAATTAACTTACTATTGACTTAGGGGTTAATTGAGCTGTTTACAAGGCACAAATATAACAACCGGATGAATAAATACATGTCCAGATCCTCAAGCTAATAGATGACTTTCTCATTTAAGAGAATCTTATATTTTCTCTAGAAAATTCTATCATCATCATAACTTCAAATTTCAAGGGTTCCAATCACTTTGGTCTCTATCACTTATAACTTCAAAACACCAATATTAGTTCCTTGTATATTTGACTCTGGACTTAACCGGATTATAACTACAACTTGACCACTTATACTTGGGCGTTTACATTTTAGATAAAGTTAACCTTCACTAGCCTCAAAGTCTTGCCTCGCAAAATCTGCTCTTGACTATCCATGATACGCATCATTCCCTCCTCGAAGGGCTCATATGCATCAATAACTAGCTCACCCCAATCTACCACATGCGTAGGATTTGGAGTATACTTCTGAAGCATGGAGACATGGAACACCACATGAACACCCGATAAATTTAGCATAATGCCAATAGATAAACGACTGTGTCAACCCTATTGAGTACTTCAAAAGGCTCAATATGCCTTGGCGACAACTTTTTTCGCTTCCCGAACCTGACCATTTCCCTCTGAGGCATCACCTTAAAGAAAATGCGATCTTAAACCTCAAACTTAAGAGGTTGTCACTGCCTATCAGCATAGCTCTTCTGCCAACTTTGAGTCATAAGAAGACGTTTTCGTATCAAGTCCATCTTCTTCAAGGTGTCTCTAATCAAGTCTAAGCCCATAGAGGGTCTCTCTCCAACCTCCGTCCAACAAACCGATGAGCGACATGATCTTTCATAAAGTACTCCATATGGTGTTATCTGTATGCTCACTTGATAACTGTTGCTGCAGACGATCTCCACTAATGGTAAGTGCTTTTCTCAACAACTCTTGAGGTTAAGGACGTATTCCGAAACATGTCCGCCAAAATTTGGATGGTCCTCTCTAAATGACCGTCCATCTAGGGATAAAAAGCTATACTCATTATCAAATGTATCCCTATGGCCTACTGGAAACTCTCCCAAAAATGGGTAATTAACCTAGGGTCTCAATCCGATATTATAGATACAGGTACCCTAAGTAACTAGACTATATCTCGTATGTACAGTCTGTAAAATTCCTCTAATGTGAAGGTCATCCACACAACTAAAAAGTGTGTCAACTTTATAAGCTGGTCCACAATCACCCACACCGCGTCATGCCTCTACGCAGTCCGTGGTAAATGGTTTACAAAATTCATAGTGACATGCTTCCGCTTCCACTCAGCCACCTTTAAAGGTTAGAGCAACACTGCTGGTCTTTGGTGCTCTACCTTGATCTACTGACACATGAGACATCTACTAACAAAGTTTTAGACGTGTTTCTTCATCCTGCTTCAATAGTACTAGTGACAAAGATCATGGTACATCTTTCGTACTGCCTAGAAGCACAACAAAATTGGAGCAATGGAACTCCTTGAGAATCTCCTCTCTTAGATCCAACAATTAGGGAACCATAACCTTACCTTGAACCGAATACTACCATCTACATGAATGAGCCAGCCCTCGTCACTTATACCTGATTGTACCCAGTCTTTGATGAATAATATCTCCATGTCCTACCCCTAGGACTTGATCACCCTGCTCAGTAAGGAAGGTGTAGCTGTTAGATTTTTCAAAGTGCCCTGAGCCTGATCCTCAGAGTGTAGCTCAAACTGTCCCACAGTCTTGAGCATCTGTCACTCTTGGGAAGCTATACCAGCCAAGACTCCTTGCAACTTCCAGCTGAGTGTATTAGCCACCACATTTGCCTTATCAGGATGATAATGCAAGGTGAAGTCGTAGTCTTCAAAGTACTTCATCCACCTATGATGCCTCATGTAATGGTCCTGTTGAGTGAAGATGTACTTCAGACTCTTGTGGCCTTAAAAGATTTTAAACTGCTCTCCATACAGATAGTGACACCAAGCCTTCAAGGAAAAGACAATGACTGTCAACTCCAGGCCGTGCGTGGGGGTAGTTTTGCTCGTGACTCTTCAAATATCGAGAACCATAAGCCACCACCCTCCTATACTGCATCAAAACACATCCAAGTCTATCCTTGGAGGTATCACAATAGATGTGTACCTTTGTTCTATCTTCGAAACTATTAGAATAGGAGTTGAAGTTAGCCTCGCCTTCAAATCTTGGAATGCCCTCTCACACAAGTCATCTCACTGAAACTTGACCTCCTTCCTGATCAACCTAGATATAGGTGCAGCTAATTGGGAAAATAAAGCGTGTAATTATGTAATTACATTCTCATACTTTGGACAAAATAGAAATACACACAATTGAAAATGATTAAAGGATATTAGCACTTGTTTTGAAATTGAGATGACTCAGATCTGGATTCGAATATGTCATAGATTACCTGCTTGTCGGTGGGGCTATTAAACGATCTTGATCGCTTGCGAGCAGTTCAAGCTCGGCTTGATTTTAACTTAAGTTGGACTTGCTCATATTATAAAAATGAGCCGAATCTGAACAAATTTTTAGGGTCTTTTAGTATTCGAGCAGAGTCCGAACTATTCGCAAGCTGACTTATTTTTTTTACTTGTACATCATATATATATATATATATATATATATATATATATATATATATAAATTTAAGTTTGTATATTTTTATTTTGATTTAGAGGCATTTTGTGCTTACATTTGTGTACATTTTTGTAAAATTTTTTGATTGAATATTTAATATTATTTTGATTTAGAGGTATTTTGGTTTGAGTTTAATTCAAATTTGGTTTGAATGGAGTTTAAATAATATTTTGAATTGAATAGATAAACCCAAACAGAGTGTTAGTAATCTTTAAATACCACGAAACAAACCTAATCATAAAACTCGACTGGACTGCTTCCTTGCTGCCCTGTGTGTGTGGCTCAAAACGAACTAATCATAAGAAGCATAGCGCCCGTAAGAGCAGAGAACGACGTGTTCAATAAGTAGAAGCCGTGAGGGCAAGTTCTTTGGCACTCGCTCCAAATGGCCACTGCAGATTTTTGCCACCTCAAACTCGTCCTATCCTCAACCAACCGACCCTACTACCCCCACCCCCGCCACCATCACCCGACGACGACGACGACGACCAACGAACCAGAAGCTTCAACTACTCTTATCCACTCTCTCTCCTTAGCAATAAATTACGCGTTTCCTCTTCTCACCATGTATATAAACGCAATGTTTGCTCAAAACGACGCTTCAACTGTGGCGTTTATTGCCAAACCACCGATATTCAATCTTCAGACATATCCTCCAACCTCGAATTCGCCGCCATCGTTGGCAAAGATCGTCTTCTGAAGGTAATCTCTTGCTTCTATTTTTTTATCCTCTATATTGATTTTATAGTTATGCTATTAATTGGAGAAAAAATTTGTGGGGATTATTTCTCGTGGAAACAAGCGGATTGAAGACGAAGACGTTTCAATATTGGCATTTTCTTGCCTTTTTGCTTTTTCTACTATGAAGAGAAATCTGTTTCAAGCAGAACGGCAAAAATGGAACTAGCATGTGGACTTTCATTTATAATTTCTAAATAAATATTCACAACCAAACCAACTAGTTGCTGTGAATTTGGATTCCCTCAATTTCAAACTTTGTCTCTGGCTCCACAAGTGTGGCTCTACATTTTGAATCCCTTACTTTTGACATTTGTCAGTTCGATCAAGTTTAATCATCCAGGTACTACTTGATGTCAGTGGGACACATTGGAAGCTACTAACTGGGTATAAAGTATGAAGTCAACCTGAATGATTAAATTTGAGTGAAATTGACAAAATGTGTAAGTGAGAGGATTTAAATCCATGTTTCAATGGCTTCTGAGATCTAATGAATTTGAAAGTGGATAGTTGAATTCAATTGCACTGTATGCAATCTGCAATTAGGTTTTTGATATGGATGAATGTTGTTTTAGAAACCATATCGTGCAGACATCAGGTTTTGGTGCTTGCCGATCTTATGGAAGGTGTTCTTTTTTGTTTACAATTGCAGGTTCCTATTTCAAATATAAGAAACTTCTGCATTATTGCACATATTGATCATGGGAAATCGACACTAGCAGATAAGTTGCTTCAAATGACGGGTACAGTGCAAACGCGAGAAATGAAGGAACAGTTTCTTGATAACATGGATCTAGAGAGAGAAAGGGGCATCACTATCAAACTACAGGTCTATATCCTGACCTAGAAAACCAAATTAGGGACAAAAGAATACAAACTAAATGTTTCTACGCTTTAGAATATGAAGAGAAAGGGGTATCACTATCATATTATGGGTGTATATGCTGATAAAAATATGAAAAAATGAATAGTATTTCCTCGCCCCGAAAGCCATACAAGCTAAGATTTCTACTGGATATGCTTTAGACCATGAAGAGGCAATTCTAGCAGATCATATTTAGTGCTATTTACTACTTTCAGCTGCATGAAAAAATATAATTAGTAGCTGACTCTAGACTGCTATCTTTTTCCTTCTAAAAAATTATAAAATTGACATTTGCATGATCCTGGGTTTTGGTGAAATACCGAGTCTAATAACAAGGTTGTGGGTTCGAATTTGAGAGGTGTCCCCTTTGTGCAAATATTACCAAATGTCAGGTTAAAGAGGGTAAACTACTTATGAGTCAAGCCATCTTGCATCATGATTGTGGATGATTCTTCCTTTCCAGCTATAACATCATCTTAGAGTCAAATTTCTTGAGGCAGCCACCCCAAATCTGGGTCCCTTTGTAACGGCTTGCATACATGAAATACCTTCCTATGGGTGCATTTTATCAATTTTATCCATCAGCACCTCATAAATGACTTTGCTAATGCTTAGCAATGCTGAAACATCCACCTTACCAAGCACTCTCTCTCCTAATATAAACTACATTAAGAATTTTAGACAACTAACTTGTCAATTCAAGGAACTATCTTAATTATATAATGACCCCAAGGCTTTTGATCTCCAAAAACTCATCAAAATCACCTTTATGGAATGTTACTCACAGTGTTCCTATAAAGATGTTGAAAAATTATCTTTAGGGTCATAGCCCCTTATCAATTATCTTGCTAAAATTGAAGTCTATGATCTTCTCCCAACATATTGGCATGTGATGAAGTTTTCCAAAATCATTTATCTTGTTCCACAACCACAAGGCACAAGTGTGCCACAACATGTACAACTGTTGTCCTTTACATGCTTCCTATTTTCAAAGCACTTCTCCTAAACTAGTTTGCTTGGCAATAGTTGATTTGATTGCTTTAGGCGTTTGATAGGGAGTGAGGTCTTTGGAGAAGAAAAACAACATCTTTTCATATACCTGTCTTCTATATCCGTCTATATGTTATCCCTTGCTGCTTCTCTAGTATCAAAGTTGTCAAAACGTGATGTAGGATAACAACGAACTGAAAAAAAAAAATAGCACTGTTTAAGGCTGTGAACAATACCCGCCAATAGTAAATTGGTTAGGAATAATACTGTGAACAATACTCTTGCTTTAGAATCACTCCTAGGATTATTTAAGCACCACACCTAGGGTTTAAATTACATCACACAATCCGCAAGCATTTATATAAAGGACCAAGTATTTCTAATCCTAAAACATTACGATTACAAAGACTCTAGGACTTCAAAGACTTTAAGTTACTTTTAGATTAGTGTGCGTGCTAGATCTTGCACAATATAAACACGAGAACAGATCTCTCCCTTGGTGAACTCGAGTGAGTCAGTCGAGTGGTCAACCCTACTGCTTGGAACAGCCTGTGAGGTCCGGTGGTAACCTAGAACGGTAATGGGAGACCCTCGTGGATCAATGGAACGATCCAGTAAGGCTGAGGAAGGTTCCTGGAACAAAGAAAGACAAGTTAGAAGGGCGCTGGAGTGTTTTTCGGCGTATCCCCTCCGACGATCAAGTCAGTTTTTGAGAGAGAGGAAGAAGAAAACACTGAGTATAATTTGTAGCAAAGGTTTTTCGTTACATACCATCTTGCCTTTTGCGAGGAGTATTTATACCTCAAATACTCATAATTGCTGTCAGTGTGGTCAGTAGGTGATCATTAGATACAGGCAACGTGCGCACTGATTCCTATGAGGAATGTCTTCTCTTTTAACTGCTTGGGACCCCGAGCAACCAAGGCTGTGTCATCGGCATGCTGACTGTTCAATGAGCTCCTTTTAGGGAGGATGCAATAAATGTCCAGCCTTAGAGACATTTATTGCCTTTCACTTCTGAGCCTTACCGCATTGAATGCGGTCTCATCAAGGGAATGGTATAATTAAATGCTTGCTTTCCCAAGTCGTGTGTCAGCAAGGGCATGCGGTCTTTCTGTCTCTGATGTGACATAATATGCCACGCGTCCATTCCCCATTGGCTGTGGCCCCTGCCTTCCTGTGTCTTCTGACACCAATTGTGTAAGACGAGATCATGATAGCTAATTTAGCCTAGCCTAGGCTAGTGGCCTGTACATCAATAGCCTCTGCTAGAGCAGAGAACGCCATCCTGGACGAGGGTACATTTCGGTACCGAGGAAGAGGTACATCTCGGAGTCGAGGGAGAGGTACATCTCGAGCCCAAGAGGGGAGATGTACATGTAGCCATTCTTCTTTTCCCCCCTTCTTCTTTGCGCAAACCGTGTTAGACAACCATTCTGGGAACTGTATCTCTCGAATGGCGTTGGCCTTCAGGAGTTTGTCGATTTCTTCGTTGACCGCGCAGGCGTGATGCGGGGCCATGCGTCGTGGCTTCTGTTTGACTGGCTTGTGCGCCGAGTCAACATGCAGTTTGTGCGTGATTATCTCGGGGTCTACTCCCGTCATTTCCATTGCGTTCCAAGCGAACACGTCTGCATTTCTCCTTAGGAACTCAATCATCTCCTCTTGTTCGGCTGCGGGCATCGCAGTTCCAACTAAGAAGTATCTTTCTTCTTCTCCCTCCACCAAGGGCACCTTCCGGAGGTCCTCCACCGACCACTCAGTTGGGTCTATCCGGGGGTCATCCATTCCTGGACGCCCGGACTGTGATTGCTATTTTTCCATGATCTCTTCCGGTGCTCGCCCCTTTTCTTGGGTGAATGCCCCGGCTCTAACAGCTGAATAAAAACAATTTTTTGCGAACGCTTGGTCCCCCCAAATCTCCATGATACCTTCTGGCGTGGCGAATTTTAGTTTTTGGTGATAAGTGGAGTGCACCGCTCCCAACGCATACAGCCATGTTCGTTCCATGATCACATTGTAGGGAGAGTCCGTATCAATCACAACAAACTCGGTGTTGATGATGAAGGGACCCGTGACAACTGGCAATGTGATTTTGCCTATAGGCAGGGCGAACGAGCCGTTGAATCCGATAAGGGGTGTCCTGACCTTGGTGAGGTCCTTGAGGCCAAGACCCATCCGTTTTAAAGTCTCAGAGTACATCACTTCCGAGGAACTTTTGGAGTCTATCAACACCCTTTTGACGTCGAATTTACCTATCTTCAGGGTTAAGACAAGGGCGTCGTTATGAGGAGTCACCACGCCTGTTAAGTCCGCGTCGGAGAACGTTATGCTGGGCTCACCAGTCCTGGCCCTTTTACTGGGTGGCCCCCCATCATCCTCGGCTATCTTCCTTGTAAAAATTACCCTCTTGAGATCGGACTCGAGTTCCTTGGACGTGGGGCGATCAAGTGGACATACATGGATGACATCTATGACGTTGTCCAGCTCCTCGTTCGGGGCAGGAGTTTGTCTCTCTTCCGGCCTGGGCTCTATGTATTCTTTCAAGTATCCGTCTCGGACCAATCTTTCCAAGAACGATTTGTATACCCTGCAGCTTTCGGTGCGATGTCCGAAATTCCGGTGATAGGAACACCTAACTTTTTGATCACGGGTGGAGGGATCGCTCTGCATCCTGGGCGGCCACTTGAAGAATGGCTCATGCTTTATCTTGTGGAGCAACTTGAAGATGGGTTCCTTTGAACGACCCCCCCGGAGGGGGTAGCAGTCCCTTTCGGGGAGTATCCTCCCGCTCCCTCTCTTTTCTCTTAGATTGGAGGGTTCGGCCCTTGCTGCTTCCCATCTCGTCCTCGATCCTTGAGTATTTGTTTATCCGGGCCATCAGCTCGCCCATATCCGAGGGAGTCTTCTTGGTCAGGGATCGGTACAGGTCCGTGTCCCTTGCCAAGCCGAGCCTGAAAGACGCCGCTGCCATGACTTCCGAGCAGCCTTTTACCTCATTAACCTCTTCCCAGTACCGGATGACATACTGGCGAAGGGTCTCGGATTCCCTACGTCTGAGCGTTAGCAATGATCCAACGTCTTTAGGTCGCTTACTCCCCGTAATGAATCGAGCCAGGAACTGCCTCGTCAATTCCTTCCACGATCCAATGCTGTTGGGGGGAAGCGCCTCGAACCACTTCATCGCAAAGTCCCCCAAGCTCATAGGAAACACTCGGCAGAGGAACCGTTGGTCTGAATGATAGAGGGACATCATCTGCTTGTATTGCCTGAGATGGGCTTCGGGATCGGACCGCCCGTCATAAGTTTTGAACCTCGGCACGACGAACTTTCTTGGAACCTCCATCTCTCCGATCTCCCTGGTAAAGGGTGTTTGTATGTCCTCGTCTTCGACCTCATCCTGGGCAGCCTTACTTTTTCTCCTGGATTCCAACCGGGCTCTGAGATCAATTTCCTCCTTGACGGGATGTCTTCTGAAGTCCTTGAGTTCATCAATAGGCCCCCCATTTCCTGGGCACCGTGAGGATAGGGTTGAATCCTCCTCGGACTCATCTCCCTTCCTCCGTCTTGACAATCCTCGCCGGAGGTCGTCCAGGGCTAAAGGCCTTGCCTTCCTGGAATGGTCGTTAAGAGGGTGCTCGTTGACTCTCGGTCGCTTTGGGGCCCTGGAGCTTTCTGCCTTGTTGTTTAGATGATTCCTTAGATCCTTCGTTTTCGCCTCCCGGGCGGGGAGCCCACGAGAAAGGAATGAGTCCCTCGACCCTTCATCGGAGGCGGCGAATTCGTTGAGCCGGCTTAGGACGTTTACATTGTCTTTTTTTAGCTGTCGTAATCTATCGTCAAACTTTTCTTCGATCACCTCCGCCAGCTGACGAGCCAAGGGGGCTGATCCTCCTGATCTGATTCCCATACTGGTTTGAGGGGTAACCCCTCTTGACTGAGTAGAGGCATTTTTATTCCCATCAGTGTGATCCCTCCCTCCATGGTGACATGGAGCTTGTAATTCGAGACTTATTTGCTGGGGACCTTTCCCTTTTTGTCGAGTATTCACCATGATCACTGTTCTTTATAGAGAAAAAACTAGGAAAACTAGTCGTTTCTCACAGACGGCGCCAGATTGTGCGTGCTAGATCTTGCACAACATAAACACGAGAACAGATCTCTCCCTTGGTGAACTCAAGTGAGTCAGTCGAGTAGTCAACCCTGCTGCTTGGAACAGCCTGTGAGGTCCGGTGGTAACCTGGAACGGTAATGGGAGACCCTCGTGGATCAATGGAACGATCTAGTAAGGCTGAGGAAGGTTCCTGGAACAAAGAAAGACAAGTTAGAAGGACGCCGGAGTGTTTTCCGGCGTATCTCTTCCGACGATTAAGTCAGTTTTTGAGAGAGAGGAAGAAGAAAACACTGAGTATAATTTGTAGCAAAGGTTTTTCGTTACATACCATCTTGCCTTTTGTGAGGAGTATTTATACCTCAAATATTCATGATTGCTGTCAGTGTGGTCAGTAGGTGATCATTAGATACAGGCAACGTGCGCACTGATTCCTATGAGGAATGTCTTCTCTTTTAACTGCTCGGGACCCCGAGCAACCAAGGCTGTGTCATCGGCATGCCGACTGTTCAATGAGCTCCTCTCGGGGAGGATGCAATAAATGTCCAGCTTTAGAGATATTTATTGCCTTTCACTTCCGAGCCTTACCGCATTGAATACGGTCTCATCAAGGGAATGGTGTAATTAAATGCTTACTTTCCCAAGTCGTGTGTCAGCAAGGGCATGCGGTCTTTCTGTCTCTGATGTGACATAATATGCCATGCGTCCATTCCCCATTGGCTGTGGCCCCTGCCTTCCTGTGCCTTCTGACACCAATTGTGTAAGACGAGGTCATGATAGCTAACCTAGCCTAGCCTAGGCTAGTGACCTGTACATCAATAGCCTCTGCTGGAGCAGAGAACGCCATCCTAGACGAGGGTACATCTCGGTACCGAGGAAGAGGTACATCTCGGAGCCGAGGGAGAGGTACATCTCGAGCCCGAGAGGGGAGCCTAGCGACCGATGTACCATATCAGACCGAGGGATACGTGTCGGTACATAAAACGTACTGGATGCCACTTGATCCCTATGATAAGTACCTCGGGGGAGAGGGGACTTGTGAACCGATGGGTACGTGATCTCAGTAACAAGGATTAGTGACATTGAGGACACGTGTCTTCATCTTGGAGTATTTCGGAAATGTCCCATCAATTAGGAAACTAACATAAACAAGAATTAGGACTCTAAACTCGAGAAACATCCTATACAAAAATTTGGCCCAAAGATGACTCACGGGTTATACTATAACTAATTCAAGGAAGTCGTGAAACAGGGAGAGTCTTACTGAATGAGTTTCAAACCTGTCCTCTTCGCTTCCCAAGATATTTAGGGAAAAGGACAGTAGGCCACCACTTGCTGACGTCGGAACACATCCTCAATTAAAGGGTATTCACATTGGACTTAGTTGGAAAGGTAGGTGTTTGACACGCCCCTTTGCTTGCGAACTTTTTTAGTATGGTGGTTTGGAGGTCCTATTCCTTACGTTTCCTGTCGTCCTAGGCTTCACTCTTTTAACACTTACTTTTTAAAGACATGCCCTTGTCCTTGTCTCAAATACCCTTCACTCTAAAAAATCTAAAAAAAGAACACATAAAATATAATGTCAGCAATGTGACTTAAACTAACTCAAAATAATATTCATATATGGATCTTTGTCATGGCAAGTCTATTTGATTATTTTTCACATATTTGAATTTGTATCTCCTTGAGCATCTTATGGATAGTATCACTCTCCTCTCGTTGGATAAAACTTGACCTTGAGTTTTGAGATGTTGAAGTATGAAACTTGTTAATGTTGAGAGAGAGACATAAGAAAGAAAGAATGAGAAGATATTAACCTACCTTCCATTTCATCTCATACATATATGTATATCAATATAACTGAAGATTATTATATTCCTCTTGGGATATACTTATTACATAAATGCCATTCTATATGTTATAACATTCTCCCTTGGTGAATATATATCATATAATCCCAACTTAGAACAAATATTTCTCAACCGAGACCTACTCAACAACTTAGTAAACATATTAGCGAGTTGATCCTCATATTTGACAAGAGTTGTGACAATGTCTCCACGCAACACTTTCTCTCGAACAAAATGGAAATCAACTTTAATGTGCTTTTTTCGCTCATGAAACAAAATATTAGAAGCAATATGAACAACATCTTGATTATCACAAAACAACTTAATTGGAGTCTCGTAAGGGAAACCAATTTTATAGCTTCCAACCATGTTAACTCACTAAACTCATTACACGTGTGAGTCATTGGTCTATACTCTGCTTTTGCACTAGACTGTGCCATCACTGTCTGCCTTTTATTCTTTCACTTAATCAAATTACCTTTTAAGAAGGTACAATAACTTGTAGTAGATCATCTATCTGAGAAAGAACCTGCCCAATCAGTATCTGTGAACCTTTGCAAACTAAGATGTTCATGAGATTTATACATCAATCTAAGATCAGGAGTTCGTTTGAGATATTTGATAATACGGATAACAACATCCCAATGTGATACTTGAAGATCTTTCATAAATTGACTTACTAAACACACTACGTAAGATTTATCTGCTCGGGTAATAGTAAGATAATTTAACTTTCCAACTAGTTGATGATACCATCTAGGATCTGCAAAACATTCACTTTCATCCATTGAGAATTTATGATTTGAATCCATATGAACATCAATTGGTCGACCACCTAGAAAACATGTTTCCTCCAAAAGATCAAGCACATATTTTCCTTGGGACAAGTTAATGCCTTGTTTCGATCTAACGACTTCGATACCGAAGAAATAACGAAGTGTACCTAGATCATTGGCGTGAAATCCGTGTTGTAGAAATTGTTTCAACTTGACAATACCAATTGAGTCATCATCGGTAATTACAATATCATCACCATAAACAACAAGGATCAACTTGATTTTTGAATATGAAAAATTTCTAATATAACCCATCATTTGCTTTATAAAGCACAATAATGCCAATGAATCAGATAATCATCTCCAGCATTTAGCTGCCTGCTCCCAAGGATTAAAATTTTATTTCGGTGAATTGTTTCGGCCACCTAAAACATAAAAACGTCTCAAAAATGTTTCCACATTTCAAAAACAAATGGAAACCAATAGAAAATTTGGGAAATTATTTTCAAAACATTCCAAAAAATTATTCAAAATATACCAAAACATCTCGAAACGACTAAAAACATTGGACACACACCAAAACATCTTGAAATATTTCGAAACACCTTAAAGCATTGGAATTTCAATTCAATTAGTGTCTCATTTTGGTCTCTTTAGAAACTAAAACGTTTCCATTATTTTAATCATTTCGAAACAAAATTTTGATCATTAGATACTCCCCTCCTCCATTGATCCGCCCCAAAAAGAAGTGCTTTATCACCCAAATATTCTTAATAGGTGCCTTATTCGTGTTTACAATATAGCCCGCTAGTCTTTCCTCTTTTTTAGGCTTACACAAAGTAGGTGCATCTTGTCCACATAGCATTACACTTCTAGTCAAATAAGTACTTTTGTCTTTGTTTCTTTGTTCTAGAAAAATGAGGTTAAAGGATTAGTTGATGAGTACCAGTGTGAAAGGTTAGTGATATGAGCAATCAAGAACTCTTACATGGGACTGATGCCTTCTTATTGTGATCTTAATAAGACATGCTTATCTTTTCCAAAGTGCTCAATGTTGTTGATTTTGTTGCAGGCTGCTCGAATGCGTACCATGTATGGAAATGAACCATATTGCCTGAATCTTATTGATACCCCAGGGCATGTAGACTTCTCTTACGAGGTTTGTAGATGGATTTGTTAGGTGTTTTATCAATCTCAAGTTAAGTTTTGCTTGGATGTTGTACTAATTCACATCATACCTTCCCTATACATTACGTTAGGTGTTGTATCCATCTCGAGTTAAATTTTGCTTGAATGTTGTACTAATTCATATGATACTTTTCCCCATACTAGTTTAGGCCTTAATTTTGAACACTGTTGTGGGTGAATATCATTTTCACATCTAAAATGAATGGTCGCAAGTTTTTTTTTTTGGTTTATCTTTCAAAGTTTTATTTAAGAGCTAAGAAGCATGGACACTATTAAGAAGGTGATATAACCATGTCGATTACTCACATTTCTCGGACACTTTTGAACATGTATCCAATATTCTTTTAGTGGTGCAGCTCTTTTTTAGGCCGTATCTATGATTAAAATATAAACATGTGTTGGATTGTAATCGACAAAACTCAAAAATTTAACAAATGCTTATTTTATACTACTGAAGGATATATTTTGTGAAGACTACCAAAGTTAAAGTTACACTTAGAATTTTGCTAATAAAAGCAGCGATTTGTAAACAATTGACTGTCAAAGTTTGTAATTATATATGTTTATTACTCTCAGTGTATTAAAATCAAAGACCATTGACTACTATGGTCACCAAGTCAGAAAAATGATATTAAAGTACTAGATATGTGATATACTTGTTATGAAATGCTATTTTCTTATGTTGTATTGTACTATAATTATGTTAGTATATAGTGAAATATTTCATAAGCTGATATATAAGTGTTGGAGTCTTGAAGATTTACTTTCCTATTATATTCTACTCTCCTAATATTATTCCAGCGCAATTAATCGGCAATTGGGCAACTGGTTAAACGATATCTGTTTGTAAATAAATCTCTCTCTTTTTCGTTATGAGTAGTATTGTTTATCAGAAAAGGATTGAAAGACAATATCTAGGCTAGCTCGACTCTACCCCTACCAAGGTCCGAGCCCTTGGGTTGGAGGTGAGCGTGGGCATGAGAACACAAGTGCCGGAATCAAACAAAAGGTCCGAACGTCCGAGGACGAAAGAAAAATATAAATAGGTGATAGAGTGTTGGCAACACACATCCCACTCATTATTGTTCCATATTCTCTCTTTTTTTCTCTTTTTCTCTTTCTTTTTCTTTCCAACACCATATATTCCATTCTTCAAGTCTCAACTTGGTGTCAGAGCATTGATCTAAAGCAGAATTGTATCAAAAACATACAACAAACCTCTAGGCAGAAACTCATCATTTTTCAATTGCTGCAGTCATCTTCAATTGACTAATGTCATGTTGACGTTTGCATAACGTCACATTTTTTCGACAACCAGCACCATGTTTAGGATTGAAATTTGGTGATAGTATTTATGGTGACTTTTGATCAATTGTTTTCAAATTTTTTCAGTGGGTTTTTATTTTTTAATGATTTGTCAAAAAATTGGTCCTGATCTTTTGATCGCCTAGTTTTGCATAATATTGCTGTTTTTATTGCCTCTATTTGGGCCCAAAGGCTCTAACTAGACATTGTTGGTGTTGCTTTAGATAACTCATGCTAGTTTGGGTTGATTTGTAAGGTTTCTTGTCTATTAGAGGGTTTTTCTACACAGTGGGTTTATCAACTAAGTTGCTCAAGTGCATCAAACTTCTACCAATGGTTCAGTTGCATCTATTTCTTGCTACCTTGTCGATATTTCTTCTTAGCTTAGTGAGCTCATCCAATTCATTTTTTCCACATTTGTCTACTCCTTCCATTGGTTTTACTAATGGGTTTAACATTACATGTGTGACTACCCAACCTTCTTCGTCTTTTTGGGTCATTGATTCATGAGCTAGGGCTCATATGCCTAGTATTTTTTCTCTATTCTCTAATTTTTCTTCGTCTAATTTCGGTATTATGTTAGTTAATGATTCTTTTCGACCAATATATGAGACTGACAATCTTTGTTGTATTTAGTCTATGCCATTAGCCTTTAGTTTATTTTTTAATTCTCCTTTAACTTGTTATCTATGACTTAGTTAACTAAGTCCTTATAGTATTCAGTAATCTTTTGTCCATCTTTTATTTTTTAGGACTGTAAGACGAAGAGGTGATTAGTTTAGGGCATGAGATCAATCACCTTTACTACTTGGATCACAGAGGTTCTGTTCCTTCCTTGAGTGCTAATGTGTCTCCTCTCTAATGACACTCTCAATTGGGGCCATCATTCCTTGTAGAAGTTGTGTCAAGTTATCCTTGGTTTGAGTTGTTCTTTAGTGTTAGAATGTGAGACTTGTCAATTAGGCAAGCGTCACTGTACTATCGGGTATCGCATATCACAGACACATGCCCCTAACCTGTCCATTCTTAGAAAACAATATCATAAAAAGAACACGAAACGGATATGGGGTTTCTTACTGCTTGACCTAATTCTAGGCTTACAGAGAAAGGTGCATCGCAAGGGTTCGAAACCTTATTGACAGTCCTTTTCCTTTTAGTTCTTAAAGTCATCAGTCTACTTTTTTTCATTATTGTTCATTTAGACATTTGGGATCTTGCAAGAGTTAAAAGTATTTTTGGTTTTCAGTATTTTTTAATCTTTGATTTTTGTTACTTTTTACAATGAAATTTTGGTTCAATTTAATTTATGTATTAAAGTTATTTGGTCAGATAATGCACTTGAGTGTATTCAATCATTTATGAAATCTTTTGTGTTGACCGTGACATTATCCATCTGTTGTTGAACGTGAACTTTGCCATCTGTTGGATATTGTCTGCATCTTGATGTTTAACATGTATGTGCCAAAATCATATTGGGATGATACTGTTCTTATTTCAATTAAGCTTATTAATTCCATGCCTTCCCCCATTTTGAACAAGTTTCCTCTCTTCTTGTTATATCCTAAGACATTGCCATTTAGTTTAACCCCTCATGTCATTGGTTGTGTTGACTTTGTCTATCTACTTGGTTGTGGCCAGCATATACTATCAGCTTGCTTTGTCAAGTATATCTTTTTGGGATTTTCTTGCACTCAAAAGGATTTTCTCGCACCGATCGTGTTATAAGCCCATCTTTGGTCACTACTATGTCATGTCATTGCTGATATTATATTCTTTGAGTCCCTTCTTTTCTATATTGGGCCATAACCTTGCTGCATATTTGTTAGGAGTTGGGGGGAGTTTTTATTGCCTACTATTCTAGTTGCTCCAAGGATAGCCAAGACCGAATTTTACCAAGATCTAGCCTCTTGAGCCATCTGTGACTAACATCTTCTGAAATACTCATTGCATTATGAAAATGTACTCGTAGTTGTACACAACATCATATTTGTTGTTTTTTTTTTCTCATTTTATCTGCTTTTCCCATCTTTTCATTGTTTTGCTTCCTAATTATCTTCCGTGTCTGTTCCTAGCTCTCTTTTAAAAGGGTCTTGTCATTTCTTGGATAGAAATTGGCTATGGATAAAGAAATGAAAGCTTTTCATAAGAATCTGATGTGGGACCTTGCTCCATTATCTCCAGTAAGCAATCTGTTAGTTGTCGGTGCGTATATACTGTGAAGTATCTTCTCGATGGTTTTATTGAGCGTTCAAAAGTGCAGTTTGTTGCCAAGAGCTACAATCAGGCATATGGTGTGGATTATTGAGAGACCTTTTCCATGTTGCTTAGTTTAACTCTGTTAAAGTTTTACTTTCGGTTGCAATAAGTTTAGATTGATCTTTATATTAACTGGATGTAAAGAATACTTGTTTACGCAGATTTACACGAGGAAGTATATATGATTCAACCACTAGGATATTTTGTTTTTAGGAAGAAAAAATTAGTATGTAGGTTGAATAAGGCTTTTTATGGCCTGAATCAATCATCACGTACTTGGTTTGATAAATTTAGTTTAGTTGTACTTCAGTGTGACTTTTAGTGCTTTAATTCAGATCACTCTGGGCTTGTTTGGTTGATGTATTATGGAGGGGATTAAAGAGGCATATTGGCCTCAAACTCCCCAATTTGAGTTTATACTATGTTTGGATGCAAAAAAGTACTCCGTATTACATATAGGATTATATCAAGTTCATGTACTATATATAAACTTTTAACACCATCTACATGCACTATTGAGCCAATTTTAATACCACTTGGGGAGGTGGTATTGTAATATAGCAAAGATGTATTTTATTATTATTTACTATTTTATCCCCCATAAACTATAAAAATTCATGTCTGCATCCCTTTTTATTTATTTATGTGAAAATAATTTAGACACCCTGACTTTTGGTTAATTTTATATTAAAAAAGCTGATTGTAAGACAGTTTTATGTAGATCCAAAAGATACTCCTATATTTTAATTGGTGTATGCAAAATAATATATTAGAGTGGATTGAGGGCATTTTAGCCAACCAAATATTGATACCATGAGATATATGACCTACCCAAACACAAGAAAGGATTGGTATCTATAATCCAACTCTTAGTCTTGCGCATTCCAAACATTGGATTAAAATTGATAGTATTCATGTCCCCATTTAATCTTATGTTTTATTCTCCCGTACAAGAATTAGCCTATATGCATAATCCAATCTCTTTTTTCTAAGGTGGTATCCAAATGAGCCCTCTATGTTTACACGCAAATCCACCACATGCGTCATTGTTCTCATTGTCTATGTTGCTGTTATTATTAGTGACAATGACTCAGATGGTATTGCCCATTTTAAGACCTATCTTGGAAGATAGTTCTACAACACTTTCTTGGCCTTGAACTAGCCGGATTGAAGGAAGGTATTAGTTTGTGACATTGGAAGTATGTGTTTGATTTATTCTCTGAAACTGGTATCCTTAGTGCACAACAAGGAGTTAAATTTCATTTGGAAACATTCAAAACTTTTTCGTTTCTATAGAAATCAAAACGAATCATTGATTAAATATCAAAATTCTTATGTTTCGGTTGTTTCAACCAATGTTTCAAAAATAAATTTTTAAATTTTTTCGTTTTCATCTTGTTTATGAAATATTTTTGATACGTTCCTATTTTCAAGCCTACCGAAACTATGCATCGAAATAAAATTTTGATTTGTGGTGCATGACCAGCTGATTCCACAATGGATCTAACAGTTAAATTGGATACTAAAAGTGACGATGTTTTTGAGGACACTGGGCATTACCGGAGATTGATTGGGAAACTAATTTGTCTCACAGTTACACGTGCATACTCTTCAAAAACTTTATTGAGAAGCTGTCTTTCGTAGTCTTTAGTATTTGAGAGGAGCTCCAACTAGAGGATTGTAATATCGGTAATCTTTCTCCTTAACTATTATTGAATTTTCTGATGCTAACTAGGAGAGCAGTGGTGTTGATACACGCTCTACTTCTGGTTGTTGTATATTTGTTGATGATATTTTGTTACTTGTTGCAATAAAAAACAAAATATGGTGGCTCACTGTAGTGCGGAGGTCGAATATTGCGCCATGGCTTATACCACATATGAGATGTTATGGGTTCACTTTCTACTTCGTGAGATGATTGTTGATGTGCAGTCTCCTATGTAGATGCATTGTAACAACCAAGCTGCCATTATTATTGCCTATAATTCAGTATCCAAATACATTGAAGTAGATTGTCATTTTATTTAGGATCTCTTATACAAAAAGAGATTAGCACCTCTTATGAAAAGTGTGGTGATCAATTTGGTGATAGTTTTGCCAAATCATTGGCACGGTCCACCTTTAGTAATCTTTGTTTAAAGCTGGACATTTTTGATCTCTATGCTCAAGCTTGGGGGAGTATTGGAGATTTACTTTCCTATTGTTAGAGATTTACTTTGCTATTATTTTCTACTTTCCTAATATTGTAATTGTCTTCAATATCAATATAGGATCAATAGGTGATAGGTTGTTGGAAACACACATCCTATTCATAATATTGTTCCATAATCTCAATTTCTCTCTTCTTGTCCTTCAATTTCTTTCCTCTTTCCTAAACCCGAATATTCCATTATTCAAGTTTCAACTATATGCATATCATTTATAGCATGTCCCTAAGGCGTATGTGCCCCACTTTTGTGAGAAATGTCGTGTCCGCATGTCGGCGTTGTGTTGTATAGACGTCCTGGATCCATATCCATGCTTTGTAGTCCAAGAGGATGACCTTTGTAATACTTTTATTGCGAATTGGCACATGCTCTAGTTTGTCCGCAGTTTTCTATAGATGTTTAGCAGTATATGCAGAAAAAGATTTTAGTAATTACAAATGTCTGCAGCTATTGATCTGGCATTATGATGCACTGTTTTAACAATTCCAGGTTTCTCGTTCACTTGCTGCTTGTGAGGGTGCTCTTCTTGTTGTAGATTCCTCTCAGGTAATTTGATCTTTCCTTCCTACATCTGGTTATCTTGTAACTGATACCATTATTTATCATGCCCTTTAGTCTCATAGATGTAGTTCTGATTGTGCAAGTGGTGATGTTAACTGTGCCTTTGCAGCAGCCATCTTTGTGCAGATGACATTGCTAAGATTTTTATTTCTAGCAAACATGTCCTGGCAACAGTGAATTTTGTTTGACGTTATCTTGCAGGGAGTAGAAGCTCAGACGCTGGCTAACGTTTACTTGGCCTTGGAAAACAACCTTGAAATAATCCCTGTAAGGCCATGCAATATAATGAGATTCTCATCTATATGTGTTCTAATAGCTTTCAATTCATTACTTAAAAGATGTCTTCACTTCAGTTAATCATAGCCAGTTTAATTGCTAATGTCAAATCACACTCAGGGACATCATCTGAAATGAATGTTGTGTATAGGATTTCCAAATATGAGTTTTTTTTTTTCCCGGAGAGGGGTGGGGAGGTTTGAAATGGGACCACTAAATATTGGTCCTTTTGGCCAAATTTCTTAAGTTATTCTAGTCATCACAGCACTTCAACTCACTTTTTCTTTTAACCTCATTTTATATAATGCGTGAGTGATGAAAGCACTTAAACAATCAAGGATTGATCTGGTGAAGCTCAAAGTAGAATCTCTGTTCTGCAGTAGCATTCGACTCGCTTAGTCCCCATAGCTAGTCGGTTTGGTTCGGTATTGGGTGCCCTCTTTTTCTGTTGGATTAAGAAGATGTAAATCCACTGGCCCACCAAAGCAAGGCCCTTACAAGGATTTGTTTAAGGTTTCCGAGGCTAGCCAATAACCTAACCATTATCTCAATCTCTGTGCTTAAAATAAACTATGGATCTAGTAAACGATTACTATAAGTATAGCTAGTGATTTTTTTGTTAGAAAATTTTGGAGTAGGTTAGTTGGAGTTTTGGTAATGCTTTAGAATATTTTGAATGGAAATAGAGAATAATAACTTTAGTTTGAGGGTTGACTTTTTGATAGAGTGATTTGTCTGTTGAATATGGATTTTAAGAGTTGCGAAAGTGGTTAGAATGGTTTTGGATGAAAGTATTGAAGGCAAAAACCCAAGGAAAGATGGTAATGAAGGAGAAGAGAGTTCAAACACCATCTCTCTAGTTCCATTACAACATTTTAAAGCATTACCACAAAACTTTTGTTTTCCATTCCCAAAACTCCAACAAACCTACCCAAAAACATTCTACATTACTCCTCACTAGCTATATTCACAGTGATCCTTTGAGAGATCTAGAGTTTTGTTTAAGTGTAGAGATTGAGATAGTGATTAGATTCACTTTTTGATGGAGTGATTTGTGTTATTTTGTAATGGATTTCTAGCATAATGGTTTTTTTGGTACTTTGTAGTTATACATAAATTGGGATGTAGTTGTGTAACCTAATACAGACTACACTCTTCTTATAATCTTGTTTCTTTTCTTCTTCTCTTCTCCTTCTCCAAACCCTAATTACTTTATAATAAAACATGGTATCAGAGCATTGATCAAGATCTAAAGGTTCAAAGTTGTCAAATTCATTGAAAAACCACTTTTGTATTCAACAGTGGTTTACTGTTAGCATTTGACATGCTGACGTCAACATCCAACTCGTCAGAGAATTTCAAAATTCACATGGTTGATTAGACTCATTGATACAGTCCATAAGATGTCCAAGGAAATGCAAATTTGAAGATGTGAAAAACAATAGAATCAACTTTCCATCAAGACAAAGATTCATATGGAACCTTACATTATTGTATTTTGAATCACTTTGATAGTATTAGTATTTTATATGTCATTTTAATAGTTTTTAGACTCAAGGATATTTTTGTAATTTTTTAGAATTGTTGGAATGGGTCATAGTCCAACCCATGGGTCGTATTTTGGGTAAAATTTTAGTGTTGAATGTACTAGAATTTAGAGTTCTAGTTGTAGTTTGTTTAGTTTTCTAATTTTTAGTGATTTAGAGTTTTTAAAATCTTAGAGACTTTAGAATCCTAATCTTTTAGGATTAGGAGTACTTAGAACTCTATATATAGAGTGATATTTTTAATAAATGATAGGGAGATATATTTTAGAAATTTCGGCAATTATATGCCTTTTGAGTTGTGTGATGTCACTCATCCTCCTTAGATTTATTTTTATTTTTGTTGATTTTTTGGAGGCTGCTTGACTAGTCATTTGATTTTTTGAAAGTTTTTCAATTTTTTGGGGGTTCGACTTGCGATCTACGATTTTTTTAGCACTTAAAGGGCTGGTTTTGGGTCGAATCCTTTTGGTGAGGTGCAACTAGGGCTTTCTATGATGCCCAAGTAGTTTGGTTGCTTTTGGCTTGGATTTGTGAGAATTTCTTGCCAATTTTGACATTGTTTGGCCACCGTTCAAGTTTCGGGAAGGTCCTTTTGCATTGGATTTGTGCTTCTGAATTTTTTTAACACTAATTGGTGTTGGTTGAGGTATTTTCTGGTTGTGGCCCACTTCTTGGATTGTGATTTGCTACTATTTTTGTTTTAATCCTATTGTGTGGACATGTCAGGAGGGAGTTTGACTCTTATCGGTATCATAGGAAGTACTAGGGGAAGTGGGTTGAGTCATTTATGTGCTCTTCCAAATGACCCCTCTCTTCAAATTAGTCTAGAGAAGTTGGATGAGAACAATTAATTGGTATGATCATTGGCTTGTTTGTCATCAATCCAAACTATGTCTTTAGATGAGTACTTGACTGGGGAGACTAAGAAGCCTAGTATGTCTTGGTTGCTTAATTCAATGCAATCCTCTATTAGGCAGATGGTGGTTTCGATCCTTCAAGTTAGGCAAATGTTTTTCCCTATCCATTGTATCTTTCAAGAATTGGAGTTTTGGAAAACGATACTGGGAGTGGTAGAGCACATGGTGGTTTATATTTTTTGAATGTGGAAGCTTCTCCCGGCCAAGCTATCTAGGCCGATGGTGTTTCGATCCTTCACCTCTTAAACCAGTGACATAGGCTTTTGAGGCATCCTTCATTTAGTGTCTTAGAGAATGTTTTTCTTAGTTTAGTGAAGATGTGTAATAAACAATTTTTTGTTTGTGATGCTTGTGAATTTGCGAAGCACAGTCATTTATCTTATCCTAGTATTGGTAATAAAAATACTGCTCATTTTATCATTATTTATTCTGATGTAGGGGAACCTTCTCGTGTTGCCTCTCCCTCAAGTTATCGTTGGTTTGTCGCTTATATTGATGGTTATTCTCGTCTTACTTGGGTTTACTTACTACGCACTAAAAATAAAGTTTTCTCTTATTTTTGATCCTTTCATAAAATGGTGGGTAACTAGTTTGATGCCAAAATCAAAATTCTTCGAATTGATAATAGAATTGAGTACATTGATGGAGAATTTTGCTCATACCTCAATGAGAGTGATATTCTTTATCAAATCACTTGTGTGAGTACCTTAGAACAAAATGGTGTTGTTGAGTGTAAAAACCGCCATCTTCTTGAGGTTACCCGTTCATTGAGGTTTACTATGAATGTTTCTTAGTATTTTTGGACTGATGCGGTTCTTATTTTTGCTTATGTTATTAATTATATACCATCAAATTTTCTTCAATTTAAGTCACTTATTGAGTGTATTTTTTAGATTTTTTCAATTCTTTCTATTTCTTCCCTTCCTCTTAAAGTTTTTGACTATGTTTATTTTGTGCATAATTGCAAATCATACAGGGGGAAACTTGATCCTAAAGCTTTGCAGTGTGTTTTTGTTGGTTATTCTCCCACCCAAGAAGGATATAAGTGGTATCATCCATAGTCTCAAAAGATATATGTTATCATGAATGTTAGCTTTTGTGACTTTGGAGTCTTTTTTTTCTACTTCCCAACCATCTTTCCAAAGGGAGAATCATGGTTCAAGGTCGCGGTCTTGGCCATCGACTTGGAAGGCATTAATACACAATGGTCGTGGTGTCGCGGTATGGTATCTGTTGATACACAAAAAATAATTGATAGAAGGCCCAAAAAATTATTAATAAATTATAAAAAATCTTAAAAAATAGAAATAACACCACTTATGCATCATGTCCAAAATGTGTCATCTAACATATTAAACAATGTAAAAATCAAACATCATGATTAGTGTTCCATGTAGGCATCTAAACCTAAATGAATATAATTTCAATATTCAAATAATTTAAAAATATTTTTTTCTGCTTGGGTAAATATAAAAAATTTGGAAAAATTTAATGTGCATTTATAGTACCAAATAAATTAATTAGGGAATATAGTTATATATCAATTAATTGTATTATTTTTGTCAGAGTTCTTACATATTTAGTAGTGAAGGGTTGTATTGTAATTCTCACAATATCAAGGCTAGTATAAATAAGATAGTGTAGGGCAATGTAGCCTACACAACTGATTATTCTCTTTTTCCGTCTCTCTTTCTTCTCACCTTCTCTCTTGCTTCTAGCCTTAATATCCCTTTTACTATTTTGACTTGGTATCATAGCAATATTTTAGTAAGAAATTAGAAGAAAACATCATAGAATCAACCCTAGGCTAGTGCCCAATCTGACGTCAATTTCTAGCAATGACTTCAGCACTTTCTGGCGATGATTGAAAACCTACCTGTTGGTTCGAATTTTTGTCGTGGTATTTATGGTGATTTTTCCAAATTTTTTTGAGGTCATCTATTGGAACTTTTTCATTTTTGAATATTTTTTGGAGTTTTTGGAGTCGATTCTTTGATCTGATTATTGGACGCCGTTTGGGAGTTTGATGGATGTTTTTGGTTCGACTAAGACCCTAGAGTAGATTTGTGATTGACCTAGATGTTTTTGGGTTTTTTGGCTTCAATAATGACTCGGCAGCACTGTTACAGTTCAGGTCTGACCTTGGGTATGTTTCTGTGTACTGCCCAGTTGGTTTTCTTTTGACATGGTTTTGGGGCTGTTGAAGATATCGGACAGGTTATAGAAAGCTATCCAATGTTTGGGCTTCGACCAGAGTTCTGTTTTTAACTCGATTTTGGCTTCTGTGTATTGTTTGGCACTGTTCATTAGTGCAGATCTGTGATTTTCTGGTTCCTGTATGTTCTCCTTTTGGGCATTCTGGTGGTGTTACTTCTGGCTAATTTTTGTTTGACTTCCTCTTGGCGTGGTTGGCATATTTGGAAGTGCTTTGTGCCTCTATTTTGTGGTTGTTCTATTATGATTGTGGTTGTTGTGGATTATCAGTTTTTTTCATTCTTTACTATTCACGGCGAGATCGTGTTATCAACAAGCCATTTTTTTTAATTTTTTGGTTTCTACTTGGGGCTGTTTGTGGTTTTATTTTTTGGTCACATTTTGTGTGATTGGTGGATTATTAGGCAAATTGTGGATTTTGTTGGTTTGACCTTGCGTAATTACTTGTGTGTTCTCCATGGCTACTTTGAGTGGTGGTAGTTTTGGTCGTGGTCATTGTTTTGAGTGGAAGTATACTTATTGTGGTGTAGGACATGCTAAAGATTATTGTTGGAATAAGTATGGGAGATCTAGATATGCTAGTCAATCTCTTAAGGATACTTCAGGCTCTTTGGTACATCAGACTTCTTCCAATGGTCTAGTTGCATCTATTACTAATTCTCATGATGAGGTTTCTTTTAAGCTTCGTTAGTTTCTCTAGCAATTATCTTCACTTTCTCCATATTTACCTATTCTTACTACCGGTCTTGTTAATAAAGGTAACTCTGCATGTATGATTGATCAATCTTCTTTGTCATCTTGGATCATTGATTCAAGAGCTAGTGTTCATATTTTTGATAATTTTTTCTTGTTCTCTTATTTTTGTTTGTCTAACTCACATATTGTATTAGCTAATGGCTTATTTCAACTAGTACATGGGACTAACTATTTTCGTCCTACTCAATCCATGCCATTAATCTCTGGTCTGTTTGTTCCTAATTTACCATTTCACTTATAATCTGTGAGTCAGCTAACTAAGTCATTGTAATGTTCCGTAACCTTCTCTCCATCCTCTTGTATTTTTCAGGATCTCAAGACGAAGACGGTGATTGGTATGGGGTATGAGCTAAACGACCTGTACTACTTAGATCTGGGTGGTTTTGTTCCGGCCTTGAGTGCTACCATGTCCCCTCTTCAGTGACACTTTCACCATCCTTTCGTTGTTTTGCGGCGACTTTGTCTTCGGTATTTGTTCCAAGGCATTGTCATCTTCTAGTTAGAAACTGGTTATGGATGAGGAAATGAAAGCTCTTAATGAGACTCAGACATGTGCCCTTACTATTCATCGTTATGGTAAATAGCCTGACAGTTATCATTGGGTCTACACAGTGAAGTATCATTCCGATGGTTCAGTTAAGAGTTTGAAGGCCTGTTTACTTGCCAAAGTTTAGACCCACACATATGGTGTAGATTATTATGAGATTTTCTCTTCTGTTGTTCATCTTAACTCTGTTAGAGTTTTTATTTTGGTTATTGTGAGTTGTGATTGATCTTTATATCAACTGGACATCAAGAATTTTTTTTACATGAAGACCTATAGGAAGAGGTGTATATGGTACAACCTTCAGGTTATGTTGTATTTGGTAAGGAATAGTTAGTGTGTCATTTGAATAAAGCACTAGATGGCCTGAAATAATTGCCATGTTCTTGGTTTGATAAGTTCAGTACTGTTGTTCTTCATGACGGTTTTCAGTGTTCTAATTCAAATTATTCAGTTTTTATTTGTCGGTCTTCCACAGTTGTTTTTATTCTTATTGTGTATGTGAATAACCTTATCATTAAGGTCGATGACTCTAGACGATATTGTCCACTTCAAGGTCTATTTGGGAAAATAGTTTTATACAAAATATTTAGGTATTCTTTGATACTTTATTGGAATCAAGGTTGCTCGGTCGAAAGAAGGTATCAATTCATACCAAAATATGTATTTGATTTATTATTTGAGGCTAGGACTCTTGGTGCACGTCGAGTTGATACTCCTATGAGCTCTATAGTTAAGTTAAATGGTGAAAGTAGTACAGTTTTTGAGGATATATGGTGCTACCGGAGGTTGGTAAATCAATTTATCTTACATTTACATGCCTAATATTGCCTATGCTATTGGTGTGGTTAGTCAATTCATACATGCTCCTCGTAAACCTCATTGGGAGACTGTCTATCGTATTCTTTGGTGTCTGAAAGGAGCAATGGGAAAAGGATTATTATATTGTTCTTCGTCATCCATGATTATTAATGACTTCTCTAATGCTAGCCGCATCGATAGACAATCTATCTTAGGTTACTGTACATTTATTGGTGGTAATCTTATTACTTGGCGTAGTAAGAAACAAAATATGGTTGTTCGTTCGAGTGTAGAGGCTGAATACCGGGCTATGACACATACTGTGTGTGAGATGTTATGGGTTTTTTTTATCGTTCATAATATGGGTATCAATGTGTCCTGTCCTATGTAGATGTATTATGATAACCAGACAATTATTTTCATTGACAACAATTTAGTATTTTATAAGAGGACAAGAAAATCGAACTGGACAGTCATTTTATTTGAGATCTCTTGATGCATAAAGAGATTATCACACCATACATCAAGTCTATTGATCAACTGGGTGACATCTTTACCAAGCCATTGGCTTGATCTGTCTTCAATAATCTTTGCTCCAATTTGGGTATCTTTTGATCTTTTAGACTCCAATTTGAGGGAGTGTTAGAGTTCTTACATGTTTAGTAGTGAAGGGTAGTATTGTAATTCTCATAATATGAAGTCTAGTATAAATAAGATAGTGTAGGGTAATGTAGCCTGTACAACTGATTATTCTCTTCTTCCATCTCTCTTTCTTCTCTCTTTGTTTCTAACCCTAATATTCCTTTTATTATTTTAACTATTTTATTACACTTACAGATTTGATAAAATTATATTATATTAAGTAGAAGAATTGTATTAGTTAAAATATTGGCCTCACTGCCATACACTGTCAAACTAATACACGAGATGTGTGTGAGAGAGAGAGAGAACAATTGATTGTTGTGATATGGGAGACAAGAGAGAGATCGATTAAGCCTTTGATCAGATTGGAGAGCCGTTGTTAATGGGGAACAATCGAAGAGGCCTTTGATCAAGTCTCTGCCTTTTGCTGTAAAGAAGGGATGGGTTTTTTGATTTAGAGCTTAAATGTATTGCATGTTTTTGCAGATCAAACAGATTTGGCTCACGGATCAATGGATTGGGGCTCTTTGGAAGTAGATACTCTCCTCTTTCTTCCCCTTTTCTCTTTTTCTTTGTTTGTTGCTCTTGTATGAGTGTTCCAGCTACCCCCCCCTCTCTCTTAGCTTGCTGGTATGCTATTTCATGCGGGTACTAGCATACCTTAGCCAAATTAGGGGAGCACTTGGCTAAGCACTCCCGTTGTGTGAAGATGGCTTCCTAAGAACTTGGTCGTGTATATGATTTGGTATCAATAGTGTTCAACAAAAGTTCTAGGTTGTATGCAACGACTATGCCCTAAGCTCTCGTCATTATGACTCCTCAGCCAAATGATGTTTGTTGCTGCCACTAGGGTTTTGCTTCCTAACGCCATTATAGAAAGAGGGGGGGGGGGGGGCGGGTTGGCTTCACATAGGGGTGTCAGGCCAGCAACCCTTATGCCCCTGACCCTTGCACACCAAAGAAAGGCATAGCCCCAACAATGTTTGCCATGGGTGTGGGCAAGGCATACAAAAGTCCAAGACCCTTGGTGGAAGCCTCATGGTTGAGGAAGGCAGCACATGCAAGCAATCAAGGCTAGTCATGTGAGCTCAAATTGTGGTGCATTGCAAACTTGGAAGACCAAGCCATGGGGATGGGCATGGCTTCGTACGTGGGCAAGGGAAGATCAAATTTTGTGGGCTATCAAGGATGTCTGGTGCACATCATGTGTGGTGGTTCCTAACAGTTGAAGCATGTACATGACATGTGAGACGGTTATGAGTTGCCTATGGCATTTGCACATTAGGCAAGACGGTTCCTAGTAGTTGCTGACATATGCACAACATATTGTGGTTACGAGCAATTGAGGACCGAGTCAAGCAACAGTTACAACTACTCCAGTCATGTTGAGCAGATGTTTAGCACATTGTGGGGAGTGGCAGAACCACCCAGAATCCTTGAGGGCGAATCTGATTGGTGCCCGCATTCCTAACAGTTGGGGATGTCAGCACCATGGCTGAGTTGGCCAAAGCTGGTTGGTGCCAACATTGTCTAGGTGGTTAGGCTGTAACCGCCATTGTATAGCTTTATATACGTATACTGGGTCTGCAGAAACATGAGAAGTTGGGCACGTTTTTGTAATTAACCCATACCCGGAAATACTTTTAAGTTGTTCGAGTTCTTGTTTTATATTTTTAGTAGTGTAGGATAATAATGTAATTGCTCATAATGCCAGTTTATTATAAATAAAAGAGTGTAAGGCAACATTAGCCTATACAACTGATTATTCATTTTCTCTTTTCTCTTTCACTTTCCTGTCCTTTTTTTCCTTTTCTTACAAACCTTTAATACCTCTTCTATAATTTCAACTTGGTATCAGTGCAAGTTTTTAAATCAATTTTTTTTTCTTTCTTTGTTTTTTTCTGTGCATCATTTTTTTTTAGAAGAATCAGTCCCTGTGGGAGGATTTAATACCTCTTCTATAATTGACAGTTGATCATGTGTTTTCACTGTTCAGTTTGATTTAGTGTTGTTACTGCCCAGTTTTGTGGTCGTCGCCCAGTCGGATTGACTTTGGTTGTTTGTGGTTGAGTTATGTTGTTTGTTGCTGTGTTGCCGCCAACGAGATCTGTGTGCACTTCATCAATTGTGAGGAAGACAATGGTGTTTGGCTCAAGATATCACTACCCTTATTCCAGTTTGGGGTGCTCTGTTCAAGGATAGCTTAACCCAATTGTTAGTAAGCCCAACAATTGCAAATCAGTCAGCCCAAACTAACTTAGTTTAACACAGGCCTGGCAGAAAATTAGTACAGGCTCAGATCGCTACACAGTTCAGTTCAGGCCCAGCCCAATCAGTTATGGTCCAAGGTCATCTCAACCAACCGGTTTAGCCCGAGTTTATGCAAACCAGTTTGATCCAGGCTGGTTCAGGCCCCTTAAGGTTAGTTTTAGATCGGTTCAGCTGTTTTTTTTCCCCGATTTAGGTTCCTGGTGTCTTCTTCTTGGCCGGTTCAGGCTTCTACAGCCTTCATATTGGCCGGTTCAGGCCTCCTCAACCGGCATATTGGCCAGTTCAGGCCTCCATAGCCTTCATATTGGTCGGTTCAGGTGTATACAATACAACCTTCATATTGGCCGGTTAAGGTCTCCTTTGTCTTTATATTGGTTGGTTTAGTTCCTGGCAGATCCATTCTACTTCTGCTTATTGTCCTGTTCATTCTCCAGCAACTCATAGCCGACATGAAATCATTTGAATTTTTTTTTTGGGCCACGGCGAGCTCATTGTTCATCATATGGTTTTTGATGTTGGTTAGCTATGGTTAGATTTTATGGCCAGATTTTTCTGATTACTGATCATTAGTGGGTTATCAGGCTTTTGTGGATATTTTGTTTTGGTTTGAACCTACCTAATTACTCATGGATTATGTATGACGACTTTGAGTGGTGGAAGTGGTGGTAGTTCTTATCGTGGCCATCATTTTGAGTGGAAGTGTACCTATTGTGGTGGTGTAGGGCATACTGAGGATTATTTTTTGAATAAATATGGGAGACCCAGATATGCTCATCAAGCTATTAAGGATACTTCGACCTTCTAGTATCTCAAATTTCTTCCAATGGTCCAGTTGCATCTACTCCTGATTCTCATGCTGAGCTTTCTTCTCAACTTTGTTAGCTCATCAAACTGTTATCTTCATTTGCTCCACAATTATCTGGTCTTGCTAATGAAAGTAGCTATGCATGTGTGGTTGCTCAGCCTTCTTTGTCACCCTAGATCATTGATTCAGGAGGTATTGCTTGTATGCAAGGATCAAAATATCATTTCGGTGTATTATTTCGGTCACCTAGAAAACGGAAACATTTCGACGTGTTTCGGAAACGTTTCGACTCGTTTGGAAAGCATAATGAAAAGAATAAAAAATTTAAGAATTATTTTTCTAAAACATTGATGAAAATATATCAAAATACCTTGAAACATTCTAAAACAATTGTGTAAATGTATTGAAATATTATAATACATTTAAAAACATTATGGAATACTTCAAAATATCAAATTTCGATTCCATCACTATTTCGTTTCGGTCTTCTTGGAAACGGAAACGTTTCGGACGTTTCGAAACGATATTTTGATCCTTGCTTGTATGTCTGAAAATTTTTCTCTATTTTCGAATTTTCGTTAATGTAACTCATGTATTATATTTGTTGATGGCTCATTTCGACCGGTACATGGATTGGAGATCTTCGTCCTACACAATCTGTCATTAACCTCTACTTTGTTTGTTCAGAATTTTCGCTTTAACTTGTTGTCCGTAAGTTAGCTCACTAATTCATTACAGCGTTTCGCAACCTTCTCTCCATCCTCTTGTATTTTTTAGGACCTCAGGACGAAAAAGGTGATTGGTTTGGGACATGCGCGCAATGGACTGTACTACTTTGATCTTGATAGTTCTATTCCTACCTTTATTGCTATCGTGTCTCCCCTCAGTGCCACTTCTGACTTGGTCATCCCTCCATGCAAAAGTTGCGTCAATTATTTCTAGTTTGGGTTCTTCTTATATATTAGAATGTGAGGCTAGTCAATTAGGTAAACATCACCGTATGGTCTGTGTCCTCCTAGTTTTTCATGTCGTTAGTTCAATTCGTTTCATGTTGTTCATTATGACTATTAAGGTCTTACAAGAGTCAAAAGTACTTTTGGTTTTTAGTATTTTGTGATCTTCGTTCATTTCTCCCGTATGAATTAGTTATTTGTTATGAAAGATCGACCAGGATTATTACCTAATGTCTTGGCCACTTTTTATAATAAAATTTTGGTTTAGTGTGGTGTGCGTATTAAAATTCTTCGCTTTGACAATGTCTTTGAGTATACTCGATCATTTATGAAAATCTTTTGTTCTGTCCATGACATTATTCATCAAACCACCTATTCTCATACCTCCCTAACACTCGAACGTAAATATCGTTATTTGTTGGATGTTGCATGCACCTTGATGATTAACGTGCATATGCCAAAACAATATTAGGCCGATGATCCACAAATCTCCTTTATCATTGTTTTATCCTAATAAACCGCCATTTGGTCTTACTCCTCGTGTCTTTGGCTGTGTTGTATTTGTTCATCTCCTTGGTCTGAATAGAGATAAACTTTCATCTCGCTCAGTTAAGTGTGTCTTTCTATGATGTTTTCGTACTAAAAAAGGTTATTGCTATTGTGATCTTGTTTCTCATCAATATTATGTAAGTGCCGATGTTATATTTTTTGAGTCATCTTGTTTCTTTTCTATGTTACGGGATACACTTTCTCCAGATTTAGTCTTTCCCAGTCAGGGGAGCTTTTGTTGCCTATTTTATCAGACTGTGTATCTTTTTCCTCCTCGATTACTAATCTTCCGTTGCAGTTTATCGTCGTTCTACGGACAGACTGGTTGTTCCATATACTCCACCTCAACACCCATCACCTGATTCTACTAAGGTTCTTCGGTTGAAGCCATTAGCTAGTTTATTTTTTTCTGATTTGCCTATTGCACCGGGGAAAAGTACTCGTACCTGTACCAAACATCCCATTTCTAATTTTATTTTTTTTCATCGGTTTTTATCCTCCTTTTGTTATTTTGGATCGATTTTGTTTTCTGTTCTTGTTCCTAATTTTTTGAAGTAGACTTTGACATCTTCTGGTTGGAAATTGGCTATAGGTGAAGAAATAAAATCTCTTCATGACAATCGGACATGGTATCTTGTTACTCTTTCTTCTGGCAAGTAGCTTGTTAGTTGTCGGTGGGTTTACACAGTGAAGTACCATCTTGATGGTTCAATTGAGCGTTTATAGGCACGTTTGGTTGTCAAAGGCTACACTCGAATCTATGGTGTGGATTACTGTGAGATTTTTTCTCCAGTTGTTTGTCTTAACTCTATTAGAGTTCTTCTTTCTATTGTAGTTGTGATTGACCTTTATATCAATTAGATATCAATAATGTCTTTTTACATGGAGACTTATAAGAGGAGGTATATATGGTACAACCTCCAGAATATGTTGCATTTGACAAGGAACAATTAGTGTGTTGTCTCAAGAAAGCATTATACGGTTTAAAATAATCACCACGTGCTTGGTTTGATAAGTTTAGCACTGTTGTGTTTCAGTATGATTTTCAACGCTCTACCTTAGATCATTCAGTAATTATTCGTCGTTCTTTCGTTATTCTTATTGTGCGTGTTGATGACATTATCATTAGTAAGAATGACTCAGATGGTATTACCCCCTTTAAGATCTATTTGGGGAATTAATTTCATACCAAAGACTTAGGTCATCTTTGGTATTTTGTTGGGATTAAGGTTGCTTGGTCTGAAACTGGTACCCTTGGTGCACGTCTAGTTAGTACTCCCATGGACTCTATAGTTAAGTTAGACGTAGAGAGTGGTGGGGTTTATATAATTTCAACTAAACTTATTGAGAAGAAAAATGTTGGCTCGTTTGCCCCTTAATCTTCTGTGCCTCTATGTGTTTGATTCTTGCCCATATTCTGATCAATTTAGTGTTTCTTTGAACGATTGTGTGAGTTTGATTGAGACCAAGTGTTGGATCTTAGTGCCATCAAAATGCAAAAATTCGAGTTAAATTTGTCCCCAGTGATAGTTGGTATCAAATTGCAAGTTTTCGATCATGGCTGGTGGAAATATTACAGAGTTACGTGAACAAGTGACTCGTCTAAAAGATTTTTTGGGCGCCTCTCAAGGTGATGCAGCAACCCGTGTGTCTATGCAGATGGAACAACACGATGTCGAGATTGCCGGTAGAAGATGGCCTTTGACAATTACGTGAAAGACACCGATGCCAAGATTGCAATGATGATGGAGGACGTTTTGCCCCTCACAGATATTGTTAAGTCAAATTTAAAGGATCTTGAAGATGAGGTGGCCTTTGTGAAAGGAGCCATGCATTCTTAACCTGCTTTGGGGGAGATGTCTTCGAAGATCGACGTCCGTGAGCCCAAGGCCTTCGGTTGTACTGGCAATGCAAAGGATTTAGAAAACTTTCTGTGGGACATGAAACTACCATAACCAACATGTATCTTTTTGAGGATGCGTGGTGGCGGACTTGGAAGTGCGCGACGACCTAAGATCGAGATGTGGGATGCATTGAAAAAAGAGTTGAAGGATCAATTCTTGCCTAGCAACACTATCTGGATTGCTAGGGACGCGCTCAAGAAATTGGGGCTTACAGAAACTTTTTGATATTGTGCAAAGGATTTCAATTCTTTGATGTTGAATATCAAGAACATGCCTGAGGAGTACAAATTTTCAATTTCTTGTCCGGTTTGCAAGGATGGGCACAAGTCGAGTTGTGTAGGCATGGGGTGCTTGATCGGCTACCTACTATTGTTGTTGCGCATGGCCTTGTTGACTTTAAGATGGGTAGTCTAGGCTCTTGTGAAAAGAAGAAGAAAGATGGTGGCAACATTTGCAAAAACAAGTGGTGGTAGTCAAGTCTAATGTAGCGGCTGAATACAGAGCAATGGGTATAAGACTGTACTGTGATAATAAGGCAACTATCAACAACACACATTATTTAGTTCAACATGACAAAACTAAACATGTCGAAATTGGCTGACACGTCATCAAAGAGAAGCTGAACAAGTGTTTAATTTGCATGCGCTTTGTGAAATCAGAAAGTCAATTGGCCGATATCTTCACAAAGGGGCTTAGTAGTAAGTTTTTTCATCCTGTCATTACAAGTTGGGCATGAGAGATATCTATGCATCAACTTGAGGGGGAGTGTTATGTTATATTATGATGTATTTATATCTAGCTTAAGGGTATTTTTAGTACTTTGTGTCTATATATATAAATTGGGATGTAACTGTGTAACCTTACACTCTTCTCATAATCTTGTCTCTTTCCATCTTTTTCTCTTCTCTTTCTCAAATCCCTGATTACTTTATAATCTAACTATTTGTCTATTGAGTAAGGGTTTTAACAGATGAGAAAATGGTTAGAAAGGTTTTGGTTGAAATCATTGAAGGCAAAAACCCAGGAGAAAAGGTAATGAAGACGAAGAGAGAACCAGAGCCATATCTCTAGACTGTTCGGAAGTCAAACCTGTACAAGACTCATCTTCTATTATGAACAAAGGGACTTGCATTCAAACAGCAAAAAGAAAGAGCTTACAACCACATAAACAAAGAGGTGTAGCTTCAATGCCAAGGCCACCTGGTTGTCAAGTGAATTTGATGGCCAAGTAGATTAGTGTCTAAGTTTGGCCATTGGACGTTTCCTAACCCTTTGGGCTCAACTGTGTTAAAAATGAATAAGCAAGCCAAAAGAAGAAAACAAACAAACCTACAAAAAGGCCAAGGACAGTCACTCTACATCCATGTTGAAAATGATTAAAATTACCAAAAGTGCCCAACCTAAAAATATAACCAAATATATTAAACCTAACATCAGTTAGGAACCAAAATTGTACCTTGGACAACTTTCTTTAACCCATAATGCTTCTTGGTAATGGTAATCACCTTCATCAGTGATTTCCAAAGGGGAGCTATTTATTTGTTTGGCCGGTCAATAGATGGGCATCAGTTATCATTTGGCTTCACCATTTCCCTTTTATCTTTAGGTTATTTGATTGCTTCCTCTTCCAGGCATTGTGATTGTAGATGGAATGCAAATACATTACTTGCATACAATAATCATGTCTTATTAGATATATTATCTATTTCCTTAGCCAAAAGAAAATAACATTCGTGTCTGCTGCAGGTTTTGAACAAAATAGATCTTCCAGGTGCTGAACCTAATCGAGTTTCCCAGGAGATTGAGGAGGTTAGTCTACTGGACAAGAGAAAATATATACATGTTTTTGTTGGGCGCTTCCAAAGCTAATTGAGAATTTTGAGCCTCCTCCTATAAACATTGGCTTCTTTGCAAATCTGAAATCTGTAAAGAACACCATTCTAGAATGTGAAAATTGCAGTTAAAAGTTCTTTTCGTGTAGCAAGATGGTAGTAATCAAAAGCATTTTGTACTTCAATATTGCCTCCGAATGCATCAACTATCTGTATTCCTTGGTGCTTACATGAAATCCTCTATCTTCTGCATTATACTGCGCGCCCATATGGATATATATCAATAAAACATTTTTTAACCTGACTAATTTTGAAAAGTTTGTTCTCAGATGATATTTTTTTCACTGTGTAGGTTGTCGGATTAGATTGTAGCAATGCAATTTACTGCTCAGCAAAGGTTGGTTTTCAGTTGATTTTCTTTGTTATAAGTATCCTAAATAATGGAAATTAACCTCTTTAAATTTGGGGTAAGGCAGTCTGTTACCTCCTCTGTGAGACCCCGCTATAGGTGGGAGCCTTGTTTATTTGGTACGACCAATTTATTTGTAGTGATCATATGGCTCCTGCTATGCATGGTAAAGAGTTGTAGGAAAAATGAACGAGTTTTATACTTATATTGATCCTGATATGACTAGAACGGAATTGGGAGCTACTATTGTTTTTCCTTGTTTTTATTTTGTAGGAAGGAATGGGTATTGCAGAGATTTTGAATGCAATTGTTCAAAGGATTCCCCCGCCTCGTGATACTGCTGAAAGACCTTTCAGGGCTCTAATATTTGATAGGTATTGAACTTAGGTATCATGGTTGAACAGATTATTGTGGAGGAGTTACTTCTCTCTCCCCCCCCAAAAAAAATAATAAAACAAAATGGTGGTATTGGGGAATTGGTTACAATTCCTTATACTTCATTGTTGAGAAAAAAAAAAACATTTTGAAGTGTAAAATAGTGTGTAACCTTACAATCTTTGAGATCTAGAATAAGTCGGAAAAAGAACACTCCTTCAAGTTGCTTTAAACTTATAGAAATGATTTCACCAAGAAATATCCCTTAAATTCCTTGTAAGGAGTTAAGGTTAAAAAATATGTTTAAAACACCAATAATTTACACTCTTATCCCAATATTGGAAGTGCAACTCAACTCAGCGAAGTCTTATCCCAATATTTTTGGGGTCGACTATATGTTTTCTATCAAACCAAAAGTTATCATATCTTTCTTTATTATCTAATTTAACATTAATTTTGACATTCCTCTACTCCGATGCTTACCGTCAATAACTATCATATCGCTCTCTCACCAGTGCCATAATAGGTCGCATACATATATTTTCAAACCACCTAAGTCTATTTTGCTTTAATTATTTGTTTCCTATATGTGCTACCTTTACTTTTTTACGGTTATAATCGTTCCTAATTTTATCATTATTTGTTTTACCACACATCCGTCTTAAGATTTTCATTTTTGCTGCGCTCAATTTTTAAACATGTTTTTTAGTTGCTCAACACGCAATATCATGAAACATAGCGGGTTTTGTGGCCGTTTCATAGAACATTGCTTTTAGTTTAAGGGATATGCATCTATCTCACAATACACATGATGCATTCCTCTATTTAGTTTGTCATGCATTAATTCTATGAGGAACATTGTCACCAATCTCACACTTTATAAATAGTAGATCCTAAATATTTGAAGTGTTCACTTTTCAATATCTTACGATTTTCAATTTTTACTACTTCAATTCCTCTTTTTACTAAATTTGCATTCCATATATGAAGTTTTAGTCCCACTTATTTTAAATCTTTTTGATTCTAGCACTTTTTGCCACATTTTTAGTTTATTATTAATTCCTTCTTTACTTTTATAAACTAATACAATATTATCCGTAAATAACATACGTGATGAGAGCTCATCCTAAATGTGTCTGGTAAATTCATCCATAATCAACATAAAAAGATATGAACTTAAAGCAGATCTCTGATGTAATCCTACAATAATTGAATCGCTCAAGTTATCACATTTTTATACATATCCTTTATCACATCAATGTGCTTAACAATAACTTTTTTCTTCTCTAGAACCCTCCATAATATATCTCTAGGGACTCTAAATGTGTCTAGTAAAATCGTCCATAATCAACATAAAAAGATATGAACTTATAGCAGATCTGTGATGTAATTGTACAATAATTGAATTGCTCAAGTTACCACATTTTTATACATGTCCTTTATCACATCAATGTGCTTAATAGTAATTTTTTTCTTTTCTAGAACCCTCCATAATATATCTCTAGGGACTCTATCGTATGTCGTCTCTAAGTTTATAAACCATAGTAAGTTCTTTATTTTTCTACCTATACGTCTCCATTAGGCTCCAAAGTAAGTATATACTTTCCACTATTGATCTTCAAGCATAAATCCAAATTAATTGTCAAATGTCCTTATTGCAAACCTTAGTCTTTGCTCGATCAACCTCTCCTAAGGTTTCATTGTATGACATATTAGTTTAATATCTCGATAGTTTGTGCAACTCTGTATGTCTATATAAGTACTAAAATGTTCTTTCTCCACTCATTGAGCAGGTTTTTAGTCATTATAATCTTATTGAATAATTTAGTTAACCATGGTACCCCTATATCCTAGATACTTTCAAACCGCGATAGGTATACCATTATGTCCTAAAGCTTTCCCTTTATTCATATTGTTTAATGTATCATTTACCTCCGACATACTAATTTTACTGAAAAATGTGTTTTCTCTAACTTCCCTATAATTTTTGTACTCACCAATGTCTAAGCTCTATGTATGATTTTCATCAAGTAATATTTTAAAGGAATTCTTCCATCTTTCTTTAATTTTCTCATTTTTTTGTCAAACCCAAGACTCTTCATTCTTAACACATTTGATTTGATTAATATCTGTAGTTTTTCTTCTCTTAATTTAGCAAGTTTGTCTATGCTTTTCTCTCCATCCTTTGTATCTAGTTTAGAGTAAAAATTATCATATGCTTTGCACTTGGTTTTTGTTTCCTCTTTTTCACTTATTTATTGCAAACTTGTAACTTTTAAAGTTCTCTTTATTTTTTGTTGTTTGCCATGTTTTATAGCACTCTTTTTCTACTTTTAGCGCAATTTGGATATCATCATTTCACCGATAAATGTTTCTCGCAAAAGTTCCATTACCTCTTGATTCTCCAAGCATCTCAATAGATACTTTTTTAATATGTTATACCATTGTATTCCACATCCATACTAGTTCTTTTAGTGTTGTCTCTTAAACAAATCTTTCCTTTCACCTTTCAAATTTCAACTTCTAGTTTTTGTATTTTTAATCTATTTCTTATGTTTTATATTTTTTTAGTATATACATCTAGTACCATTATGCTATGTTGTGTGAGTCCTCTCTTGGAATGATTTTACAGTCCTCATAGGATCTACGTTTCACTCATCTAGTTAGGTGAAAATTTATTTGACTTTTATTTAATCCACTTAAAAAGTTGTTAAATCTCTATCCCTCTTTTAAAAATACGTACGTGCAATTAAAAAAGATCATATGCTATAGCAAAATCTAAAATAGAATCTTTAGCATCATTTCTATCTTCAAATCCATTTCCACCATATATCCTCTCATATCCCCCTTGATCCTTTTCCCTGTGGGTCCTTACAGTCTCGTCCTATGTATACTCTTTCTTCTATAGGTATTGCTTTCATTAGTTCATCCATATCCTCCCAAAATTGAGTTTTTTTTTGTGTTCATCTAATCCTATTTGAGGTGCATACGCACTATTAATATTAACTATACTTCCCCCCTATTACAAATTTACTTAATAATATTCTATCTCCTTTTCTAAGAACGGTTATTACTTGTTGTTTAAGGTGCAAATATTCCTACTCCATTTCTGTCTATATTTTTCAGTATATTGGAAGTCTATAACCTATATTTTCTGCTTCTCCCATCTTAGCCGTTATCCACTTAGTTTTTTGTAGGCATGCTATATTAACTTTTCTTCTAATCGTGGTTTCAACTAAGTTTATTTCGTTACCTGTTAGTGTTCCTATATTTCAAGTTGCTAACCTAAGTTTAGTATCTTAGACTAACTTTTGACTTGCACTTGTCTAGAGTGATGTAGGAATTCTTGTGAATTTTTCACGACATTTGGGTCATTGCGATGTGTCGCCTCTTGCCCATTTTTTGAAACACCCAAATGCAAGTGCAACACTTCGCTTTTGGGGAATACTCAATATTTACTGAATTCTTTGCATTTATGTTCATATTTGGCCTGACGAGTTTTACGTTGGTTGGTAGCTAACTAACGCAATTCTCCTCCTTTATTCGGGCTTGAGACCGTCTATGCACAGGAGTACACTAATGGATGTGCGAAGTTGATTTTTTTGGTTAAACAGTGCAGTTTTATAATATTATCATTATGCCACTATGGTAATTGGTTTGGGGGGAGAATTTGGTTCTAGGAAAAATGTCAGTGGTATTAGGGACATATATGCAACTAATTATAGCTCTGAGTTCTGTATCTTTTGTAGACAATTCCTAGTATGTCGTCGTTGAGACTAAAAAAAAAAAGCAATTTGAATTGGTAAATAATTTGTGTAACCTTTTGAACCTTATTGTCTTCATCTTCTTTTTTCATCATTGCTCTTTTGTAACAATGGTAGAAATAAAAATTGAGATGAAGTATGGCCGAGGTGACTTCATCATAATCACAAAAATGGCCGAGGTCACCTCTCTCTTTATTTTTCCTCTCTCTGTCTCCACAAATCACAATTACACACGCGCGCACACACACACACACACAGGCACACACACACACAGGCATAGACACACACATACACACGCAGACACATAGATCTGTGTAGATCTGGAGTTGTTGCGAAAGAGAGAGAGAGAGGCTGGGTAGTGAAGATGATGGAGAAGAAAAAAAAAGAAGAAGACGCTGGATAGTGAAGACGATGGAGAAGAAGACTCTGGGCAAAGTGGAGAGAGGGAGAGGAAAAAAAAGAAAAGAAGAAGACATTTTGCTGCTAAGGGGACTCGAAGGGTAGACCTCATTTAACTTGTCTCTGTGTTTCCAAAATTTTCAAAGAAAACTGCGAAAACAAGTTTCAGTTGTTTTCTGTTATTGTGCTCCAAATCTCATTTTTCCGAAAATTTTGAGAACAAAAATGCTAAGCAAACAGATTTTGGGTGTTTTTACAATTTTGAAAACAAAAACCTGTTTTGTAAATGATAACCAAACACGCCCTAGATGTCCTCTTAGGTGCCGAACCATATTATATTTGCTATGGACTAGAGTAAGTTGGAAACCTAATGAATAGGAAAAACTTCATTATGTTGATTTTTTGAAGAAGTATGGAGTGAGATGGCATCTATGTGGGCTGATGATAAAAACTATGAACCAATGGTAACAAGACTATCTAACCCCGATTTTACAACAAAAATGTAAAATGAAAGGGGACAGGCAAAAGATTATGCCTGCACTGAAAATAGTTTGAATTTTTACCCAATTTACAAAATTTAAACAGGAACTACAGCGCGTGTGAGAGCACAAGCTGCACCAGTCTTATAAATCCTGATGCTTATTCTTCGCAGGTGAAATATCAATGCTATATGAGAGAGATATTATGTATTACTGGTCACTTTTTATTTGTTATGCAAGCCAACAGCTTTTAAAATGTAATGAAAGTATCATTTAGCAGCGATGGGTCATTTACAAGTTGACAATTTGTATTTGTTCAAAGTAAACTGTGCCCAGTGTAACTTGCCTTTATATGATAATTCAAATTCCAGAACAGAATATACTAGTCTTAAAATCAGTGAACAATAAACATGTGGCCAACTATATTGCTGCAATAGCTTAAAAGATACCTGAATTGATTCTAAATGATGGGCTTAGTCTACACTCAATCTTGTGCTAAAATATACTAAAACATTCTTGACACTCAACATGAGCTGTACATGAGCACAGCCCATGTAAGTGAAGTCTTCAAAAGTTTGACTTGTATTGGGCCACTTTCCATTTATGGTTTCCAGAACATAACGTGCTGAATATTCAATTTAAATACAACATTTAAATTGCTAAGGCTGACAACTCGATGTCATAGTCTGCTTAAGTTCTTTGAAAATCATGAATAAAGTAGAGATAGAGCATGAATAAAGTAGAGACATGATATTTTATAAGTGGCCATGGTATACAACTACACCTACAAGATATAATACTTCCATGTAGTCACAGATTGGGCCTAAATTTACTAGAGTTACCACTGCACTATGTTCATGAGCTGAATGGCACCAACCTTGGGCTTGCTAAGACTAGGCACATTATATTAATGACGCCTTTAACCCTGCTTGAACTCAACTCATTTAGTCAAAATACACCCATTGAATGGAGCTGCAAACATTCCAATCCGAGCTGTTCATGAAATGCTCGGTTCATTTGCAGCGTAACCTTCATATGCAACAATCAATGAGTTTGACTTCTACTTCATATCTCTTAGGTTTTTACTCTATTTCCTTCCCAAATGAATATTTAGTGCTGTTCCAATTGCATATTGGAATTGTTTCCTTTGACATCTTTTCCTTCGAATTTTTTTTATTCATTTTGCTTGCTTTCTTTCTTTCTTTTTTTTTTTTGGCATGCCAAGGCTTCGGAACTTATTGTATTTGGCTAGTTGGTCACTATTAGGTCATGCCTATTTATACAATGGTACTTTTCTTCCATATTTTTGTTTGACATTTTTTTAGAAAAATAATGCTTTTGCAATATTCATGTATATCAACTAAACTCAAATAATATTTTTGTGCAGTTACTATGATTCATACAGGGGTGTCGTTGTATATTTTCGAGTCATTGATGGAACAATAAAGAAAGGTGACCGAATCATTTTTATGGCAAGTGGGAAGGTAAAGTTCTGAGATTTTACCTTCGGGAAAAAACATTCTGAAAGTCTTTCTTTCTCTCTTAATTAAGTAAAACTCATGGTCTTCCCTTGATTGTTCTCCAGTATTCTATGTACTCGACTGCTTACCCTCAAAAATACTATTTAATGTAACTATTCAATAAATTGATTGTGAAGCATTCTAGTTAAATGTTCAGATTTCTCTTATTAATTTTTTTTTTCTTTTTTCCTCCTTTAAAATATGTTGGCAGCTTGCATTCTTGAAAACCCTATGGCTAATGTTGGAACTATGAAATGTTAAAATGCAGGATTATTTTGCTGATGAAATTGGAGTTTTATCTCCCAATCAGTTGCAAGTTGGCGAATTATATGCTGGTGAGGTACAGGAAGACATCTCTCGGATTTGGTTCCTCATATGATTATCTTCTTGTTTTCTAATGATTAGTGGTTCTTTTCAACATCGTCTTTCACTATTTCAGAATTCGTGCTTGAAGCCTGGAGATTTGCTATTGAATGTTCATCTATTATATTTTTTTACTGTTTGGCTAAAAAATGCTATAAACAAAGGTTTTTGATTGAACTTTACTAAATTATTTCAACATAATTTTATAATACATATTCACTCACTAGAAACAGGAAATGCTGATTGTTAGAAACTATTTAGTCTCGTTTTTATATTTATTGTTATTATGATTATTTTTGTTCTTTTGGTATTTGAACTATAATATAAGTGACAGAGTGAGAGAACCCTAACTCTGTCTTCTCTTTTTTAGTCGTATTTCTTTTCTTTCTTTATTCTCTATTTCTTCCTTTTTTCTTTGTATATTAATTCAACATGGTATTGGAGCGAGTTTCTTGATTCTCAGATTCATCTATACGTGGAACAACACTAAATTTTTTGTTTTATTTTATTTTTCATTAGTTTGCTTGAAAAAGAGTTTTTCTTGATGAGTAGAGTTCGTCTATAATTTTTTTGGATTTTCTGAAATTATTTGGTGCTTCGTTTTATTTTTTCTTTATTTCTTGGAATTTTATGCCTAATTTTCAAATTTATGATTTTCAACCTTTTTTTTGGTGGGCCTTGTTGCTTGGAATAGACACTATGGGTGCCAATATCTAGTGCCTAATGATCCCCGGTGATTTGGAGTTGTTTTTTTTGGTGTTTTATGGCTTCAAGAGGGGAGGCAAGCATGCTTTTTTGCCTTAGGCAGTCCATTTTGTGCCCCAGCAGTGATTATGAAACTTAATGGACACGATTACCTTGTTTGGTCATAGTTGGCAATGTTGTTTGTTAGGAGTAAGGGAAAGATGAGTTACTTGACTAGAAAAACTAAGGAACCAGATCGATGTTCCACTTTATGATAAGTGGGAAGCTGAATGGTTATGTCTTGGCTACTGCACTCTATGCAGCCAGAGACTAGTAATGACTATTTGTTTCTATGTATTGCCATCGTAATTCATACTAGGGGCAGAGGCAACACTTTGTTTTCGTTGGATGGAGCAGCGGTCACTGGTGGCTTTAACGAGAGAAAATCAACGGCTTCAACAGGTGGCTTTAACGGTAGTTTCAACTAGGGTGGCAATTCTAACCCTTAACCCGTCCACTCGCCCATAAATTAATGGGTTGAATATTTGTTTTTATTAATACAGGTTAAAAATGAGTTGGGTACTATTATTTGGTTTGAAATAGGTACCAATTGAGTTTTCCTTCTTAAAAACTACTGAACAGTAAATACAGACCCAACCGGCTCTCATCTATCCTCTCTTGACGATATGACTGGTGTAAACCCGTCAAGGATCAAGATATTGTTTCGAAACGGTCGAAACGTCTGAAACGTTTTCGTTTTCAAGGAGACCAAAACGAAACAGTGATGAAATCGAAATTTTGATATTTTGAGATATTCCATAATATTTTTAAATGTATTATAATATTTCATTGTGTTTGCACAATTATTTTAGAATGTTTCAAGGTATTTCAAGATATTTTGATTTATTTTCATCAATGTTTTAGAAAAATAATTCTTAAATTTTTTATTCTTTTCATTATGTTTCCCCAACGAGTCGAAATGTTTTCGAAATACGTGAAAATATTTTCGCTTTCTAGGTGAACAAAACAATACATTGAAATAATATTTTGATTCTTGAAACCCGCTGCTACTCCGACTGGAATTTCTTATTGCATCTTGCTTCTCTGCATCATTCAAGCCTCACTCTATAGTTTGAGATATTTTTAAGAAGTTACCAGTTAATAGTGAGAGGAGACAAAAGGTCAAGTGTACAAAGTGTGACCAAGAGTATTGGGCTGATATGAAGTTCGAAATGTCAAATTTGAAGCGACATCTCAAAATTTAGTCCTGGCCATGAGACAAATGAGTTGGCACCACAACTACCTTTTAATTAAGATGCCTATCGAGATAATATTTTTGATATCATAATCAAACATAATTACCCCCCTTTAACTTTATGTAACAAGAAGGAATTGGTGAGTTGCATAATTTCTTGAATCTGGATATGAAATCAATCTGAAGAAACACCGTGACGTTAGATATTTTGAAAGCTTATGAAAGTTAGAAAAAATAACTTAAATATGCATTGGAATTAATTCTAACTAGGATATGCTTGACTTCAGATATATGGACTTCTTTCACCACAGACGGTTGTATGTCACATTGTATCAAGATTGTGCGTGTGACAGTGTGTTTTTGCGTCATTATGTGTGTCAATATGTGGGTCTGTATGTTTGATTACTTAGTGTATATTTTTTTGTTAATTATTGTGTATTTTTTGAGGTTATTAGGGTGTATGTTGGTGTAATAGTGTATTTATTTTGGTGTAATAGTGTGTGTATTTTGGTGTAATTGTGCGTCTATTAAGAGTTTTATTTATTTTATGGGTTAATGGATTTAACTCAACCCATTATAACCCATTTAATACTTAAGTGAAAAATGAATTGAATTTATTTTAAATCCAAGCCAATTTAACCCTGACCATAACTAACTCAATTCACTCATTTGTCATCTCTAGTTTCAACCATTCAACACAGATCCAACTAGATATGGAACCTATCAAAATGTATCCTTTAGATCAAACTTAGAAAGTCACAGACCTGCAACAAACAAGGCAGATCTAGAATATGACAATTATGGGTGAATTGTTTTTTGTATTTTTTTGGTGTGGATCTAGATCTGAAGATGATAGAGAACGTAAGTTTATGAAATTTTGGGTTTTTGGATGAAAGAAATGGAGATCTGTTTGATATTTATACTGAAATTGATATTCGGGTTGTAGCGGGGTAAATTGGCTCAATTCAACTTGTATCGTTTGTTACAACCTTTATGGGGATGTAACGCCCATTACAGAGGTGAATTTCATTCCAACGGTTATATCGGGGTGTAACAGAATTGTTCGGCTTCGTTACCGTTACGTAACGACCAATTTTCAGAACTCTGGGTAAAGGTCACCCCAACTAATTTCAAGAATAAAATGAAAAAGGAAACAAAAAGGAAGGGGGATTAAAATAAGGGTTATAAATTAACAATGATAATGGGAAAAAAGGGGGGGGGAAGAGCATTAAGCAAATCAACATATCGTTTTGAAACGGTTGAAACGTCCAAAACGTTTCCGTTTTCAAGGAGACCAAAACGAAACAGTGATAAAATTGAAATTCTGATATTTCGAGGTATTGTATAATGTTTCTAGATGTATTATAATATTTCAATGCATTTGCACAATTATTTTGGAATGTTTCAAGGAATTTCAAGATAGTTTGATATATTTCCATCAATATTTTAGAAAAATAATTTTTAAATTTTTTATTTTTTTTATTATTTTTCTAAAACGGATCGAAACGTTTTCGAAACACAATGAAATATTTTTGTTTTCTAGGTGACCGAAATAATACACCGAAACGATATTTTGATCTTTGGCATTAAGTTAATTTACAAATAGAAAAAAATTGACCAAAAAAAAAAAAACAAGAATAAAAGAAAAAAGAGGGGGGGGGAGGAGCAAGGGGTTAAAAATGACGGTAAGCCGTTTGTTCTCACTTCTCATTAGAGAACTAGCGCACGCGAAAGATAGAAAACAGATGCATGAGAGAGAGAGGTCTAAGATTCGATGAAGATTTGCAAGGCTCGGTATCCCATCCTGGATTTGTGTGTTTGAGAGATAGAGAGTGTCATCCCTATCCCTAGATCTGAGGAAAAGAGATCGCCATCCCCATCATAGTTGAAACTCGATGAAGACCTAGTAAAGAATAAGGAAGAAAGGGAGAAAAAAAAAACAAAGGAAGAAGATCGTACCTGGAAGAGGCTAGATGTGGATTGTCGGAGTGGAGGTTAGTTTGGATCTGATCAGATGTGGATTGTGCAGGAATTAAAATTTTGTTTTGAAATAGTCAAAATGTCCAAAATGCTTCCGTTTTAAAGGAGACCAAAATGAATCAGTGATGAAATTGAAATTTTAATACGTCAAAGTGTTTTAAAATATTTTAAGGTGTTTTGTAATATTTTAATACATTTGGACAATTATTTCAAAATGTTTCAAAGTATTTTGGTATATTTCGACCAATGTTTCGGAAAAATAATTCTTACTTTATTTTTAATTTTTTTATTATGTTTCCGAAACGAGTTGAAATATTTTCGAGACACATCAAAATGTTTATGTTTCCTATTTGATCGAAATAATGTACTGAAACAGAATTTTAATCCTTGCATGAGAGTGGAGGTTGGCTTGGATCTGCTCAAAGATGGACTCGTGGACACTTGGTAAGATGTTGAACTCTTCTCTTTCTTTCGATTCCTACTGATTCAAGTCACTACTTCGATCGAAACGTCATAGTTTTGATCGAATCGTTCAAAACTCTAGAATTTTTTGTTTCTATCCCAGTTTTGTGTGGATATGTTGAAAATTCAAAAGGTTTCAGACCTTTCAAACATTTCGATACAATATTTCTTTTCTTGTGTATAACATTCTTTTCTTCACATTGTGTCATTCTGGACCTTGTCATGGGGAAGATGATTGGCAGTGGTGAGGAGAGAGTTGGTCTTTACGGGCGGTGCTACCATTACACAAAGCTTATAAGTCAAAAAGATGTGATATTTATGAGGAACACATTTGGCTACTACATCAGAGATTAGGAAATCCTCCATTTGTTTCGTTGAAAATAATTATTTCTTTGTTTATTTTCTCGGGTGAATCTCTTTCAATTTCATTGTGAAATATGTGAATTTGCAAAACACCATCGTGTGTCATTTCTTATTTGTTTCAATAAAAAGTACTTCACCTTTTACCATTCTTCATACGGATCTTTGGGGACCTTCCCAGGTTGTTAACTTATCTATTTTTCGGTGGTTTGTGACATTTAGTGATGATTTTTCTCGTACTACTTGGGTTTATTTTGCCGAATAGAAAAAAAAAATGAAGTATTATCTTGTTTCTCTACTTTCCATGAGATGATACTTACTCAACTTAGTACTCAAGAACAAATTGTTCGTTTTGATAATGGAGTTGAGTATGTGTACGGGGGACTTCGCTCCTATTTTGCTGAGCATGATATTATTTACCAAACAACTTGTATTTATACACTGAATGGGATTGCTGAGAGAAAAAAATCACCCTCTATTAGAAGTTGCAAAGGCCTTGATGTTTTCTATGAATGTTAGTTCCAAAGTCATAATGGGGAGATGCCATCCTTACATCGACATGTCTTATCAATAGAATGTCTTATCAAGTTCTAAACTTTTGGTCACCAGTTGAGGTATTATCTTCTTCTTCTTCCTATTCTTCCTCTAACTGTTTTTTAGTTCCTTCTCGTGTGTTTGGATGTGTTTGCTTTGTTCATGTTCCACCACGGCTTAGATGCAAATGCAGTTTTCTTGCTTATTCTCCTAAACAAATTTTACAAATATTTTCATCCTCCTTCGGGTAAAATATTTGTTTCCATGAATGCCATTTTTTTTTGTTGATAAAGTAGCCTATTCCACCCTACATACTTCTATTTAGGGGGAGCATTTAAGTGAAGACAAGTCTGAATTTATTCTCCCATCTGCCTTATCAGTGCCATTTTTTTTATTGGAACAAGAGCGGGATAATAATGAGGAACATCAGCAACAAGAATAAAATGAATTACAAGTTTATTCAAGAAGACAAAAGGAGATGACCATTTCTAATCCACTACCTTGCCAGACGGCTTCCTTGAAATCATCAGGTAATCCTACTCTTAAGTTTCAGACTGATATTCCCATTGTTTTTTGTAAAGGTGTTCGAACTTGTACTTAACATCCCATATCTAATTTTGTATCTTTGTGTCACCGCTCACCCTCTTATCAAGCTTTTGTATCGCAGTTGTCCTCTGTGTTTGTTCCTAATAATTTACAGTATGCACTGAATGATTCCAAGTAATAGGTGAAGAGATAAATGCACTTCAGAAAAATAATATGTGGGTGAAAATGGGTATTTACAGTGAAATATAAGGTTGATGGCTCGGTTGAAAATTTGAAATATACAAGGCTAGACTGATCGTTAAAGGCTTTACACGTACTTATGGGATTAATTATCAGTCACCATTTGCCCTGCTAGCAAAGAGGAATTCCATTCGTTTCTTACTTTCTTTGGTTGCAAATTGAGGTTGGCCTTTTGAACAACTATATGTGAAAAATGAGTTTCTGGAGACTTGGAAGAGGAAGTATATATGGATGTTCCACCTGGATTTGAACTCCTCATAGATGGTATCAAGGTATGTAGACCAAAAATTATTTTATGGGTTGAAGTAATCCCCAAGAGCATAGTTCGAGAGATTTACCTAAGTTATGTTAGAGGTATGACCATAATCATTGTCATGGTGACACTAGAATTGTTTGAGAGTGGATAAAATGACAGATTTGGTAAAAATATTTGCAACCTGATCATTGGTCTTCACAAATGATGGGGTGACAATACTATAGCTGACCTTCTTTCGAAGAAAGTGAACATTGATCTCCATATATTTCGTTCTCTCTTGTGGTACAGACTCAAAAGTGAGCTGAATAACAGATCGGTTATCACAATACAATGTAGATGAAAAAGTCACTAGACATTCCAATAAAGGATCAAAATTTTATTTCGGTGTGTTGTTTCGGTCACCTAGGACATGTTTCGAAAATATTTTGATCCATTTTGGAAATAGAATGAAAAAATTAAAGAGATTAATAATTATTTTTTTAAAATATTGGTTGATAAATATGAAAGTATCTTGAAATATCTTGGAACATTCCGAAATAATTGTGCAAATGTATTGAAACATTATAAAACACCTTGAAATGTTAATACCTCGAACTATTAGAATTTCGATTTCATCACTAATTCATTTCGGTTTCTTTCGAAATGGAAACGTTTTGGACGTTTCGAAACGAAATTTTGTTCCTTGATTCCAATACGCTAAGAATCGATTGTAGGCAGATAACCTCATATGTACCAAGTGCTATTTCCCGATACTCCGACTGTGTTGATGAGTGAGAGATAACTGCTTGCTTCTTGCTCTTTCAAGAGATAAGATGAGTCCCATGAAAAACACAAAAGTCTATAGTAGATCAATCGTCACAAGCTCTCCCATAATTTGAATCTGCATAATAGGTTAGAGAATCGGTTTGAGACCCTGATGCATAAAATAATCCAAGTGTAGGACAAGACTTGAGGTACTGAAGAATATGATATATTGCATCTAGATGAGATTGACATGGCTTGTGCATGAACTGACTAACTCGGTTGACAGTAAATAAAATGTCTGGTTTGGTGTTGGCTAGGTAGATAAGCCTGTCTACCAACCTGTGATAGAAAGTTAGATCTCTCAAATTCCTCACCTTTAGTAGGAAGCTTCAGGTTTAGAATCATAGATGATGATATCGGTTTACACCCTAGCATCCTGGTGTCTGAGAGAAGATCTATAACGTACTTCCTCTGAGAGAGAATAATACTTTTACTGGCTCAATCTCAAGAAAGTATCGTAGAAATTTAAGGTCCTTTACATCGAAGGCCTTCTCAAGGTTAACTTTGATCTATGCAGTCCCAAAATGCCAATAAGACTTAGGCATCCCTATACCTATAAGTATACAATGTACCATTGCTATTAGATACCTATTTATTCTTTCAGCAGCTTCATTTTGCTCATGAGTATATGGGTAGGTGAATTGCTGAAGGATACCTCGAGAAGAAAGGTGAGACACTAAGGTATCAGACACATTATTTGGCATTATTCAAACGAAGAGTATGAATAATAACATCAAATTGTGTCTTAATCATCTGTAGAAACTGAGTGATGACAAGGAATACATTGGAATTTCTATACAAAAGATAGAATCAAGTACAGTGGGTATGATCATCTATAAATGTCACATAATATCAGGCAACTGACAGAGCAGTAGCAGAAGAGGGTCCCCAAATATCAGAGTGTATTAGGTCAAACGACGTGAAAGACTGGTGCATGCGAATAATATAATTGGTCGCAACATATTTAAATAGTGAATGTATAACACAATCAATTTTATCACCAACACAAGTATTATTCAAAGCAGGAAATAACATACATAAATATTTAAAATTTGTATGCTTAAAACAGTCATGTCACAGCTGAACAGTTTGTGACGAAAACTCATAACGACAAGTATTAGGTAAAATACTAATATGTAAGATACGAACAGATAAAGATAAAGTATGTGCCGGTGGTGTTGTAACTGGAGGTAGATCACCTAGATAGCATCGCCTATCTTTTTCATTCTCTTGATAATAATCCTCATAGTACTCAGGTCCTACAAATAACACGAATCAAATAAGAACAAAATTGCACAATGAAAATCTCTAGCTAATTGATGTATGATTCTTGGCTAACTTTGGCGCATGAAAAATCGAATGTAATGTAAAATTATCTGGGAGTTGAACTGTACCCCTATTAATAGTAGGGGTATGTGTCCCATTTACTAATTAAACTTGTGTGTGTAATTGCTCATCGAAAGTAGTGAAGTGATGAGCCTCACTTGTCATGTGATTAATTACACCCGAGTCCAGCATACAAAGGGGAGAAGGACTAGTGAAAGCATGAAAGGTATGAGGTATACTTGAAGTTGTCATAGCAGTCATAGTCGGACCTTGAAAAGTCAGGGTAAATATAAGTATATCCAATTTGGAAATGATGACATTCATATCACTCTACTAAGAAGGAGGAGTAGTAGTAGTAGTAGGTGGTGGTCCATCAACAATAGCTGTAGTATGGCCTCGAGAAGGTGGCTTAAGCTTAGGATGGAACTTCCAATAAGCAACATTGAGATGTCTTGGTCGGCCACAATAATCACACTGAAGAGAATCACCCTGTCTGCGTTGGTTTGGGGCGCCTTATTTGGTCATGTTACTCAACCTATGTATGTAACTACAAGGGCCATCTGGTTAGCTTGAGGAGTTAAGGTCTCAACTAGAAGTGATGCAATACAGATGCGGCGCTCATGTTACTCAATCATAGCATACACCTTATAAAAAGATGAAAGTCTCAATATTGATAAAACCTGGGAACGAGGTCCCTCAAACTCATCACGAAGACTTAATAAAAAATTTGTGAATCCTATTCTCTTGTTATGTAGAAATGCTGTTTCGTCGGGCTCTATCCTCGGAATAGTAGCTAAAAGATGTAGAGTCTCATATTTAAGCCAACGCTGAGTCAAATAGCCATAGTAATCTTGCACTGTCATATTTTCTTGTCGAGCATATGAGAGCTCCTGAGAAAGCTCATAAACACAAACTCTACGACCTAACTGCAAATACATCTCTAATAATGCGCTCCATAGCTTTGGAACAGAGTTATTAAACTGATGAATACTAAAACAGATGACCCCATTGAGCCCAAGTAACCATCCAAGAATCACGTAATTCTCATAAAATTTCGCAGTATATCCAGGATCATCATCAGCTAGCTTTGGGTGCGATTCTGTTAGCCAACCAAGTTTCCTAACACTCCCTAAGAAAAGTTGGAATGAGCGTGACCACTTAGTAAAGTTACAGTCATTTAATAATTGTGCTGTCATCTTCTTAGAGATCATACCCAACATTGCCAGTAATGCAATTGTACCAGTAGGTACTGTATACTGTTCAAAAATAAAAATGGGAGAGGTAGTCTCTACAAAAGTGGGTGGTACATTCCAAGTGAAAGTACTAATGGCAAGGGTCTTAAGTCCCTCATTAGTGGCCATAACAACAATACTTTGGCAACCATGACAGAAAATACTCTAAGATAAATAAAGAGAAAACAAGGGAGAATAATATAACTTTAGTTGAACAACAACGACAAATAAAGAAGGTGCAAAAAACTCCCAAATAACAGGTCATGACGCTAAGAAATCCAGTAAAAATATATATAAGTGATATACTGCATCAAAAATAGAGCAATGAAGGAGGGGATCCGACCCCTCTTAAAAGTCCTTAGATGTTTCAACCCTAGGGAAAAAAGAAACCAATAGTGCGAAGAGGAGGCAGACTGGCGGCACTGCGGCGAGGGCTGCGAAGCACAAAGGTTGGAGGCGTTGGCGCTGGTTTGGAGGCAATAACGTTGGTGCCTGGGCGCTGGTGCTCGTTGGCCTATGAGTGGACGCTGGCTCCCTGTGGCAGTGGTTGGGCAGCGATAGTTGGGAAACAAAGATTTGGGGGCTAAAGGTGTGTCAAGTGGCGGTGGGTAGGGTTAGGGGCGGCGGGTAGGATTAGGGAAGGCTAGGGTTTGGTATCAGAATTATTTGAGAGTAAAATGATACACAAACTGATTGTAGAATCTTGCATATATAGTCGAATAAGAGGTACAAATAACCAGAATACCCCTCTGGTATGGATAAGACATAAAAGTCATAGTAAGGACAAAAAAGAAAAAAGAGAAAAACTAATAAACTAGACTATAATTCTAATAGTGATCATATTTTGCTTGTTAAACATTCTTCGCATCAAAAAGTGACTGCACTCATCGTATAAAAAATGATATCGTGCATACTAGCGATGTTGTAGAGGAGATGGTGAAGTTAAGACATATTTGGTTCAATAATTTGAGATAAAAATTTGAAAAACTTGAAGTATTTCTTAGGTATTGATGTTACGAGATGCAGATGGAGCATATTCATTTCACGTCGAAAGCATGTGCTTAATCTACTTAAGGAGACAACTATGCTAGGGTTCAAGCCTATTGATACTCTGATTGAGTATAATCATATGTATAGAGAGAGTGTTGATGATACTCATGTAGATAAACGTTAATATCGAGATTGGTGGGTAAACTCATTTATCTGTCTTATACTCGTCCAAATATAGCCTATGAAGTTAGGGTGGTAAATCAGTTTATGCACTCCTTTCGTGAGTCTCATATGGAGGCAGTTCATCGAATTTTGAGGTACCTTAAACCAACAGTTGGTAAAGAGTTATTTTTTTCTAAGAACATGTATAGGTGGAAGCCAATTCGGATGTTGATTGGGTTGGATCAATTACCGGTAGAAGATCAACATATGGATATTGTACCTTTGTTGGATGAAAGTTGGTATCATAGCCTAGCAAAAACAGTCGGTTATGGCTAGATCTAGTGCATAGGTCAGAATCCCGAGTTATGGCTCATGGAATTTGTGAATTGTTGTGGCTGAAATCCATATTAGAAGAAACTAATTTTTATTCGAAGGAACCAATGAGATTATATTGTGACAATAAGACAATAAGTAGTATTGCTCACAATCTTGTTCAACATGATAGAACCAAGCATGTTGAGGTCGACAAACATATGATCAAGGAAAAGGGATTGACTTGTAAATATCTTTACAAAGGGAGTATCTAGTAAAGTGCTCCATTCAATCCTTGGCAAGTTGGACTTGTGTGATTCTTCTTTAGAGGGAGTGTTTTATTTAGTCTCTTATTTTTTATCTTTATTGTCCCATCCAAAAACGTTATAAGTTCTACCATCCACAGTCTTAGAAAATATATGTTAGCAAGGATGTTACCTTTCGTTTGAGTTTGAATCCTTTTTTTCTCCTCCCCAACCATTGCTTCTGGGGAGAACACCACTACTGAGGTAGAGATGGTATATCAGGAGCCTCTTATTCAATTGCCTTTCCAATAGGATACTAATAAGGGGGAGCAACAGATTGTTGGTACCAATAATCTGCCTGGTACTCTAAAAGACTTATTTTCAATGCTAGAAGGTAAAAACCATCCATGTGTCGCCTAGTCAGTTGAATTCTCATATTCTAGTTTTACCATCTCCTGCTGATTTAACCAGTAATGAGTTTCCAGTTGTCAATCTTGTTATTGATAATCATAATCCAACTATTGATTATTCTATCTAAGCTTACTATTGCAGTTAGAAAGGTTGTTCAAACTTGTACTAAACACCTTATCTCTAACTTTTTCTCTTATGATTCCTTATGTACATCTAATTGTACCTTTTTTACCTGCGCGTCTTATATATCTATTCCTCAATGTTGGAAGGAAGCTCTCACTAATCCAAAGTAGAGAGAAACTATGGTAGAGAAAATGGGAGTCCTGAAAAAGAATGAGATATGCGAATTTGTTTCACTTCCTATTGGAGCAAGTATAGTGGGGTGCAAATGGGTATTCACTATCAAACAACTAGTTGATGGGACACTTGGGAGATACAGGACAAAACTGGTTGGTAAGGGATTCATTCAGATGTATGACGTTAATTATTAGGAGACTTTTGCCCCAATGGCAAAGATGAACTCCACACACAATCCTTTCTCTAGTGCAGCTAATTTGGGGTGGAGTCTGCGACAATTAGATGTGAAGAATGTATTTCTCCATGGAGATTTGAAAAAAGAGGTATATATGAAGATTCCACCTAGTTTTTCATGTCAGGTAACTGAAGGGAAGGTGTTTAAGTTGAAGAAGTTACTTAATGGGTCGAAGTAATCACCTCGATCTTGGTACTCATGTTAAAATTTGGATATAAACAAAGTCAAGTTGATTATACTATGTTCATTGGACATATAGATGATAAGAAAATACTTTTCATTGTAGGTGGGAATGATGTGCATGAAATCATGAAACTGAAAACTCAATTGGTTGGGGAGTTTAAAGTCAAAGACATGAGTCCATGAAGATATTTTCTTGGGATTGAGGTTGCCATATCAAATAAAGGCATTTTTATCTCTTGTTATGTTGCGTGTCATTTCTAGACTAAGGGTAGTTTCGTACTTTGTGATTATATATAAAAGCTGGATATAGTTGTGTAATAAAACACACTATTTTCTTTTCTCAATCTCTTTTATTTTTTTCCTAATCTTTTCTTCTGTTTCTTAACCCAAATTACGTTACAATTTAATTTGGTATCAAAGCTACGATCCAAATTTGAATCCTCAAAGTTGTTAGAAATAGTCAAAAATTATTGGATCTGCACGGAGTGGTTGAGGTCATTTTTTGATTGGCTGACATCATCTTCTGAAGTGTTAACATTAGACGTTGACGTCAGTGATGTATAGTACCCCAAGTTTCTAATTTTTTTGTGGGATGATTGACTTGAAGAGCTGGATTTTATGTTGATTTTTTTGGAATTGTTTGGAGTCATTTGAAGGTGTTTTTGATTTTTTGAAGATTTTCGGTCCTTTTTTTTTTTTTTTATAATTTTTAGATCAGCTTTGCAATTTCTGGAATCCGTAGTTGCTTTTTTCGAACTCCTCTTCTTGAAGTTGTTTATCGTGTTTTAAAAAATTTCAAGTTAGCTCCAAGGAAAGGGATCTTGTTCTCCAATAATGGTCACTTGAAACTAGAATCATTCACTGATGTAGATTGGATAGGTTCAGTGGATGACAAAATATTTGTTTTAGGCTGGTGCACCTTGATAGGAAGCTTGTATCGCACATTGAATGATTAGGACTCCCTAAGGTTGATTTGTATCCTTGAGGGCCTACTCCTCTCATCGCCAATTAGTTCTGGTTTGAATGCTCTTACGTGGTATCAGAGTTATGCCTTGGGTGATTAGTGAGCCAAGTCTCTTTTACATTTGAATTTCACAGGGGATGTACCTTATCAAGCGCCTCTACCATACCCTTAGAAAGTGACAACGGATGACTTCCATTACTAAATGGAAGAACTTTTCAAATTAGTTGATAGTGTTCCCTGGTTGCACCCCAAAGTGGTTTATATTTTACTAAATCACACAAGAAATATCTAATCTAATGTTTGGTTGTATTTTTTTTTTTTTTCGTTTTTCCCTGTGTTGAATTAATCAGGCTAGTTAGGTTTCATTGTAAAAGTGGTGTTTTTGAAATGACATATATGCCACACTCACCAATAAATATGTAATAGTGCTGATTGATTGTATATGAATTTCTTCAATTTTCTTTTTTCTTATTTTGGTATTTTGTAATTGATAACCGTTCCAATGCAACCTATGAATGCACACAAGCACCTGTAAACCATGTGTCCTTTGTAGGTTTTTTTTTTTTTTTTGCCAGAAATGCTGACTTGTCGATTGGTTTTATATGAATTTTACTTCTACATTTCAGGTCGGTTATCTTTCAGCTTCCATAAGATCAGTGGCAGATGCTAGGGTGGGTGACACTATAACACATTACAGCAGGAGAGCAGAACAATCTCTGCCTGGATATAAGGAGGCCACTCCAATGGTCTTCTGTGGCTTGTTCCCTGTTGATTCCGACCAGTATTATTCTAGCTCTTATTCTATATTTATCATAATTCCACCTTCAGACTTAATTACTTCATAGGTTATCCATGAATTTTGTAGGTTCCCAGAGTTGCGTGATGCATTGGAGAAGCTGCAACTTAACGATGCTGCATTGAAGGTAACTGTGTTGGAGAATACGGTTGTGTTGGATGCTCACACTGATGTCCATGTCTTTATCACATGACCATTATGCTTTAAAAAACTTCTATGGGATTTGATATACTTTTCGTATCATAATTTTGTATGTTGCATTACATTTATTTTTCCTTTACAGGTGGCTTCAATCACTTCATTAAAGGTATTGTTTATTGAACAAGTAGGAAGATGCTGAACCATGATTGCATGACCCCTTTTTGGCCTTTTTTAGTTCTATTCTTATATTTTTCCATCCACAAGATTATCGTTGTTTTGACCAGATAGGTGTATTATTTATGTGATGTCAGTAAGATTATTCTTGTTGAATCACTCGTTTCCATTATGGGTTGATTATTACTCAAGACTCATTATGTTAACTAGGGTGTTAAACCACCATCTCCTCTCAGCTTAATCTATTAGATTTGGTATAACTTAAGTATTTATATTTCAACACCATCAGCGGTCAAGCATCTAGAAATCTTTTAATAATTAGTGTGGTGGCGAGATTTAAATACAAGAAGAAATCTTTTAATAATTAGCATGATGGCGAGATTCAACACAAGACCTTCTTCTCTAATACCATAATACCATGTTAAACCATTATCAGCTCTAAAAGCTTAAGCTATTAGAGAGGGTGCTATTTAAATATTGAACATATGGTGTTTAGAACTTCCTGATGTTATTTGAGATCATGATTATGTAGTTTTTTTGGTTAGATCAATCTTGCAGTTATATAAATGGCCTGGAAAAAGATTTGAAATCTGTCACAACTCAACAAATTTGTCGTTCTTTTGTTTCTGTCTACTATTGCTGACGATGGAACACTCACTGTGATGATGCAATATGTCATGTGAAGCATGCATCATGATTAACTTTTGTGGATATTTGGCTGAGGGACTAATAACTAGCAAATCAACTCAGAATCTAGACATAACTATTTGGGATTGGCTACGTATATTTTATTACTATGCTGAAATGTCGAAGCTAGATACGTTGTTAAATCACAAGTTACCAGTCTTTCATAACTGTCACTATATGTCATTTATGGTGTTCACCTTTCCGTAGCTCTACCTTTCACTATGGTTACGTCATTTAGCTTGAACACTTCTAATTGTGGACAATGGCTATGATAATCTGAATTTCAGATGCCAGTGGTCCAATTGTTTTTTTTTGGATGTGTGAGCAGCCCCGCAATATCAATACTAACTTCTAAGCATAAGCTATGTAATGATAGTTTCAGGGTTTATTGCTGAATGCATATAACTTCTGAATTCTTACTCACTTCACTAAAATACCAGTCTACAAAAGTAAAGAAGAAAAAAGGGTAGAGGACAGATTTGAATACCACTGATTTGTTGCTTCTTCATTTTTGGAATTTTGATTTCGTTTAGCTAGTGAGAAAGATTTTAACCCAAGCAAAGAAAATTTCCAGGTGGGTGCATTTTTCACCTTTTCAGTTTTCAGTTTGGTGTGGGTGTAATAGGTGTTGATAGAAAAATCTTGTTTAGACCCAGATACTGTTGCTAGTAAGATTATAACAGGGCGAGAACTTCAAGTATTTTTATGATATTCTGCAAGTTTAAGGTATGGTGCCCGTCACTAAAATGTTTGGCATTTTTTGCTAAAGTGTTTTGGTTTTTTGAAGTTCTAGCCAAATATTTCACATGAAAGCGGGTAGAATCCTTGGGGGATGACTTTAATATGTGATAGGGGATTGTAAGTGGCTTTGTGCCATGATCCCTTGAGCTTCAACTCTTTGTCGCTCCAATTTGTCTCTTTCAAATATACTTTCCAAAAAAAAAAACTTCACAAATTTGATGCCAAATTTTTCTCTTCGTTGGCAAAGGTAATTTGTTGTCGGTCTTGTCTCTAAATATATGGATTTTTTGTCTTATGCTTGCAAAGAGTCCATCACTAAATCTCTCCAAATAAATTTGAAAGCTGTAACCCCACCTCACCCTCTCACAAATCATTTGAAAGCTTTGTCCCTATACTCATGCATTTATTGCCTTGCTGCTAAATCACCTGAAATTGGTTGTATTGGATTTCCTTGCAATAATGTTGAGTTCTAATGTTGTACTTGCTGATTTATACATTATGTATGAGAAGATTGTTCTTCTTTAATGATGTTTATATTGCAGTTTGAACCTGAGACCTCAAGTGCCATGGGTTTTGGTTTTAGATGTGGGTTTCTGGGTCTTCTCCATATGGAAATTGTTCAGGTCTGTGTAATATCTTCGTAGTATCTGTAGTATTGTTGCTGTGTTTCATTTTTGGATTACCAGCAACCATGATACTCTGTGGTGCTGCCTCTGTTTAATTTTTATCTACCAGGAAAGGCTTGAGCGGGAATACAATTTGACACTAATAACTACTGCCCCAAGTGTTGTTTACCGAGTGAACTGTGTAAATGGTGATACTGTAATTTCTTATCCTAAGCCCAATGCATTTTTTGTTACATTTCATCCAATCAATGCATACTTGTCTGAGAGCTAAACCAAAGCATACTGTCCTTATTACCTTTTCAACTAATTTTTGCAATGTTTTTTTGCCATTTCCTGGCAAATCAGAAACTTTCGCTGCTTCCAATTTTAATTTTGATTGATCATATTAATCTCCTTGCCTTATGTAATATGCAATCTTATTTTTGCTAATCTAGATTGAGTGTTCAAATCCATCTTTACTTCCTGAACCTGGTAAAAGGAAATCAATTGAGGAGCCTTTTGTCAAGGTTGCTTCTTTTTCCTTGAGATGATTTCCCTTTTATATTTGCCGCGATGGGACACAATTTTTCCTGTAAATGTAACATTTGATTTACATGATACAGATTGAAATGCTCACTCCAAAAGACTATATTGGTCCACTTATGGAGCTTGCTCAAGACCGGCGAGGAGAATTTAAAGAAATGAAATTTATTACAGAAAATAGAGCTTCCATCTCCTATGGATTACCACTGGCAGAGGTACCCCATGCAATAGCATCGTCCATTTGTATTTACCAATCTTGAAATATTCGACTTAAAAGATGGTTCTGGTGCTAAGTTTTTGTGATCACGCTGTTTCCTTTTATTTAGATAACAGGGATTGTAAATTCATTTTTCAGATGGTAGGAGATTTCTTTGATCAGCTGAAGTCCAGAAGTAAGGGTTATGCTAGCATGGAGTACTCTTTTGTCGGGTAAATCTATCTAATAGGTGCATATAGAAGCTTGTCACTGTAACCCAGAAATCCACCATATCCTTGATTCAACAAGAAAACTTACAATAGTGCTACGGTTGATCTGATTCATCTGTAAAATCCATAAACATGTTCATATTCTATTCGTAATTGGAAGGCAATAACTGCTTTTTTCCTATCTTGCCTTTCTTTTTTTAAATGAAGGAGCAATTGTGTTTCCTTGAGTTGAGCAGGTGATATCTTGATTTTTACAAAGGCTTTTGGTAATTTTGAGTGTACATCAGTGGTTATTATCAATTTGAAATCAAATTCACATTTGGTTGTTGAATTTCATGGTACAGTTCTCTGAAAATGAGCTTATATAATTGTTAGAGAAAAGTGAAAAAAGGCACCGATTTGTGGTTCACTTGCTATTGGGAGGCCCTTTTGTGCACTAATTATAGGACTATTACTAGCATTCACAATGCACTATGCCTTCATTTTATCTCAGTGGATCTTGTATATTATCACAGATGGAACCAAGTCAATCCATTGGTTAATGATTCTTGTGATATTGATGGCTTCAAGCTTGTACCCTTTTCTGTACAAGAATGATTCCTTGGTTGTGTTGAGTTTCAGCATACTTGTGTCTGCTGCTTGGACTTTTTCTGTGGAAAAAATAACTTATATAACTAATTCCTATTGTAAAAAAGTCTTGTAATCATATTTCGGCTTTTACATGACGTGTGAGTAGTCTGTAGCTTCATGTGTCCTGAAGATTCATTATAGGTCTCTAGAAGATGCTATATTTATGTTAATTCATTGTTCATTCCCATTGTTTTTGCCAGATACAAGGAAAGTGATCTGATAAAGCTTGACATTCAGATAAATGGTGATCCGGTGGAACCTTTGGCAACTATTGTACACAAAGATAAAGTAATTTAAGTCTTGTTCACTTAACTTTAGCGTTTCAATTCTGGGAAAGGGAAAAAAAATTGATGTTTGGTAAACTATTTTAATCAAATGAAAGTCGGTGGTTGATTTATGAAGCCCATATTGAACTTTATTATATATCTGTGTCTGTTCATGAATGCCATTAAACAGACTATTATTTCATTAAGTGCAACTTGTCTTTGATAAAATCTTGTTGCAGAAAATTTGATATTTTTTGAATGTCAAAATTGTATGATGTTTCTTTCATGTCATTCCCAGTATATGTCAGTATACAAATCAAATATTGACGTCATGAGGATGTACGAGGAGATTATGAAACTGGGGCGATTCTTGTAAAGATGCCATTCGTTGCTGCAGTGAACCAATCTACTTATTGTTATATGGCTTATGCCCCATATTAACGGGAACATCACTGTTTCTTCTTAAATTCATTTTCCTTTTCCTTATTTGTTTTCCATTTGGTTTGGGTTTTCTACCTTGGGGGAAAGGTTGTGTTCGTGCAAAGGGATTAAGATGAGTTTCTAGGTATTTACTCTTAATGTATCTCTAGAGCCAGATATGCGTGTCTAATTATTTTCAGAAGGCCTGCTTTTGGGATGTTTTCTAGAACAAGATCTTGCCACTGTTATTTATTGATTGGCTATTCTAAAATTTTGTTTTGAACAAAGGAATTGACATTTCATAGCAATGGCATCAGGTTTTATGCAAGTACCTCAATATGTGATTGATATTTTTGGGGAGTTGATGTGAAGATGTAGATGATGAACAAAAGTCAGCTTTCGTCAAACATGTGGTGGTATTTACCATGACTGTATAGTCTAAATTTGGGGGTATATATACTCTGTTAACCTAGAGATATGCTCGTTGTTTATTTTACTACTATACATGTTACTGAATACATGTGGTCACAGAGACGAGCATGGAAAAAGTACACTCTTGTTTCCTCCTTGTCAAATTATAAGTTCAAACTTATGTCTTTAGGTTTATGAGCTTTTAAATCATTTCGGTGGTATTGAGTATAAAATGCCAGTGCCTTTGTGTTGTTTTCGAAGTGGACAGATAAATACAAACTATAATTAAGATGCCTTTTTTTCTTTTTTTTTGCGGAAACTTTTTGTTTGGAAAATGTTCAATTTAGTCATTTTTCTATTTGAACAGTTGTCATTGTTTTGTACCAGTTTTTTGTGCAGTTTTGGTCTCAATAAGTACTATTTTAGGCATGCTATCTACACTTTCTTGAACTTAATGCCTTTGGTTTCTTCATTCCTATATACACTTGTTGTTGAACCACTAACCTCAAACTTGGTAATTGTTGGGGGGGGAGCCACAAGAATCGTAACCATGCTAGTTTAAGAGAGATTATTATACTGATGCGGACTGTGGGATAATCTCCATTGCTTAGTAAAATTATAATAGGATTAATATGTTCTTCAATTTTCAGGCATATGCTGTGGGAAGGGCTTTGACTCAAAAGCTTAAGGAACTTATCCCACGTCAAATGTTTAGAGTACCTATCCAAGTAAGATTTGTATCTCTATTTGTTAGAGGACTTGACGCTCCTCTTTAAATTGACATCACAGGTTTATTGTTTCTAGAATTCTTTTAGTTGGCAACTAGGAAACATGGATACAGGTACGAGATATGGGTACAATACGGATACAACAATAAATCAAAACCTAAAAAAAGATATGAATGCGGTCTAGATATGTCTTTAATAAAATATGTTTTATATTTTACTATTATCCAACTACTTGATAATTATAAGTTTTAGTAATTCTTCAACATCAGTGAGCAAAATTAATAATTTTTATCTTTAGAAAGACATAATATCGTCTCATTATGGCATATATACAAAGTGAACTGGACCAATTAAAGGAATTAGAACTAACATTTGACTAGTTGACTTATTTAGAAGTATTTGTTTCCAAGATTATAGTGTAATTAACTTGTTATTTTAATATGTAATAGATGATAATATTTAAAAATCACTCATGGCTTCAAAGTCAAGTAGATTTTTGTTGATGTATTGCATTATATGTGAACTTGAAAGGAGAGAGTAAAAATTAAAAATTATATATCCCTTCCATAATGTGAACTTATATGTGAACTTGTTGATGTATTGCATTGTACTATCCCTTCCCATAATAAATCCTTCCATAAAATAACACCTCTCTGCCCTCCTCACTAACATGCTCAATCTATTAGAGCAACTAAGGTAAAAAGAAAAGAAGACAACGAATCATTCTGTCTCAATCCTCTAGATGTTTTGAATCTACCCCTAGGCATCTGATTAAGTATAGTGGGCAAGTTCATAGAATGTAAACATCTCAATGTGGAATTTCTCCATCTACCTCCAAAACATAATCCAAAAAAAGTTCTGATCTATATAATCACAAGTCCGTTGAAAATCAATTTTAAAAACTAAACCCTCGTTACCTCTAGTTTGATGATCCCACAAACCTTATTAGCCACAAACGCAACATCAAAGATTTGCCTATCTTTAACAAAAGCTCCTTGACATTCAAAAATTGTCTCGCTAAGAATCTTCCTTAGTCTCAAAGATAAAATTTTTGCTATAATGTTATAGAGGCTAGACACCAAACTTAGCTGTCTAAAATTCTTCATGAACTTGTCTCTCTTTGGGGATCCAACAAATAAAAATAGAGGTTTTAATTACAATTCAGTGGAAGCTTTCATTAAATCCACTTTGAGAATATCCCAAAAATCTTGTTGAATAACCAAAGTGAATCCATTCGGTCTTGAGCCATATCTCTACTAAACACAAAAATATCATTTCTCACTTCTTCAAAGGCATTTCCAACCACTTAAATTTACCTTCATCTATAGGAGTCCACTCCATACGTTTGAGCCTTGGTCTAACACACCCTTGAGATGAATTTAACTAGGGAAAGAATCCAACAGTCTTGCTCTTAATCCTCCCCTTATCCTCCATCAGCACTCCATTTCTTGGTCTAGCTTATCAATACATTTCTTCTTGTTTCATTGTTCAAGACTCAATGAAAAAGTTTTGAATTATTCTCTCATTTAACAACTTCACTCTAGCCTTTTTGCGTCTAACTTAGTTCTTCCTTAAGCACACCTCTCTCTCCTCAAATTTTTTACAAATTCACCACTTTCTCTTCAATCTTATTAATCTCTTGAATTATATTCATGAGTAGCCTTTTTGGAATTCCAATATCGACAAAACTTCCATATTCCATGTTTGCACTCTCTATTTCACATTGTCCAATTTTTACATGAACTTAAAACCTTCGGATCACTCAAAGCTTTCTTTGCGCAACCATTCCTAAATTGTCCTATAAATGCATAGTTTTCTAACCACATATTCTCAAACCTAAAAAGACAATGAGCCAACCTAATTATAGATTAATTGAGCACTATTGGGTAATGATTTGAGGCTACCGTTGAAAGAATTTCTTGATTTACTCCTGTATAGGAATTCTCCCCGAATGGAGAGAAAAAATCTACCAAATCTAAGAGAAACTAGAGTTTCTCTACAATTTAACCACGTAAAGTTCCATTAACAATGGATGATCTATAAGCCTGGTTTGCCAAATGAAAGCATCAAAGTCCCTCATACTCCTAGTCATACTTGTACTATTCAATATTTCAAAAAGGTTCCTAATGACATTTAGATCTCCATCTACACACTAACAAGGGCTACGAAGATTGTACAGACCTGCTAGTTCCTCCCAAAACCTACTTCTCAATTTAGGACTACTTGGACTATACAATGTTAACCGCTACCTAACCCCATCTTTAGACTTAAACCTTAACCAAAATTGAAAACTCAGCCTTCGCATATTCCTCCACTTTAATGGCCTTCTCATCCGAAATAATTACAATAACCCCAACCTACCAACAAAAAGCAAACAAACCCAATTCCAATATCGAAATCCCACACTCATCAATTTTCTCTCAATCATTTCGTTGCTCGTTTCCTACAAAATAACCACATCCGCTTCTTCTCTAAGAAGCATCTGCTTGGTTGAACTTCTTTTTCTTCTAGATTTAACAACCCAGAAAGATGTAAAAACCCACCCAAAAGCAATTGGGCATCATCCTCAAACACACATTAGTGAAAATCGCACCCCTTTGTTCCAAATTGAAGCGAAGAGACCCCTGGATTTGTTCGAAAACAAAGAATCAAGCCATTTGTCTCTATTTTTTCAAAAATCATTCAAAAATAGCAAATTTTATTCAAATGGCTTCAACAAAATAAACAAAAATACCACAATTACCAATAGAGAATTTCGAGTTTGAGGTGGATTTGATGTCCGTACGATGATGACATGCTGATATTGACATCAGCTTTGACAGGGATGCGGTGAACGGGGGAAAAAATTTGAGATCATCTATGATGTTTTCTAATAATATGTAAGGCCAAATTAGTGATTTGATACCAAGTTAAAGTTGTAAAGATTATATTAGAGTTTGTAAGGAAGAAGGAGAATGATTGGCAAGAGGACGAGAGAAAGAGAATAATTAGTGGCTAGGTTGCCCTACACTTTATAACTGAGCAATATTATCGTAATTACAATATTATCCTACACTAATGAACTTATGCTTAATATAGAAACGAAGAACTCTTGACATACAAATTAGCCCAAATATTGCATTTGAACATGTTTAAGTCAAGAATGTAAACCTCATTACCCTATTCCATTTTCGTTAGCCAATATCAATTAATAGCATACTTTATGTATCACAAGTGGTATGGGTCTTTCATTAAGGACATAAGAAGCCACACATTTTAGATCTTTTCACTCAGGACATGAGAACCCACACACACATTGATACATCGAAACCCCAACCGTTTATGGGGTCCTGCATCGTACAAAATGAACAGATTGAAAGACTAGTACTCTTCCGGCTCCTAACAGAATGAGCTTTTATAAGTTAAACAAGTGCATATTTTTCCTCATTTATGATAACTTACTTTTGTGTAACATGGACCTGTAGGCATGCATAGGTTCTAAAGTGATTGCTAGTGAAGCTCTGTCTGCTATTAGAAAGGATGTTCTTGCCAAATGCTATGGTAAGATTAGAATCTGCCCCCTTTCAATATGGAAATATGAGTATATCTGTTCTTATTAAAAATGATGCCTAGGTTCATTACTTGTACAATATATCTTGTGGCATTTGTGCGTAGTGCAACACTTTATAGTTTCCTGTCTCTTAGTTTATATCTTTATTTCTGTGGAAGGATGTCTAGGACACTTGTGATACATGTTTCTTTTTTTTTTTTTTGGTAATTATTCCTATAGGTGGGGATATCACAAGGAAAAAGAAACTGCTTAAGAAGCAGGTTCTCTCCCTCTCTTTCTCTTTTGATCTCTTACCCCACACATACGTTTTGCATTCCCACGTATTGTGTAAGGTCTCTTACATGATTATATCGTTGACTGTTGTTGAAGCATTAATTAAGATTAATTAACCTAGATTGACAGAGGAAAGTATCATTTAACTAAGATATTTTTGTTGTAAATGTTAGTATGTTTGGCTCTAAGGATAACAAAAGCTATGGTTTGCTTTAATGACCTTGTAAACAGTACAACCAAAGAAAAGAGAAAGAGAAGAGGGAGAGACATAATTGAATAGGGAAAATGACTAAATACTTACACACATGAGAATAAAACAATGACTCTATTACCCATCACTCACAAACACTCCCCTTCAAGTTGGATTAAAGATATCAAATAATCCTAGTTTGGAACAAATATTTTTAATTCTATCTCTACTGAGTGACTTGGTGAAGATTATCTACCAACTGATATGCAGACCATACAAAACAAGTCTTAACCTCTTTCAATTGAAGCTTTTTACGAACAAAGTAACAATCAACTTCAATAAATTTTGTTCGTTCATGAAAGATTGGATTTGGGGCAATATGAACTGCAACTTGATTATCACAAAATAATTACATTAGAAAGGTTACTAAAATACCAATCTTAATGCAATAAATTCTTTAGCCATAACATTTCACAAGTAGTTTGAGACATAGCCCTATAGTTCGCCTCAGCACTAGATCAGGTCACAACACTATTTCTTACTTTTTCAAGTCACCAAATTACCTCCAAGAAATGTACAATACCCTATAGTAGATATTCTGTGTGATGGGGAGCCAACCCAATCTTCATCAGTATAACCAAGTATCTGTAAATGTCCATGAGCTCTATATAATAATCCCAGACTAGGAGCTTTTTTCAAATATCTTAAGATACTAATTATTGCTTCCCAATGAGGTATTCTTGGAAATTTCATAAACCGACTTACAACATTAACCACAAAGGAGATATCTGGTCTTGTAATAGTCAAGCAATTCAATTTCTCCATTAGTCTTCTATACCTTCTTGGATGTCTGTGGTCAGTTTTTTATTAGATTCCATAGAAATATAAATTGGTTTTGTACCTGTAAGTCTTGTTTCAGCAAGTAGATCTAGTACATACTTATGGTAAGATAAATTGATACCACTCTTAGATGTTGCCACTTCAATTCTAAGAAAGTATCGTAACTTATTCATATCTTTAATATAAAACTTTTGCTGCAAGAATACTTTTAGAGCAATAATAACTTCACTATCACTCCTAGTAATAACAATATTATCCACATAGACAACTAAAACGATCATGCCAGATTCAGAATTTTTACTAAATGCCGAATGATCTACTTGAGATTGTTGAAGTTTAAAGTCTAATAGAACTTTATTGAATTTTCTAAACCATGCTTGAGGTGATTGTTTTAGGCTATATATCGCTTTCTTTAATTTTCATACATTCCCTCTAGACTTCTGCTGATGAGCAACAAACCCAGGTGGTTGCTCCATATATATTTTCTCAGTTAACTCACCATATAGAAAATTATTTTTGACATCTAACTAAAACAATAACTATTGAAAATTAGCTGCTAGAGATAATAACCCGAACAGATGAGATCTTGGGAGCAAGAGAAAACGATAAAGCATAATTCACACCATATGTTTGAATAAAATCCTTGGCGACTAGTCGAGCCTTTAATCTCTCGATGGAACCATCAGGCGAGTGTTTGACAACATGCACCCATAGGCAAACCAAATAATTTCTTCGCATAAGGAAGACGAACAAGTTCCCTAGTCTAGTTTTCATTCAGAGTAGTGAGTTCCTCTTTCATTGCTTGACACCAACTAGGATGAGTAAGAGCTTCGTGAACAGTGTGAGGAATAGAAAGGGACAAGACAGATGATGTAAAACAACGAAAGGTATGAGACAATCTATTATAAGAAAGAAAGTATTCAATAGAATGAGTAGTAGAACTCGTAAGGAGGGTACATAGCGCTTACCTTTTCGAAGTGCAACCGGAAGTTTGACATCAAGACCTTCAAATGATATATAGGGTGGCAGAGGCACTTAGACAACAATCTTTTGTGATGGAAGTACACCTGTGGAAGGTTTAGCAACATGAGAGAAAGTGGCAGAGACAAAATAGGAATGGGCAAAGGAAGGGAAGACTGATGAAGTGCAACATCAGTTGTAGCCTTATAAAAAAAGGAATATACTTACAAAATGTAATATCAGCACAGATAAATTAACGATGAATGGTTGGATTACAACACTTATACCCTTTTGTTTACGAGAATAACCCAATGATATTTAGGATCAAGTTTGTCTCTACCTGGACCTAACTGATAAACAAGGGCTACACTACCAATGACGTGGTGGAATAGAGAACAATGGATGATCAGGAAATACAATTTGGTGTGGATTTTGACCGTCAAGAACAGATGATGGCATATGATTAATGAGGTGATATGCAGTAAGTACAACATCACTCCAAAAAACTTTAGGTAGTTTCAGATAAATCAAAAGAGCACGTGCAACTTCAACAAGGTGGCAATTTTTTTGTGTTCAGCCACTCCATTCTATTGTGGGGTGTCACAACACAGAGTGCAATGAAGTAAACCATGGTCAACAAAAAAATCACAAAATTAGTTTGAAAGATATTCTTTTGCATTATCAGATTATAAAGTATGTACATGTACACCAAATTGAGTCTTAATTTCTATAACAAAAGCCTTGAAAATATAAAACAATTCAAAACGATCTGTCATTAAGAATAACTAGGTCATCTTGGAAAAATCATCTACAAAGGTAACAAAATACATAAACCCTAAATAAAAGGAAACACGATTAGGAGCCCAAATATCATAATGATCTACATTTAGTTCTTCTTACGAATACCATAAGAAGAACTAAATGTTGAAGACACGACACTGGCACTGATGTGGAGAATATGAAGTGTGTAAAACAACGCTGCAAATAGAAACTTCATCAAGATAGTAAAGACTGTTGTCTTCATGACCTCCACCAATCATCTTCCTCGTCTGAAGGTCCTAAAACACACAGAAAGAAGGATAAAATATTACTGAATAATTTAAAGATTTAGTGAGTTGACTTAAATATCAAATTAAATGAAAATTTAGGAACACGTAAGACTGATGATAAACACAATGAGGAAGTAGGATTCATAGTGCTAATAGTAGATAATAAAGATAAAGATCCATGAGCTAATGTGACATGTTGGTTAGCAAAAATATGAAGAAAATTTGAGAATGCATTCACATTACCGGTCATATAATCAGAGGCCCCAAAGTGAATGACCTATAGTAATGAAGTAGATGAATGGGACATCAAACATACTTTACCTGAGTCAAAGTAGCTATGGAAGTAGGAGCACCAGACTTAAAAACAAGCCGATTATACTCCTCCTTGGAGATAAACATAATCTGCAATGTGAATGTAGACTCATCGATAACAGATTGTCTTAAACCAAAATTATTAGAGAAAGAAACAACATGAGCATAAGAGGAAGGTTTACCATGTAGATCCCAACAATTGTCCATTGTATGACCTTTAAGTCCACAACGAGGGCAAAACTTCATAAATCCATGACCTCTACCACCAAGGTTGTTCCTTGGTCGATGACCACCTCCTCTTCGTCCACTACAATTTCCTCTGCTCCACGAGGGAAATTATTACTCCCTTGGTTAGGCCTTACATCAAAAGCTGAGTGGTTAGGTGTAAAAACACCACTATCACTAAATGAAGCCCATTGAGTACGAGAACAAACTTCAGGCATCGAAGCTATTTCCTTACTAGCCAAAATTTCAGCATGAACCGGTTCCAATTTTGACTTTTAACCCAAGATGGAGTGAGCAACCATTAATTCCTTACGTTTTTCTTGGACTTCCAAATCAGTAGAGAATGCCTGATAAGCATTGAGATTGTTCTAATATTTTGCAGCGCAGAGTAATATTCTTCGATGTTCTTATCATCTTGTTTTAGGAAATTTTGAAATAACTGATAAATTCGAGTAATATTATTTTCTTTGAAAAATAAACGACTAACTATAATGCATATCTCCATAGTAGTTTCAAGAAATATGAGATGAATACTAATCTGAGGTTCTATACTGTTCCATCTACTATTTAAATTTTGTATCAGATTCACCGGGCTTATCCTCTCTAAGATATTCAACTTTTTTTTTCTCAATCAAAAACGCTTCAACAGAACGAGACCATGACATGTAGTTATTGCCATTCATCTTATTAGAGGTAATCGATAAACCAGTAAAGTCTTGACTCACCACAGACACAACAACACTGTTAGCGGACTTCTTATTGGCCATACTGCCATAACCAAGCAGAGGAACAGATGGATTGCAGAACCGGTTGGAAGGGGACTGCCAGAACCGCAGACCCAATAGCAGAAACCAGAATCGACCGGAAAGGGACTAATATGTCCTTAGTTATGTTGAAATAGAGTTACAATACCCTTGTACATTGAAGCAGGGAACAATACCCTTGGACTTCAAGTGATCAAATCCAGACTGAACCATTCCAGAATCACTATGAACCGACTTAATATGGATTGAACCGGATAAAACCAAAGCTGAACCGGTCTGCAAGGCATCGAACTGGTTTGGGCTTGGTTAAACTACACCGGTTTAAATGAGAATCGGTTTGAATGAGGTTTGAACCAGTCTGAAAGATGTCAAACCGGTTTATCGAACTTGTCTGGACATTGAACGTCTGGACTTGGGCTTCTATTTTACTGAACTTTAGAATTAAAGTGGGCTAGACTTTGGACTAGACTTGGGCCTCTGAGATATATTATGCATCCGATTTCAATTAAGAATTCAACAATGATTGTCTAGGTCTTCCAGGAACATCTTCACTCCACAACAACCACTCGACGATAAACTCAAAGCAACTCCCCAAACAACGATCGATTTATTCAATCAACAACTAATCGTCTAACGACGGTGGTGGCGAACAGTGATTCCACCTCAACAATAGACAACAACTCTACCTCAATGGTGGTTCTGATACCATGTAAATAGTACAACCATAGAAATGAGAAAGGGAAGAGAGAGAGAGAGATGTAATTGAATAGGGAAAATGACATTACTATTCCATTAACTAAAGAGAGATATATATAGTTACACATATGAGAACAAACAAACCTCAAATATAATGAAGGAGGACGACGACACGTTCTTCCTTTTTCCACTAGTATAAATTGTCAAGCTTCTACTTTCATTTATGGATTTTGCTATCAAGAAGTTTACCTTTGACTCTCTAATTTGTATAGGTGGCATTCTACGAGTAAATTTATTTTAGCTTTCAAATGCATAAATATAAATCGTCTTCTAATGTGATGCTCTTTGTCAAATTGGTTTGTTTGAGGTTTTAGGCTGATTTTTACTTGAGTCTTTAATGCCTATGTCTGTGTTTTGGATTAGGTAGCTCTATCTAGTTGAGGCATGAAATTTAGACAAAGTGATGTTTCTGTGTGGGATTTGTGGTTTCTGGCATTTTTTTTTTTTTGAGACCTGGTTAAAGTCACTTATATCTTGGCACAGATGCCGATTCTTTATTGAAATTTTACCTTGAAATTTGGTGCAAGTGATGCTTGAAATTTGGTGCAATTGATGCAAGTAGAGGACTTGAATTGTTTAGCTTATCGACATGCCTCACCTTATAAAAAGAAACTACAATTTAACCGTGACATCTAATCTAATGATTATTATAAGCAATAAAACCTTAATTTCTTACTAAATTTTGGACAAGTATGGAAGGTTGTCATCATCTATTTTACATTAAATGGAGATAGCTAACTATATTTAATGGAAATAGCTAAGTGACCTTGAATATCTTTATCTGATACATTATTTAACCCAACTCAACTCAATTCAACAATGTCTTTATCTCAACTATTTGAGTTCGGCTACATAAACCCTGTTTCTCCTTGGTGCTCTATAAAGGAACTTATTTTCCTTTTAGACCGTGCTCTATTGTATTCTTTTTATCTTGTTTAACGTCACTTTTGGCCTATTTCTAGCTCTTGCATTGCCATCGGTATTAATCAAATCACTCTTCCTCACTAGTGCATTATTAAGTCTGTTGTAGATGTGTCTAAACCAGCTAAATCGATTTTTATTTTTTTTAATTTATCTCCCATTGATGCTATTTCTACAGTTTGAAGAATATTTTCATTGTTAATTCTTTCTTTTCTAGAATTACCACACATACATCTGAACATCCTCATTCTTTGAAATACTTAGTTTTTGAGCATGATATTTTTCAATTGCCCAATATGTTATATCATAAAGCGTTGCTCGTGTAATGTTTATTTTATAAAACTTACTTTTTAATCTAGAAGGTGTACATTGTTTACGTGACTCCCCAAGTAGAAAAGTTACATGTCATATATTTAGTTTTGTTTCTACTTATCTTGGATTCTAGAATTTGTTTTCAAACTTATTGCTTATTATTAATTCTTACTTTTGTTACAGATCACTAGTATATCAATATATCAACAAAAAATATACATGATGCAACCTTATTCTGAATGTGTCTAGTTAATTCATCTATAACCAAAACCAAAAGATACGGGCTTAAGGCGATATCCTAATGTAGGTCTATAGTGATTGAGAATTCACTACTTTCCGCAACAGTTGTTCTCATTAAAACCATTACACCCTTGTACTTACTGTTCATCATATCAATACACCTATTTGTTATTTTTTTCTTCTCTAAACTCTCAATATTATATTCCTTGGTACCCTATCACATGCTTTCTCTAAGTTTGTAGAAACTATACGAAGATCTTTCCTTTTTTCTATACTTTTTTGTTAGTCTGCTAATCGAGCATATAGTTTCCATTGTTGACCTCTCATGCATAAATTCAAATTGATTCGTAGATATACTTGTTTGAAGTCTTGTTTGTTACGCGATCACTCTCTCTCAAAGTTTTACCATATGACCATTGACTTAATAACTCGATAATTTATACAACTTTGAATGCCCCATTTGTTCTTGTTAAGTTTAGAGAGTTAATACAATATTAGAGAGACGTAGAGTGGTCAAAACTTAGCCTACCGCTCACAAACCACTTGTATTTATAGGTATCTCGTAATCATACAAAAGAAGAGTATTCTCTTTTTTAAAGATCAAAATATTGTGTTAAAATGTTTGAAACATTTTCATTTCTAAGGAGAGCAAAACGAATCAATAATTGAATCGAAATTCCAATGGTTTGAGGTATTTCAAAATGCTGAGTTTTTTGTCGAGATGTTTCAATACGTTTTCACCAATATTTTGTAATGTTTCGTGATGTTTCAAGATCTTTAACTATATTTAAACTAATACTTTGAAATGTTTTGAAAATAAATTCTTAAATTTTTATCCATTTTTATTATGTTTTCGAAACGTTTTGGATGATCGAAATAATGTTCTGAAACGATATTTTGATCCTTAATACTCTAATACTCTTAACATTTCTTATATATAATTACTAAAATATGCTTCCTCCATGCTTGATTTATTCCGTTGTACTCCCTAATCTCCGCACATTATCCCTCAATATGCATAGTGTATGTATGGAGGAGAGTGTCACTCTCCCTTGGAATGATGTCAAAAGAAAGGGCAACGAAATAGTAGTGGAATGAAATGAAGGAAATGTGTGTGTGTAACAAAAATGCTCCCCAAGCACAGAGAGACTTTTGTGTGTCGTGTTTTACATGGAAATCGTATTCCAAGGTCGTCTCTTCAGGAAAGGAGGTGAATCGTGTTGAAGGTGATTTTGGTGAAAGGAAAAATGTAAAAATCTTTTGTTGTTTGAGTTTGGTTTGTTTGAATCTTGATGGAATTTTAATGGAAAACAAGTGTTGTTTAATCCGAAGGGGTCACTCTAATGGAAATGCCAAGTCAACTAGAAACCTTCCTCCAATGGTGCATTGATGTTCGATTGATTCGTGGGAAGCGCGAGACTAAATGGAAGTGAGGATCTAAGCATAACCCGTGACAAGTCTATGTGATATCAAAGACTCACAACCATGTCCACACTCGACCCAGTCAAACCGAACCATCGTACACCAAGAGGAAGAAAAAAAAAAAGTTAAATTGGCATACCCAAGAGGAGGTCTCCCTTGGATTAGCCAACTTAAAAACTTCGTTACTCACAAGGATCAAAATATCGTGTCGGTATATTGTTTCGGTCACCTAGAAAATGGAAACATTTTGACGTATTTCAGAAATGTTTCGATCCCTTTCGGAAACATAATGAAAAAAATAAAAAAATTAACAGTTATTTTTCTAAAACATCGATGAAAATATATCAAAGTATCTTAAAATACTTTGAAACATTCCAAAATAATTATGCAAATGCATTAAAATATTATAATACATTAAAAACATTATGGAATACTTTGAAATATCAAAATTTGGATTTCATCACTGTTTCATTTCGGTCTCCTTGAAAACAGAAACATTTCGGACGTTTCGACCATATCGAAAGATATTTTGATCCTTGGCTACTCATAATGAAAGCAAAGACAATAATGTAATAGAAAGACGTAAAAAATGAAGATTTGAGCTAAATTAATGCAAGAAAATGTAAATTAGGAAGGTGCATTTAATACCCATCTTAAAGCTTGAAAATTAAGAATTTGAAAGCATTAATGGTGAAAGCTAAATGAAAGATTAAACTAGAATAGAACTTGCAGTCAATAACATTAAAGACATTAAATGAAGCTTACAAAGTTCTTATAAGAGATTCCAAGAAAATGTATGGAAGAAAATACAAAAAATATTAACTTCTTTTTCTAGCATTATTCATCTTCTACCTTGGACTCTCTCTCTATATTACAATCCCCCTTGCATACTACTGAATAATGGTGTATATGCCTTCCAAAAAACGTCCATAGAACCATCTCTCCTCTGTATGATTTGATCCCAATCAATAGGGGGTTGGAAGGGATGGATTGGTGTAGGTAGGACATTCTCTCTTGCCATGCCTCTTCTTTCTCCTCCTCATTAATGCCAAGACCTTCCAAGTCCAAGTAGAGGTGAAGGGAGGCCTGTGGATGTGTAAGGGATGTCAAGGAATTAGTTGAAGAAGTGTAGGTGGGGCCCCCAAGTTGCAGAGTTGAGTTGCAAGTTGTCTAGGCAAGGTCGACAGAAACCTTTCGGAAGGTTTGTGCAGGAACAGTTAAATGAAGAAACTAGTAGGCAAAATCTTCCAGAAGGTTTTGGCAGTGAATAGGAAGTCCAAGGTGAAACCTTCCGGAAGGTTTTCAACAATTTTGCAATTATCTTAGTTTCTTCACCCTCCAATCCTTCCTTTAAGCTATCCCCTCATCTTCATTGACTTCAAACACTTCATTTGGGGTTTAACTTGAATCATTTACATCCTTTTACCTACATTTATACAAAACTCCATCAAAATCAAGATTAAACGCATTTCTCCCCATTTTCATAACAAAAGTAAGTATAAAAGGCATATTAACACACAATATATGTCATGTTTTTGTGCTAATCACACCCTCCAACTTGAGCTTTGCTACTCCCTAGCAAGCATTATTTCTAACCACAAGGTATAAATTACAACAAAATCCATTCGTACAATCACACCATCCATGACATACAAAATTCAAAAATCATATTACAGTTACATAATTAGCTTTGGGCAATGATTAGACAAAAGAAACGTGGTATTTCATTAATGATTTCAAATAGTTATTTACAAATGGTTCAAGTTCCAAAACAAAATGGCCAAAACCTAATGACACTTCTACTGGTTGACACAAGAACCCTATGTACAACCACAATTCAAAACAAAATACAAAAGACTCCAATCATCAATCATCATCCTCAACAAACTCATCCTCCTCGGTCTCCTCCTCCTCGAACTCGGACTCCTCATCCTCCTCCTCGTCATTGTGGACCTCAACAGTCGTGGAGGGCCCTGGGTCGGTCCTCCGGGGATAGGCTCACCCGAGAATGTGTGCTGGAAGAGCCCCGTAACCATGATAGACATCGCGTGCATAGTGGACTCCAATGTTTCCATACGCTTTGGCATGATACGGGTAGGAACTGCTACAGGTGCGGGGGCACGAGGTGGAGGTGCAGAAGAGGATGTCCCAGCATCTGGCGACTATGGCCTCGGAGCCCTAGCTCTCTCTCCCCCAGTCCTGGCAGCTCTTTCGCTGTTACTAGACTTCCCAATTGCTCTAATCTCTGGGGGGAGAAGTGTAATCATGGGCATACATCTTCACTTTGGCCAAATCACAGAGACAGGTGACAAGGCTGCCAAAAGGGAGATTTTCCTTCGTCTTTGCAGCCTAGGCAAACTCCCTCATCTCCTCCCAAATCAACTACGCTATATCCATGGGCACCTCAATCATGAAAGCGTGGAGGAGGGTCAATTTTTCAATGTTTGGGTTCTTCTTCGAACCTTGGGGCATCAAGTTATAATGGAGAACCTTATTCATAATCTTGTAAGAATGCTCGAGGCCCCCAACCAACGTCGTTCCCTTGGATGTGGTCAGGTCCTCATAAGTAAGGGCCACGTAATCATTGAGCGTCCTTCCCCCATCCCCATGGTGTGGGTAGACTGGTGAAGTTGGGGGTGACCTCTCATACCCCAACACCGTAGCAATGGTGTCGGGAGTCACCTCAAAGACCTTTCCTCGAACATTGGTTTTTAGTCGACCACTGTTTTCCCCAAACAATGATAATTTCTTGTAAAATTCTTGGCACAACCCTAAGTTATACCCCTTAACTTCCTTGAACCACCGATAATTTCTTGTAAAATTCTCGGCACAACCCTAAGTTATACCCCTTAACTTCCTCGAACCACAATCTCAATCCCCGCGCTTCAATAATTCTCACGACTTTATTGTTTGGCCCAAGGGAAATTTTATCCACGTACCTCTCGCATGTAACCCCCTTCTCTTCAATTCGTTGCCGTCAGGCATCATGCTTGGCCTTAGTCCTTCTCTCCTCCCTCGCTTGGCCACTAGGGCCCTTTCCAGCCCTCTTTCGAGAACTAGAGCCCGTGGGTGGAGGGGAGTTCGGGCCCGTCCTCTTCGTACGGGCCATGAGGGACAATAGTGCCCCTAGACCTAGAAGAGTCAAAACAATCCACCATAGCGTCTCCAACAGCTCAAACATACCCATGGACATACCACTCATACGGGCCATCCCAAACAAGTTGAGGAAATTGAAGAAAATCAAAGAGGATTTTAGAAATTTAGGAGAAAATTGGAATTCTAGGGTTTTCTGTTGAACACTTGATTATTTCGGCAACAGCACCCTAAAATTGAACCCTAAACAAGAGAAACTTAGAAATGTAAAGTTTGGGTGAGGTATTTAGAAGATTAGAAGAGAGTAAGAGGAGAGGAGAGAGTTTTGGGAGTAGAGATGGATGGATTGAAAATGTGAAGGGCTTTTCAAAATTTTCGACTTAAAACCCTTGTTTTTAGGTTTCTAGGCAAAACTTTTCGAAAGGTCGACATAAACCTTCCGGAAGGTATTGCTTACTGCCTAGATTAAAAATTCCAGTAGGCAAAACCTTCTGGAAGGTCGACCAAAACCTTTCGGAAGGTTTTGCCTTTGTTGCAAAACCAATTTTTTGTTCAAAAATTCACATCCAATCCATCCTTTCTCAACTCCAATACATTTTAACACCCTTTCTAAGACATTAATCCTATTAAGAACTTGAACCACACTTATGAACCACAATTGAATGATCATGCCCAAAGTAAATTCCGAAATTGCAATAAGATTTAAGATTTTGATCTTTTCAAAGCACAAATCATGGATTTCTAATTTAAACTACCAAAATGAATCCCCAAAATGTTGAGCATGAGTTCAAATAACAAGGGCATTCCTAGATCTAAACAAATATCGAAGTTGAGCCATATTCCCCCATCCTTTAAGTAAAGAGCTACTTAACACGTCGGTCGACTAATCAAACCAAGCACACATGAGCAACACTATGACTTTAAATACTAGTCTAAAGTATGCACCTACACATTTCCTTTCAAACTCGTGTGTGTGTGCAATGAACAAGTAATTTAAGCATTTACACAATGGAATTCACATCCTCTTTGGCTATCCAAACTAAGCTTCGATGCAACCTCACCAATGGTGTCTCTCAACAATGAATCACACATATGCTATCCTGGCATGCACTCCATGTGTATATGTGAGATGGAATCTTGTGCACAAAATGAAATATGCTCACATATAATCCAAAAATGAAGTTTATGCATGAAAGTGAAACAATCTTGACATAATCTCATGAAAGGAATGCTAGGGCACTATATAGCAAACCAACTTCTCTTTCTCTTTAAAAGTGTGCATCTCCCATGCTTTTCTAGATCAATTAGGACTTCAAGGGTTATAATGGGGCCTTTTGGGGTGATATTGAGACAAATGAAATGAAGGATATAGGGAAACAAAAAGGGTTGTTCCGAGTGAATGACTTTTATTTCAAAAACATCTCCCTTTTCATGGGATTTTTATTCTTTACACCATCACCACACTCTTTGCTTCTTTTCTTTCTTTTCCTTAACATTTTCCTTTTCTTTTGATCATTATTTTCTTCTTTTCACCAATTTTCTTTCTTTTCTTGGATTTTCATTCTTTTTCCATTGAACTCATTGAGTTTCACATCTTATCTCTTTGCTTGCATTTCCACACCATACTTCCTTCTCTTTTTGCGATCTTTCATATTCAGCTCTAGGAACAACCAAGATAAGGTAGATATTTATTATTTCTCTGGCTTGGTCTAATGTGTGGCATAGAAATGAATTTCAATAAAGGCTCAATCACGACACTAGAAATAATATTTTTTCTAGAAGAAGGCAAAGGTTCGAAATATTCAAAAATGACCAAAGATCACCTCTAGATAAGCATGAAGGAGCATTATGCATTTCAAGAGGAGTCAATCGCTACACAAATGCACCTAACCGAAACAAGTATAATGAGACTATTGAACAAATTTGAAATTTAAGAATTGTTTCTTGAGTAAATGTAAGTCCCCTGCAACAAGAAATGACACTAAAGCTCTCATGAGTTATTACTCATCTCTACTATTCATGTCAAGCTCTAAAATGTGAACTCAACCCATAAATTGCCAAAATAACAAATTCAAGGTGCCCATGCAGTTGAGTTTAAAAGCAAACTCATATGTGATACTCAAGCATAGGATGAACCTCAATAGTGTACTCATGTATTTAGAATTCAAGTAAAGATTAACGCGTCAACAAACCCATACAACTCTTAATATGGGAATACAGATCAACATTAAGATATTTTCACAAATTTTTTTTAACTTTTTCACATCATTTGCACTATTGTAACGACAATCTGTATATGTGAAAGGTGCATTTTCACCACAAAAATGGACACATTATTAACAAAAAATTTTCACAAATATTGGTGTTTCATGCAAATAGTGCACCTCACCCCCTAACTTATTCCACGCATTGTCCTCAATGCAACAAAAAGATATGCTATGCAATGAAAGACTGTAGAATGATGAGTAGGGTTAGAAAACACCTCGCTCAATTTAAAGTAAGTAAACATAAACAGCTTAAAGAAATGAAAAATAACTGTACACTAAAATCATACGAAAAGTCAATCCTCCAATAAGTCCGAGTAAACCGGATCCGTCAAATCCTCGTCCACTCCTTATCCTTCAAAACCCTCAAAAAATGACTAAAGTCTTTGACCACTGACTTTGAATGTCTGGCCATTCTCGGAGTTTGTGACTTTTACGGCTCCATTAGGGTAGGCCACCTTGACAAGATAGGGGCCATCCCAACAGGTTTGGAGTTTGTCTTGAAAAATCAAGAGACGAGAGTTGTATAAGAGCGCTTTTTGGCCGGGCTCAAATGACTTCCGTACAATAGATTTGTCATGAAACATCTTAGCCCGCTCTTTTGAAACTTTTGAGCTCTCATATGCATCTCTTCGAATCTCTTCCAATGTATTCAATACTAGCTTCCTATGCTCTCCAGCCATACTAGTTCTCCCTCCCCCAAATGTGCTACGACAAAGACTGGATATGACGTTCTTTGGGTTATATATTTCTTAGGTTCATTAGACATATCTTAGATTTTATTGTACAGCAGTAATTACTAATTATAAAGTTATGTCACACACGAACAAAGAAGATAAAAATGTAGATCTAATTTTGATCCTATCTTACATAGTAGCTAAATGAGAAGATTTATTGAAAGTTAGTGCATTAGAACTTCATTCAATAAATTAGTCTGAGAAAAACTCATTTTCTGTGAAGACTGCAAAGGGTTGCGAACTTTGTTTGGACAACGTAGCTGCCTCAGCAAAGCACTCAAACTCCTGTTCAAGTATTGTGGATCCTTCATAACTTCATATATTGGAGGGGAATGGTTTCACTAGCATGGATCAAGATGGCTCTGACTCTTTCAAATTATGTAATTATCTAATTATAGAAAACATAGTAAAATATAGAAAAAGGGAAAAAATAGAGGAAAGGAAGGTAACCATCTGGTAGTGATGCTGCTATTTTCTTTTTGAGTTGCATTTTTACTTGGTATAAATTTTGGTGTATATCAAAGATGTGAGGATCTCGTGATTAAAAGGACAAATCTCTCAAAACATCTTTGAATTTGAGTCATGATGTTGGGCATGATGATATCAACCAGGAATTATGGGTGGATAATTTTATATGTACTGCATACACTAGAAATATGGGTGTTCTTATATAAGATACTCAGCACTACAGTGTAATCCAAGTATCGTTTAGAAAGGAAGCTCTTATGAGCACTACATCCATGGATGTAGGCCTTATAGGCTGAATCATATAAATCTGCCTGGTTCTATTTTTCTCTCATTTTGGCAAGTTCTATTGATGTATGCCTATAGTCCATGACATGACCAGCATGCTAATTAAGCATTTTAGTTTAAATGGTTGGAGACGTGTGAGATGACTTCTGCACTCTTATATCATGATATTATTTAAGACTGTTAGAAACATTGGAAACTAAGAGACAGAGATGGGATCAATAGTTATTCACATAAGTAGATTGTACAATTTGGTTGTGCTACTGTTTCAAAAATTATATTAGATGTTTCCATGAGTGCAAAATGGTGTAAGACAGCCAATCACTTGACATGGATAAAAGTAGTCGACTTTCTGAGTTGCAAAAACCCAAGGCAGCATAAGATTCAAATTTAATCTCATAATAGCAAGGTATCAGTATCAATTTGCTTTACAGGCATAACTCACATTAAGTACATCAGATCTTGCTTATTGTGGCATATCAAAAAATATTCTGTTGTGGATTTTTTTTTCCTTGCCTAATTGTTCTATTTTCATCTTTGCTATCAGGCTGAGGGAAAGAAAAGAATGAAGGCAATTGGTAAAGTTGATGTACCTCAGGAAGCATTTATGGCTGTATTAAAACTTGAAAAAGAGGTATTGTGATCATATTGGTTTATATAAGGTAACAAATTAGCAAATGATAAAACTGCATCCGAATGAAATTTATTGTGGGTCTGAATCACCATTTAAGTTACAATGATCAAATGCAATAGGCTAAAGTGCTTGGAATTTGATCTCAGTCGAAGAAATCCTCAGCAGACAAGTGCATTCGTTTTTGTAAATGGTAGATGTTTGGTTAAACTGTTTGTAATTCTTTTATTGTTGAATATGCTTGTGCCCTAATACAAATAGCAGTAGCGTGTAATTTTTAGATTGGCGAGCTTTTATAATTTTATGTCTTGTTTGTACTGAGTTTCACATGAACATCCCGTACCAAAAGTATTCAGTTGCATTTTGTGCCAATCAAAGGCTGGAATAGACCTACCCCCCCCCTCCCCCGGTGTGCCAGCCTGTGATCGGACAGTATGCAAGACCGGATACAGTTTAACTAAATCAAAATTCCAAAAATATTGTTTAGTCCAACAAACAAATCATAAACTCATCATGCCAGTTGTTGGTTCCTTTGTCCAGTAATAATACTTGATGGCTGTCTTCTAAAGCAGGTGAAAACAACAATGAATACAACACAAATTTCTGGGATTGAAACTGTCAGATATATGTTTATGCTATCATAGCTAAGCCGGGCAATCAGCCTGGTGCTATTTGAAGTGTAGTGATGCTGGTTATGATGTGAATAAATTCCTATCTACCATTATCAGTTTCAATATAGCAACTGATTGCTTCTAACTTTATTAAAGTAAGTTTTTTATTTTTTTGGTGGGAGATTGAAACAAATGGAACTCATAGTTTTCTGGACAATTAAATCAAAACGAAGTACCCATTACAGTTCAGAATTTTCATTTTATAGCAAGTGGAAGCTAATTTTAGAAATCCTGATAATTGTTTTGGTTAAATCTGTTGTCTGCAGACAATTGATTTATTGTTTTTCAGATGATTGACACTTAGCGTAGTCCATTCATCTTTACATTAGCAGAACAACACCTCTTATCAGGAGCATCCTCTCACCAATTAGTTGGAAGTTGTTAAGGAATAATACTCTGGTCACGTATATAACACATTGTAACAGATAAGAGGTGAGAGTTTGTGTATTCAATTAATCAAAGAGTGCTGAATCAATTGCTCTCTCCTTGAATTTCTTTATTGTATCAGAGCCATAGCCGAGACCGCAGCTACATATTCACCAACGTGGATATTTTCTTCAACATAATCTTTGTCTACATTTTTGTTAACTACAATTTTTCTTCTTTCAAATATTTGCAATCTCATTTCAATTCTTCTAGTATCATCCAATTGTGTACTCTGGAAGTTTTAGGTTTGTGCAATTCTTAGTGCACACAATCTTCTTCAAAGTTTAATTGATGGATCACAACCCTGTCCAAAAGAATTTGTGAGATGAAACTGGAGGAAATACCAAAAAGATTAATTCTTCTTCTCAGGTTTGGATTATTTAGGATTAACCTTTTATCACATTGATCAATTCTATATCTCCATCAACAGTGTCTCATGTAGTTGGATACTCAACTACTTGTGATATTTGGCTTGCACTAGGGAGGTGTTGCTGTCACACCCTGGATTGGCAAGGCATGTGAGAGGTGTTACTTTAATCTACGAAACATCATAATAGGATAACAAAGTCGCAACGTAACATAGCTGAATAACCCATAATATATAAACCACAGATTATTGTATAAACATATGCATAATTTACATATACATCTCAACCTATTACGAACTACTATTCAGTTAAGTATACGTTACACATTAGGTTTCTTCTATTTTATTACATGCTTCAAATATATCTTCCTAAGTTATACAGCAACCTTGGCAGGCTACTATGTACAGATCTCCCTTGCATTCTCACATCTGAAAAAGAGAAATAATGTAGGGTGAACATCAACAGCTTAGTAAAATAACTTAATTTCTAAGCAAACGAGTTTGAAAATAGCATAGTTTAGCATGATGGGCAAAACGAGCATTTGATATATATATATATATATATATATATATATATATATATATATAAACGTCATTTCATCCGAAGCAGTAATAGTTAAGTAAAATTGTAAAAGAGAGTTAAAAATTCAAGTACAATGCTACACTGGTGGGCAATTCATCTTAATAGACCACTGAGGGTCTATGTGAACATACGATCTAACCCTTTAGGGGAATTGTACCCCGATGAAGATATGCTCACTAGTCAATGTTTGGTACCCATGTCTGAAGACCAACTAGCGCCTAAGCATTTACAAACTCAATGATTACCCTCAATAGCTTCAAATTGGAATGTAAACTCTTTTGTCACTCGACCATTGTGCACTTATATTTAATTTAAAGAATTCTGATATCTCATTTTTCAAGATTTAACCAATCGTTTCGAACAGATGTGCATTACCGCACTCAAAAATCCTAATCCAGATCTGTAATTTTCAGCAAATTTCAAAAACCCCAATTAAATGATTTTGTTGGAGATATAGTGTAGTTTCTACATTTTCCTTTCCTTTTTTTTTTTGTCCTTACTATGACTTTTATGTTTTGCCTAGACCAGAGAGGTGTTCAGCTCACTTTATATTATTGTTTGACTGTATATACAGGGCTCTATTCTTAGTTTGTGTATTCTTTTTCACTCACAGATATTCGAAGTTGGTGTCAGAGCCATACCCTAATAGTAACCCTAACCCTAGCCTCCGCCATATCTCCTTCATTACTCTACAGTAGCTCCACCAAAACGCCAGGGAAACCAACAACCCAAATCCACCAGCAACCAAGCATCAACTGCCCACCTTCAATAGCGACCAAGCCAACCCATTGATTGTCATCCGAACCAGTCAATCATGCAGTAGCTCCACCAAAATACCGGAAACATAGCAACCCAATTCATCCCAGTGACCCACTGACATCCTAGTGACCCACTGCCCAAACATAATCCCACACAGCAACCACACACAGATAGCTCAACGCCGAACCAACCTAGCAACCCAAGTCCAGTAGCAAACCCACCTTCAACATATCACAATTATGATCCTTTCAGGCGTCGTATGTATCACAATCTAGATGTTACCTTTCTTAAATATAATCCTTATTTTTTTTCTTGTCTTGTGTTTGCCCCTCCGATTGATGATACTCCCTTTGATTTTTCCTTATCATAGGAAGCAAAGTCATTGATCACTATTACTATAGAGTCACCAATCTCTTATCCTCCAAAGCCACTCATCTTTGTCACTACAAAGTCACCAGTCTCACCTCCTTTGCAAGTCTATGTTACGTCACCCTCGCTCTCATCCCCGTGTTGATATCCCTTCTACTAGTGTTTTAAAAAGCGCGCCTAGGCGAGAAGCGAGGCGAAGCGAAGGTATTTCACCTAGAGGACCCCAGGCAAACCGAATGTGACTGAAGCGAGAAAAAATCGAGAAAAGTGAGTGTATGTCGTTTAAGTGACAGGCGAAAAAGCGAACGCCTTTGTCATTCCAAATGAATTTTTTTTTTCTATTATGGGTCGTTTATTAGGCAATTGGAAAAAAAATTTTAAGATGTTGATATACCCGAATTATTCCCTTATCCCATAAATACAACCCCAAACCTAATTTTTTTCTCAGATTGGTCGTTGATTGGGCAAGAGCTCCACTGCTACACAATCGTTGGACAAGGGCTTCGCTGGACCCAGGGCTTTGTTGCTTGCTACTCCTAATCGATCGCTGGACACAGTACAGACACCCTCGCTGCTCCTACACGATCGCTGGGCTGGACAGAGACGATCGCTAGTTTGGTGATGATACTTTGACTTAGAGTGAAGTTGCTCGAGCTTATGGAGTTTAGGAAAGTAGCCAACGGACTAGATCAACACCATCTACTAGGGTAACACCAAGGTTTACAAGATCGACCATTGGACTCATAGATGAGGAAGACATAATTTCAGATGAGGCAGATGAGGATGATACAGAGGAATATGAATCTAATGATAATGAAGAAGATAATTTCTTTAGTGATGAGGATTGATTTCTAAGTCCTTGAGATGGTTTCTTTAGTTGTTTGAATTGTGTGTCACTGTGTCTTATGTTTTTAAATATTAGGATTTGAGATATTATTAGTGTTTGTTTTAATTTAAATATTTAAGTTATGAATGTTATTAAGATTTGATATATTATTAGTGTTTGTTTTAATTTAAATGGTTATGGTTTTACTTGCATTTAAATATTTAGTATATATAAAAGTAGAACTTAGATGTTTAGAAGTAATTAAATTAAAAAATGTATATTTTTTTTAACTGTTCGCTTCGCTTCGATAAATCGTTTCGCTTCGCTTCTCACTTCTCGCCTAGGTGTTAGGCGCCTTGATCGCTTTGGTTCGTTTTACGACTTAAATAACACTAGCTTCTGCCTTAGGTGATACAAGTAATATTTCTCAATTCATTGAGCATATTGATGCAACTGTTGTTAGTACTGATGAGATTGTAAGTAGTGAGCCAGTTACTTTACTTGATAAGACGTTAGTGGAGGATGATGATATAAGGCATCATTATCCACAGTGAGATCGCCGTCCATTTGTTCGTTATAGTTGGACCACTAGGACTTTATATCTGATCTCTGGTTATGTTTCTTATAGGGATTTGTCTTACATTTTGAACTTGTAGTATGACCTTATTAGATACGTCGGTTCTTCACTCAGTTTCAGAGGCTATGTGGGAGACTCAGTTGGTTTTTGTCATTCAAACAAAGATGGACGCTCTTCAGCATAATCATATGTGAGATCTTATCTCTTTACTTTCAGGGGTAAAGCCTATTAGCTGTCGCTGGGTTTACACCCTGAAGTTTATTGTGGATGATACTATTGATTGTCACAAGACTAGGTTTGTGGCGAAGGGCTTTACTCAGGTTCTAGGTTGTGATTTTGGTGCTAACTTTGCCCCCGTGACAAAATTGACTACCGTTCGGTTGATTATTTCTCTGGCTGTAGAGTACAATTGGTCTCTTCACCAGTTGGATGTGAAGAATACGTTTCTTCACTGTGATCTAGATGAGACTATTTATATGGATCCAACATCGGGCTTTCGTGGTAAGGGAGAGTATGCTGGAAAGGTGTGTCAACTGCGTACGTTTTTTTATGGACTGAAATAGTCACAATAAGCCAAATTCTCTTGCTTTAGTGGTGTAGTTGTAGGTTTAGAGTTCACCATATGTCATTCTAATCATACACATAGTTGTCAAATCGTGTATCGGAAGGCATATCATTTTTTTTTAAAATAGTGTATCGTGTATCGTAAGATGCGCGTAATTTTAATTTTTTAATAATTATTAATAAAATATATGTATATACCTTTGTAAAAAAATCATACTCATAATAATATATCATTTAATTAATATTCCACCAACTATTCAAGTTTTCAACATAGTTCAGAAATGTCAAAATACAAAAACTTCTAATTCAAACTTGTAACATCAACTGCTTGAACAATTTTAATATTAATCAAGAATTTTGAATTCAATTGAACAACATTAACAACAGACTTTTATTTATTTTTTTAAAATCATAACCACTGAAACAACATTTCACTAACTAGTGATTTAAAAATAAGTCATAGGGTAAAATGATGTCATTTCAACCCCAAAAAATAAAAAAACAGAATCGTCTTGTATCGTACTTATCGTATTGTATCGTATCGTACGATACAGTGAAAATATCATTTTTCAGGTGTATCGTGATGTATCGTACGATACTAATAACTATGATGATACATACTTCATCCAACAGAATATTTCTAGGCAGTGTGTCATCCTTTTAGTGTATGTGGATGATATTATTATTATTGGGGACAAGGATCAAAATTTTATTTCGGTGTATTGTTTCGGTCACCTAAGAAACGGAAATGTTTCAACGTGTTTTTGAAATATTTTGAAAACAGAATAAAAAAATAAAAATATTAAGAATTCTTTTTTTAAAACATTGGTCGAAATATACCAAAATATATTAAAATACCTTAAAACATTCTGAAATAATTGTGCAAGTGCATTGAAATATAAAAAAATATTTTGAAACATTATAGAACACCTTGAAGTATTAAAATTTTGATTTCATTACTAATTCGTTTCGGTCTCCTTGAAAACGGAAATATTTTGGATATTTCGACTTTTTACAAACGATATTTTGATTCAATGTTTACCTAGATCGTGAGTCGTTTTGTTATGTAGTACGGGTACGAGTATATGGTACAGTATTTTCTTATGTACAAGGTACGATGAGAGTAGGTTTAGCTGGTACAGTATTTTGGGTCGCAATTCGTTTTAGAACTCTTATGTAGATTGTTTTCACTACTATACGACATTATATTTTACAGATTATTCATAAACACTAAGTTTGTTATCATTTATCTTATAATTGTGTTTGATTTCCTATTATCTAAAATAATATATAATTATAAATTTATATGCATATAGTTAATTAATATATATTTTTATATTTGTACTACATGTTCTAAAGCAAATTGATTTAGAGTTAGTATTACAATTTGGGGTCGTTCATTTTTGTGATTTGGATCGCGAACCCACCTCGTTTGGGATCGATGTACCCAGATCGTGAGTCAGTAAGGGGTTAGTGAATTGTGGTAACCATGTTTTGATCTTTGACTGGAGATGATGTTTCTAAGACTGCGCAGGTTAAGGTAGACCTTGGATTTCTACTATACTTTTTGGGATTGCACAGGTCAAGTATGCTCTGAATCTTCTCTCGGACACTAGGATGCTAGGGTGCAAATCGGCATCATCACCCATGATTCCAAACTTGACGCTCATTGCTGCAGGTGAGGAATTGAGAGATCCAACTGTCCATTAGAGGTTGGTTGGTAGACTTATCTACCTAGCCAATACTAGGCCAAACATTTCATTCGCTGTCAGCCGAGTTATTTAGTTTATGCACAGGTCGTGTCACCCTTATCTTGATGCAGTTTATCATATTCTTCGGTACCTCAAATTATGTCCTAGAGTTGGGTTGTTCTATGCATCAGGATTTCAGACTGGTTCTCTAGCTTGTTACTCAGATTTAGATTATGGGAGAACGTGTGACAGTCGATCTACTATGGGTTTCTGTGTTTTTCGAGGGACTCATCTTATCTCTTGGAAGAGTAAGAAACATGCAGTTGTCTCCTGCTCGTCAGCAAAGACAGAGTATTGGGCACTGACACTTGACATGTATGAGATTATCTGGCTATAATTGATTCTTGACGAGTTGGGATTTCTAGTGACCTCTCTATCCACATTATATTGTAATAATCAATTTGTTGTTCAAGTCACTTCTGACTCTGTACTACACAAGAGGACAAAACATATAGAGATCGATGTTCACTTTCTTCGGGAGAAGGCTAGTTGTGGTATTGTTACTCCATTGTTTGTGGGGATCAATGATTAGGTTACAGATGTTTTCACTAAACCTGTCACTCTATTTATTCTTTGGGACTCCGTTGTCAAGCTTGACTTAGTTGATATTTTTGCGCCTAGCTTGAGGGAGAGTGTTGGAGATATAGTCTAGTTTATGACATTTTCTGTTTTCTTTTTTGTCCTTATTATGACTTTTATGTTTTGTCTAGACTAGAGGGGTGTTCAGTTCATTTTATACTATTGCTTGACTATATATACGAGGCTCTACTCTTAGTTTGAATATTTTTTTTCGCTCACAAATATTCCAAGTATTTTAAACATGCTAAACATTCATAAATATTGTAAGACATAAATTAAAAGATTAGAAATGCTCTGAAAAACTAGGTCAAATTGGCCCTAGCGACCAAAATAGTCATTTTACTCTTCTTTTTTGATCCGGTTGTCAGATTGACTTGAAATTTTAAAGGGACTTCTGCACAGACATTACGAAACTTTTGGCATCAACCAGAGGTTGATTGGATGTCGGACGCGCCCTTACACGTTGATGGGGGTAAACTGGTGTACCTCCTCCCCTTTCATCTTCTTCTTTTGTCTCCTTGACCAAAACCCTAGTTGCCCATTATCAGCTTCAACTATCCCACTTCTCATCTATTTCTCTCTCCTCTTGGTGGTTCTACCTCATCCAGAAGCATAGCTGAAGCCTTGAGCACATCCTTAAATGTTCTGGAGGTTCTGAGAAGGCTGGGGAGAGCCCTACTGTCAAGCAACAGCTTGGACATGGCTGCCATGCAAGGGCAGTTTGGTAATTTTCCAAAATTTAAAATTAATTTTTAAATATTTTTTTTTTGAAATCAAATAAACATTAAACATGCCCAATTACACACACCCTCAAATCCCGATCTGTTTTTGGATCTCCGAACCCTGGGTTGTTAGAGTTACTCATCCCTTTCCAGACCCAATATTTTGCAATTGAAGACTAGTTTTCCTACCCTAACCATGGGAACAGATTCTGTAGACAACTACATAAAAAAAAATTTAAACAAATATACGTCTATTTGCTGCTTCTGTTCTAGTGGGTGATGAAGATATTCTATTACACTCTTAATGGAGTACCTAAAGTGTACAATGCCTTCCCAATGTCTATTCAAACCAGAGCTCAAGACATCACATTAGTAGAACTACACGTACTACTGAAAGCTGAAGAACTTGCAATTGAAAATAACTCTACAAATGTCGCAAATTCATAAACACCTATAGCTATGTAGGCATCTTCTGTTAAGTAGTTTTCTTCCTCTCTTGGTAGAGGATCCAATCAGTATAGAGATTGTGGAAGTGGTCCAGGTAGAAACAATCGAAATCAGAACAGTTAGGGCTAGTTCAACAATCGAGGTCAATCATCTTTTTACAGATCCAATTCTCCAATACCAAACCAATCCATCAACACAATTCTATAGACCATAAAATCCAAATGAGTTTTATAAGTCACCACCTCGTATATCTTGTCAAATCTATTACAAGTTTGGCCATATAGCTCTAGATTGCCACCATTGCATGGATTATGCCTTTTAAGGCAAGCAACCTTCTTCAGATTTCTCTTCACCGACAAATCCAAATCTTTGGCTTTCTAATTCTGGAGCTACTCATCACCTAACCTCAGCTTGCAAATCTCTCCCTTCGCTATGATGGTTTAGATCAGTTGTCATTGGTAATAGTAAAGGTTTGTCTATCACTCATTTTGGTTCCTCTATATTTCCTACGACTTCAGTTTATCTGAAGTTCTCAAAGTCTCATCTCTTACCTCCAATTCGTTATCAGTATATTGTTTTTGTTTGGATAATAATTGTCAGTTCTTGTTTGATGCCACTTAGTTCATTAGCCAGGACAAGGCAAGATGGACAATTATGTACTAAGAAAAGAGCCATAATGGCCTCTATGTAATCCCTACAACACATCAGTCCTTCCTTCTCCATCAATTTCTACTCACTTCGGCACAAAGGCTTCTTCCTCTCTTTGGCACTCAAGACTTGGGCATCCTTCTCCAAAGATTCTCTATCAACTAATGTCTAAAGCCAAGCTTTATACAAGTTCATCGCATAATAAGACTCTTGTTTGTAAACATTGTATTTTTGGAAAAATGGCAAAGTCGTCTTTCCTTGATCGCATTCTATATCATCCTATCATTTTTATTTGTTACATAGCGATGTATAGGGACATGCTCCTGAACATTTAATAGATGGATTTAGATACTATATTTCTTTCCTAGATGATTACTCTAAATTCACTTGAATATTTCCTCTAAAACAAAAAATTGATGTTGCTCAGATTTTTAGCAAATTTAGAACCTATGTTGAAAATCTTTTGTCCTCTAGATATAAAACTCTTGGGATGATGGAGAAGGTGAGTATATTAGCTCAACATTACACCAACTCCTCTTTAAGAAGATTCGACAAAGTCAAGTCAAAGATTGAAGAATGAGAACCACATCCATCCAACTCTCATCTTCAATAAATCTACCAAAGCATCACCAAATCGAAGATTGAGGAACACGCTAGTCAAACCCTTGTCTTCACCAAATCTACCAAAGTCAATACCAAATCAAAGATCGAGAGATACGCTGATCTGGCCCTCGTCATCAAATTCATTGAGAATCAGAGGACAGTGCACGTGAAAAACACGCCGAAGAGAGTCAACACTAAATTTTTTTACTTAAAATCAATCAAATTGACCATTGTAATTTGACCTTATTTTGTGTTAATTTATTCACCAAATTTGTCGTTACAAATTTTGGCACGCCCAGTGGAACCCTATCTTCCTCTCATCTCTCAAGTTAAAAAGTCAACAAGTCTATCAACAATGACAACTAAAGACACTGTGATTCCTCTCATTGACAAGTTAGCAGACCTGGTCGAGGAGTCAATTCCAACAACCCGCGCAAGAACAAAGGTAGGCAAATCTCAACTCTTGCCACCGATGGAGCGTTGCTCCAGGCAAAGTAAAAAGAAGGCTCTTCCAACAAAAAAGAGACAACCTACCTATTCTTCAATCTATCTGGAGGAAAAAATGAACGATTCTCTGCCTCACACACACTCTAGCACAGGCTCGAGGATTGAATCTTACTCCGAGACTTTTCCTAAGCAAAAGTGGGGTGATTACTCCTCGGTCTCCGATATTCCTATGCCTGTGATGGTGACAGAAGCCACTTCATCTGAAGAACATCTTCAACAACTTACTATTACGATCGAAAGATTGACCAAAACTTTTGAAGGTAAAGACATGCAAATCGCTGCACTAATGAATCGGCTTGAATTGCAAGAACCTTCAAAAGGGAACAATCAAGAAACTCCAAATCTATCTAGTACCAAAAATGCCAAAAAAAATCCTAAATCTTTAAAAAAACAACAGAAACAAGAACAGGATGATCAAGCCGTGATGCAAAATGTCATGCAAGATTCTTCTCAAATTTCTGTTACTTCACTCTCTGTCCAACAACTCCAGCATATGATTGCAGATACAATCCGAGCCCAATATGGAGGAGCTCAACAATCTTTGTTAGTATATGCCAAGCCATATAGTCGACGAATTGATGAGATGAAAATGCCTACGGGCTACCAATCTCCAAAGTTTCAATAGTTTAATGAAAAAGGCAACCCAAAGCAACATGTTGCCCATTTCATCAAAACTTGTAATAACGCTGACACCTACGGTGATTTAATGGTAAAACAATTCATATGTTCACTTAGAGGTGTCGCGTTCGACTGGTACACAGATATTACAGTGGGGACTGTTGATAGTTGGGACCAACTTGAACGAGAGTTTCTCACTCGTTTCTACAACAACTAATGTATGGTAAGTTTTCTTGAACTTGTAGGGACAAAACAAAGAAGAGATGAATCCATCGTCAATTATATCGAGCATTGGAGGATTCTTGTTCTCAACTGCAAGGAGAGCATTAGTGAAGGTTCTTCGATTGATATGTGTGTCCAAGGGATGCATTGAGGATTATTTTACAGCCTTCAAGGAAATATACCCCATACTTTCGAAGAACTTGCAACACGAGCCCATGACTTAGAAATTCAAATCGCCAGACATGAAAATCACTTGATAAGTGATCCTCATGAAAATAAAAAAGTAAAACCTTTCAAAGTAGAGGAAGCTACGACAATTATCATTGCACCAATGAAGATTTCTAATAAAAGGTCAAATACAGACTTCAATGCTAAGTTCACTCAATATCAGGTCCAACAGAAGACAAGACCGTATTTGAAAGAACTTGAAGGGAAGAACTATCCCTTCTTTGATGCTGAAATTTCTAATATCTTTGATCAGTTGCTCGAATTAAAGCTTATCGAGCTTCCAATACCTAAACGACCAGAAGAAGTAGGAATGGTTGATAATTCAAAATATTGCAAATATCATTGGATTGTTAGCCATTCCCTTGAAAAATACTTTATCTTGAAGGAAGAGATTCTTTATCTGCTGAATAAGAAGAAAATCAATCTCAATTCCAGTGAAGATACAACAATTGCAAATGTGACAATGGTCACTTTTGAGTCTTTTGACCCTATACCAATCTCAAATAAAGGAGTACAATCGTCGCCTTATGTACATCTTAAAGAACCATCACAATTATTGAATTCTTCCACCTCCATAGAAGAAACATCATCAATTGAAGGAAAGGAACTCATTGTTTCCCTTCCCTGATGGAGTTGTGCAGGTGCAATTCATCGTTGATGATAAGGTGACAACAGTTTATGCATACCCAGGTATGCCGAGGCACGAAAACCCCAACATTTCAATGCTTTATGAGCTAATGACAGATGATCTAGATGTTTGTGCATCATCGTCTAAATTGGAAGATGAGATCGGAGATGGTTGCTCAACTTTCATCAGCAAAAAGGATAAACACCGAACTTCAAGTGCTAATATGAAGCCATCTAATCTATCAGAGTACACAAAACTCATGCTGGGGGCACTAATCTCGGAACTCAAACTAAGTGGGTGGCCTTCTTTAGGAGATTCTGCGGTTATTGAAAAAGATCCAGAGGAATGGACTACAGTGAAGCCTCGTAGATACCATAAGATACAATATTTGTCTTATTTATCTAATAAGCCAGTACACCCCAAAAGAAAGAGGGGATCTCATTATTGCCGAAATTGAGGACGCGGGACGAAAATACGAGTTCCTTCTCAGCCAATAACCATTGAATATGAAGACTATAAATTGTTTTATCACACATCTATTACTTTGTTGGAGTACTTTCACAACCAATTCTTTGCAAGGGAACTAGTCACATGTTATATGATTATTGCTCATGAAGTCAAATACATGACAAGTACTCCATCAAATAAATGTTTGAGTACCAAAAGTGCACAAAAAGAAGAATTAGAAGATGAAAAGATGATTGCAAAGTTGAAAGAAATGCCATCAAATTTGAGTTTGTCCAAGGCACTTGAATTATCCAAAGAAACCCGTCAGGCACTGATACAAGTTTTGGTCAACCCGAAAAGATTCAAATAAAAGATTCTAACTGATGCCGATAAGGTTAGTCATGTTGATTCCATGACAATAATCTCCTTCAATGATGAAGATTTACAGCTAAGGTGTTGTCCACACAATAGACCTCTTTACATTAGTAGATATATTCAGGATTATAAGGTGTCTTGTATATTGATTGAATGTGGATCGACTGTCAACATCATGTCAATTCGCACCATGAATCAACTTGAAATTCCCATGGATGAGTTGTCAAAGAGTAAGCTGACAATTCAAGGCTTCAATCAATGGGGGCAACGTATCTTGGGTATGATTCATCTCAAGATCAAAATTGAAGAATTAGTGTCTTATGCCCTCTTCCATGTCATCGACTCTAAAACATCTTACGAGCTACTGTTGGGACAACCTTGGCTCCATGAGGCAAGAGTTGTGCCATCGACATTGCATCAATGCTTCAAATATTTTCAAGATCAAAAAGTGAGGCGAGTCATTGTAGAGACCAAGTCTTTCTCAACAGAAGAATCTCATTTTACAGATGCCAAGCTTTACTCTGAGATAGAACTCATCTCAGAAGTCCTTCCTATCATCATGCCAAAGACCAATCTGTGAAGAGAAAGACAAGAACAATGTTCGACAAACGACGTCCAACTTTTGAAGGAAGACATAACCTTACTTGTAACCCAGTTATTTAAACTGACAATCTCTGACTCAACTCTAAGGAGCTTTGTAAAAACTTCAGTGACGGAGAAAATAAGAGATCGTAAAGATAGTTGGTTTGATCCTCACGTTAAAAAAACCCTTCAAAAATGCAAGATATGATAAAGGTGAACCACACAAGCTTGAAAAACTTGATTCATTTCTGCCAACGAAGCTAGTTGATGAATCAATAGTCATGCAAGGAATGATAAACGAAGAGTTTTCTACACAACACAAACTTGATTTAGGATATTCTCATTCTCAAACTCCAATCAAGCTAAAAAAATGCCTCATCAAACTCCATCATGACTCAAATCTGTGAGTGTAAAGATAAAAATGCCACAAAGCCTCGTGTTTCCGCATTTGATCAACTTGGTAAACAAGATGGTTGAGAAAAAATGTTTGATCGACTGAATAAGGAGGCTTCCTCTTCAAATGCTCCACAAAAAGGCTTCTACATAGCTCAGAGAACTGGTTTACCAAAGTGAACCAAGTTCTCTCAAGAAAGTCAAGAAACAAAGGAGATGATGTAGACATCATGCTTCAAAGTTTGTAGAAACAATGGAGGATGTTGATGATAATATCCAAAATTTTCTTGCCAATAAGCAATAACCCTCGAGAAATAATGAAAAGATGAAAAGGAAGCTTAATGCAAACATCAAGGAAGAAAGCATTTTTGTGAATTATATCACCGTCAATCAAATAGTAGTAGAATCACAATCACAAAAATCATCTTCAACAAATGAATTCAAACCAACTCCATCTACACTTCAAGAAAGGGGACAAACTTCCACATACAAGACAGCTGACAAAGATGGCTTGAAGAAGATCGACCCGATCAATGGAAAGTTTCTAAAGTGTTTTTACACTTGAAATAAAGCAGTGTTACTTGATGCACGAGTTTAAACTGCATATTGCTCCTGACCCGCATGAGCTAAAATTGTGTACGACTTGACCAAAAATAAAGGTCCATGTGCTCCTTGACGCACAAGCCTAAACTACAAGTTACTCCTGCCCCGCGTGAACTAAAACTGTGTATGACAAAATCAAAAAAAAAAAAAAAAAAATTGCCCCTGACCCGCATGAGTTAAAACTATGTATGACATAACTAAAAAAAAAAAAATCTATTTTTGCTCTTTAGTCTCATGAACCAAAACTGTGATGAGTTAAGCCAAAAGGAAAAAGGAGAAGAACTTTGAATTGTCGGTGAAGCTTTATCAAACATCAAATTCCCTGACTTACTAGTTGACAAAGGTCTTGCATTTGAGGATAGTTAGGTGAAGGAGTACATCACTATGTCAACTGAGCAACAACAGACTACCATATTGATCCTTTAATTTTCAGTGTCGAAGGATTGTAAAATGCTCTCAAATTGCTATAGGGATTGATCACAAGATACTGGTTAAGGGCTCAAAACTTCTGGTTATCCTATTCTACAATCCACTTATTGGGAGAACTCACCTAAGGTTGACACAGAAATCACTTTAAAGCTACCACAAAAGTTACTTGAGACTGCCACAGAAGTCACCTTGAGGCCGACATAGAAGTCACTTGACGTTAACACAAAAGTCACTTGAGACTACCACAGAAGTCACCTAAGGCTATTGCAAAAGTCACTTAAAGCTGCCACAAAAGTCTCTTAAGGTTGCAACATAAGGCACCTAAGGCTGCCACAGAAGTCACTTGATGCTGCTACAGAAGTCACTTCAGCTTGACACAAAAATCACTTTAAGGCTGACACAAAAGTCACTTTAAGGCTGACATAGAAGTCACTTGAAGCCGCTACAAAAGTCACTTGAGGCTAACACAGAATTGACTTAAAGCTACCCAAAAGTCACTTTAAGGCTAACATAGAAGTCACTTTAGGTTGACACAGAAGTCACTTTAAGACTGACACAGAAGTCACTTGAGGCTAGCACAGAAGTCACTTAAGTTTGTCGCAGAAGTCACTTAATCCTGCTACAAAAGTCATTTGAAGCTGATACAAAAGTCACTTTTAAACTGACACATAAGTTACTTGAGGCTGCCACATAAGTCATTTAAGGGTGACACAAAAGTCACTTTAAGGCTGATATAGAAGTCACTTAAAGTTGACATCAAAGCCAACAACTCTTGACACAGAAGTCAACAAAAGTTGACACAAAAATCAACAACCCTTGTTACATAAGTCACCAACTCTTGACACAAAAGTCACCCAAAGTTGACACAAAAGTCAACAATCCTTGACACAGAAGTCACCAACTCTTGACACAAAAATCAACCAAAATTGACACAGAAGTCACCTAAAGTTGGCACAGAAGTCACCAACTCTTGACACAAAAGTCACCCAAAGTTGACATAGAAGCCACCTAAAGTTGACACAAAATTTACCAACCCTTGACACAGAAATCACCCAAAGTTGACACAGAAGTCATCCAAAGTTGACACAGAAGCCACCCAAAGTTGGCATAGAAGTCACCAGTTTGTGTAAAAGTAGCCACTCAACCTCACCTCACCTCACCTCACCACATTGAAATTGGTCTTTTGGACTATTGGTCTTGTCATCTACTATTGCTAGATGTTATAAATTCCTTTCAAGCTATTGCAAGGATTGATCACAAGCTTGAGAACTATTGCTTCTTCAATTCGACAGTCTATCCCATCAAAGAAGGGATATCAACTGGCTGTAGAGATATAAAGTTTTTTGGTACTTTCAATCTGCCACAAGGATTGATCATTTTGAAAATTGCTAGGTCATTTGGTTCTTCAATCCGTCACGTCACAAGATCCACTTGTTGCAAGAAAGGAATCTGGTGATATATGCTACTTTCAAACTGCCGCAAAGATTGATCATGGCTTGAAAACTGCTTGGTCCTTTGATTCTTTAATCTGTCATGTCACAAGGTCTATTTACTATAGGGAATCTGGTGGTATAGGCTACTTTCAATCTGCCTCAAGGATTAATCACGGGCTCAAAAGCTTCTGGGTCCTTTGATTTTTCAATCTGCCACGTCACGAGGTCCACGTACTACAAGAAAGAAATCTGGTGATGTAGGCTACTTTCAAACTGCCCGCAAGGATTGATCATAGCTTGAAAACTAATGGGTCCTTTGATTCTTTAATCTGTCATGTCATGAGGTCTACTTACTGCAGGGAATCTAGTGGTATATGCTACTTTCAATCTGCTTCAAGGACTGATCACGGGCTCGAAAACTACTGGATCTTTTGATTCTTCAATCCACCACGTCACGAGGTCCACTTAATGTAAGAAAGGAATCTAGTGATATAGGCTACTTTCAAACTGCCTCAAGGATTGATCATGGACTCGAAAACTGCTGGGTCCTTTGATTCTTCAATCTGCCACGTCACAAGATTCACTTACTGCAAGAAAGGAATTTATAGGTATAGGCTACTTGCTATCTGCCTCAAGGATTGATTATGAGCTCGAAAACTTCTAGGTCCTTTGATTCTTTAATCCGCCACATCACGATGTCCACTTACTGCAAGAAAAGAATTTGATGGTGTAGGCTACTTTCAATCTGCCGTAAGGATTGATCATGAGCTCAAAAACTGCTAGGTTCTTTGATTCTTCAATTCACCACGCCACGAAGTCCAATATATATATATATATATATATATATATATATGGTGGTGTAAACTACTTTCAGACTACTGCAAGGATTGACCATGGGTTGCTTTTGAGCTGTTATAGGAACTGATAATAAGCTCAAGGGCCGTTGGTTCTTCAATTCTTCATTTCACACTGTCATGAGGAGCTTTTCACTAATTGCAAGAATATGACCTTTAATTCTTGCGGCTGCTTTCAAAACTGCAACATGGACTAGCTTCTTTGAAATATGCAATCCACCATTCTCAAGGTGCGCTTGATCTTTCAAATTTACAATCCATCCTTGGATGAGGGTCTTTGAAATCTTCAATACACACTTCTTGAGGTACGCTTGATCATTTTTTGTTTGAAATCTTCAAAGTATTCTTTGATCTAACTTTTAGAAAGAAAACCATCTAAAAGAAATGCAAGAAATTAAAAAAAATCAATCTTGATAATACTATCATTCTTGTTCTCTTAATTTATGAGAAAATTTAAAACTTAAAAAAAATAATTAAATAAACACCAAAAAGATTTAAATGAGAAACTTACCTACTGCCAAATTCTTGAAAACAATGTTACTTGGAAGTAAATTCTTGGGAAAACCACTTGAATTAAAATTTCTAGGACAAAACTAATCCAAGGTAAATTTGTAGAAAAAAAAAAGTTGTAAAAGATAAAAAAGAAAAGTTACAAAAAGTAAATAAAATAAAATTGCTAAGATAAAGTGGCCTGATGAAACATCTTTACATACATTCATAAATGTATTAAAAAAATGAAAATGTGAATAGACCAAAAAAAAATCATCAGATCCATAAAAGAAAAATAAATATAGAAAAAAAAAAGTATCATGCATGACAATCAACGAAAAGAACAAACTAAGCACATAATAATAATAATAATATTATTATTATTAATGATAAACAAGAATTAGAAAAGAGAAAGAAAAAAAGGGGTTGAATGGCAGCAACAATATAAAAAATAGTGACTAAGGATTCACCTTCTTGGCCAACCTATAACACATAACTTACATGTGAGGGTGCTTGAATAAAAAAAACGAAGCTGTCAAAACTATTAAAAAGGAAGAACAAAACAAAATTGTGGTATAAAAACGAGTATGCTTTTAATGAGAACTAACTGAGACATCGGTTCTATATGGCCAGCCAATTAAAAAGAATTTTGGAATTCCATTGTTCTAAAAAAAACAACATAAAAAAAAGAGTCATGAACCACACACAAAAAAATTATGAAACAAAACAAAGAAGAAAACGAAAAGGGAAAGTACCTTTACTATGGTTATATTTATGGGAGGAATAGTACCTGCCTAGATGCCATGCAAGCAAAAGGTTGAAACAAAAAAAAAGTAAAATTGACTAATGAAGAAACCAAGAAATAGAATGGTGTAAGCCTATGTGTACTTAAAAAAAATGCAATGGCAACCAAGTAAGACAAAAAGGGCTAAAACAAGGTGTAGAGAAAAAAAATAGAATCAAATAAAGGAAGATAAAAGGAAAAAAAAACATACCTGGAGGGTGCTTATAGTCAAAGCCAGGCTACCAAACCATTAAATGACCTAAAAATAAATAAATATATATATATATATAAAACAATAAACACCAAAACATAATTGAATAAAAAATAATACACGATCAAAAGAAGAATGATTATCATGAGACCAACAAAAAAAATATATATCTTGTGTACTTATGGTAACAAAAGTTGAGCATATTGTATACCAAAAAAAATCGTTGAAATTAAAGATTTGAGATAAAGTAATTCCAATTAAAGTCTTCAAATAAAAAGGGAAAGGCAAAAAAATAATCATAATCATAATCATAAAAACAAACAAACAAACAAATTGAATGATTGAATTGTATGGCAACTATAGACTGAATGAGTTCTTTACCTACTTTGTGCTATCCAAAAGTTGATCATTATATGCTACTAGGTGTCACTCATGATTAGTAGAAGCTAAAGAAAGAAATTAATATAAATATATTAACTGTTACTCATAAATGGAGAAGCTAAATTAGAAATAGTTCTAAGTTGAGATGCTACTTGTAGTTAGTATCGAATGCTTACAATCGAGTATTTTTAAACCTATAGGGTTACATGCAATAAAATTGATTAGAAACTAAATAATAAATGAGAGAAAACTAATTAAGAGTTAATTGGGGTGAAACCCTACTTAAGAGTTAATTAGTGACTTTATTATAATTAATGATTAATAAAGGGATTATATGTAATTATAAAATAATTACAACTTAACCCAAACTAAGATTAGAGTCTTTTTTTTTTAGGGGGGGGGGGGGAGGGGGACTTGTACCCTTGATCTCAAAAAAATAAAACCTTCACATGGTAAGGAATACCATTGGACTAAAGGCTCATTGGTGAAGATTAGAGTCTTCTAGACTCTATAAATACCTTCATATAGGAGGTGGATAAATGATCTAATAACTATCTTGCTAGTACAAGAAAATTCACCCATTATTATTTGTCTCTACTAATTTATCAAAGGTTGAGGTAGATCCTTTAAGTTTATCAATTCGTGTGGATAACGATAGAGGTCAAACAATTGCGAAGCTTGGGTAAAGATAAAATTCATATATAAAGATTTAAAGTTTTTGAGAAAGTTTGAAGATTGCTAAAAGTACGTTTCAAGAGATAACTAAGATATAAGGTTTTTTGATTTTTATTAAATATGAATAGGCGTTGGAATGAGAAATCAAATTATTTTTTTTAAATTTCATAGCGTTTATTATATGGTTCCTTTCAATAACTCATTCGTCGACTCCTACTTACAAGCAATGACTTTTGATGGTGATGTTTTACACAACTTAGATGAGGCGTGTTATCTAGAGGTTTGGGAATCACTAGGATATCCAGTCAGAGGTCCTTGGCTCTTGGTGTTTAGGCAATGCAATTTGAGGAACAGTAGTCAAAAGATTTATAGTAGTTCACCAACTTGAGAACTCGGCTAATCCACTCTAATGGAGTCTCTTGCTCCTGGGAGGTTTTCTATTAATCAGGGGAGAAGATTACACAAGGTAATTATGCAGATAATTGCTTGAATACATTGTGAGGGATTTGACCCACATTTATAGTTTTCAAATGCCTTGCGTGATCTTTGCCACCTTCTCATAACTGACGCTTTCTTTGTGTAATTAGCTTTACGAGTTATACTCCATAGGTATGATGTGGCTTCCTAGAAGATGCCAGTTGTCTCTGTCATTGTCAACGAGGGTTTCGTTGACGAAGGTTGCCGACCTGCGTATCTTGTGCCAATGATCATGAGCTATGTAGTTTGTGCTTAGTCATCCGAGTTGGATATATCGAGCTAAACCTCAGATAATTTTAGGTATCATCAGTTGACCCTTAGTTCCAAGCCAAGTAAGCCTTGCTTGATGTGGGTTGGGGCTGATATGCATTATTGTAGGAAGATTAGCTCGGTTTGCTCTCAAGAGTTGCATGATTGGACGTTTCCCAATGTCTTCAGCGTTGTACGTGTGCAAGGAGTCATTCTTGCCTCGTTTGTCATGAACGTTCAGGTTTTATGCGCCACATGTCTGATCGTATGCGCGCCTTAAAATTATCTAAAGTTACCCCTTCTTTTTGGGGAATGATCCATGTCTCTCTTCAGAGATCGCTCTCGGCTCTTGTCCTTTTTTGGACCTCGATCTTTCTCTTTTCCTTCTCTCTATGAAAGGTGGAGTTCCCAACTTTTGAATGGAGAGCCTCTTCGCTATTGATATATTTCTCTACTTTGGCCTGCACCTTTGTTATATTGGCTCGTGGATTTTTGGAAATTGAAAACATTAGATCTTTTGATCATATTCCCAACCCAAAAATAAAGGCTATGAGGGCAAACTTCTCATCAAGAACTTCCACTTTTAAGGACTCCGAGTTAAACCTCTGGATATAACTTCACAGTGATTCGTTTGGCGCTTGATTCACATTTAGCAAATGATAGCTGGGCTTTTGGTAGGTTTGAACTCCTATGAAGTGGGATATGAACGAAATAGAGAGCTCTTTGAAAGAAGAGATTGATGTTGAGGCTAACCCGTTGAACCGAGCCAAGGTCGAGCCCTTCAGAGTGATAACAAAAGCTCGGCAACGCACTAGATCCTGGTATCCATGCAATTTCATCTGGGTTTTATAGGTGTTTAGGTGGTCCATGAGATTCTTTGTCCCATTAAAAGTCTCTATTTGGGGCATTCTAAATTTTTGGGAAGAGGGAAGTGTAGCACCTCGTGGGTGAATAGAGACTCTGTTTGCTAAACTAGAGCATCCATTGTCATTGGGGTTTTACTCTTTACTGCCTCCTTCATGTGACTGAGCTCTTGTTTTATCTCCTTGAAACGTTGCTCCCAGAATTGCTCTTCTCCTTCTTGCTGGAGAAGGCCTGGGGAGAATTCTTGTCAAAGAACTCCTTTATTTTGGCTTTGGACCTCCTCTTCTTCTTCATTCCTCCGAGCTCGGCGGTAGACGTTGTCAACCAAATGACTGTGCTCATTTTCTTCTGTAATCTCCCTTAATGGATTCTAATGATGACATTCCCTCCATGGGGGATCATCCTAAGCTGGTTGTGCCCTCTGATGATACTGGGTGCGAATGAGATTTAGTAAATCCTCGTTTTGTTGGAGGAGACGATTGTTGGCTTGACGAAAGCCTCAAGTTTGTTGTTTGGAAGAGGATCCGTCATCGGTGGATTAACTTCTAGGTTAGGTAGGGGATTCGTAGGAATTCTTTGCTTTCCCCTAGTTGGGATTTCTTGCTAGTTCTGCAAATATAAGGGATTCATCTGATTTCTGCTCACGTTGCATGTAGAAACCATCAATTATTGAATGGATCAGTAGAATTTTAACAGGAAATAAACGTTCCCACAAATTGTGACAACTAATGATGATGTTCTACACAACTGAGCAAAGTCATGTTATCTAGAGGTTTGAGAATCATTGGAATGTCCAGTCAGAGCTCCTAAGCTCTTAGTGTTTAGGCAATGCAATTTGAGGAACAATAGTCAGAAGATTCATAGTAGTTCATCAGCTCAAGAGCTCAGCTAATTCTCTTTAGTGGAGTCTTTTGCTCCTTTGAGGGTTTTCTATTAATCATGGGAGAATATTACACATGATACTTATGCAGATAATTGCTTGACTACATTATGAGAGATTTGACCCCTATTTATAGTTTTCAAATGTCTAGCATGATCTTTGTCACATTCTCGTAACTGACGCTCACTTTACGTAATCAGCGTTGATAGTGTTGAAGCGATTGCGACTTATTTTCCAGAATATTGGGCCGTTACAAATTATACTTTCTAGGTGTGACATGACTTTCTAGAATGTGTCAGTTGTCTCTGTCATTGTTAACAAGGGTTTCCCTGACGAAGGCTGCCGACTATGCACCCTGTGCCAATGATCATGAGCTATGTAGTCCATGCTAAGTCGTCCGAGCTAGATAATATTGAGCTAAACCTTAAATAATTTTAGGTATCATCAACTTCAACCATCAATCCGGACTTGGCTTGGAGCATCCATCAAAGCCCCATTGTAATCTTTGTTTTAGGTTGCCTGTTGTTGCTCCTTGATTTTGATTGGAGACAGCATCCTCACTAACTATAAAGCCAATATGGCTGAAGTTTTTCCTAATTAAGCACCTCATTACTATCAAGTTACCTCAAGATAGTGAGTGTTAATCTACTCGGTCTTTTGGGCTTCAACCAATTGGCTTAGTAATTGCTTTGCTCTTCAAATCACCTATGGAGGATTGATGAAATTTAGGTACATAACAAACATTTTTCTGATAAGAAAATTTCACTTATTATCATCTTCACTCATAATTCAGCACTATTTAATTTTAGGAAATAGCACCTAATTCACATTGGATGTATAATGTAACAATGTGCTTTTCTCTTTCTAGGGGGAGCGTTTTTTTTTCTCTCTCCAGGGTATCCCTCGTGAGCATCAGGCTTAGCCCTATCTGGCTCCAACATTTGCCTAGCCGTATATCTGTGGCAGAGATCGCCATTTCTGTGGGTCCCTAAGGAAAACCAATCTCTTGTTACCCCCATACCATTATCCTCCCACCGAATCTCATAATATGTCACATAGACCGAATCTCTAAAATCCAAAACCAGAAAACCCACCAAGCTGTCCTTCTTTGTCAGATAGGATTCCTTTCCAAAACATTCAACCTCTTTAAAAAGAGAGAATAGGATGGGTCATTAGATTCATAATGGGTACTGATGGTACCACAAAAAATACCCAAGGTTAAGGTCGATAACCTAGGTCATGCTACTTAAGTTGGGAGTTCAGCTCATCTATATTATTTACAAACCTCGACCCCAGACCTCAACTCCTGGTGTCTACATCTCAAGGAAGGCTGTGCAAAGGACAACTAGATCCCACCAAGTTCCTTTTTTTGTAGCATCAATTACTTAGCAGGCACAAGTCTCGTTGCACAATAAGGGCGACCGTTACAAATAAGGAGCGAGGAGCGAGGATCTCGTCTCAGATCAAGCAAGGCTCAGGAATAACTATAAATAGGAGGCAAAGCCGTCAAAAGTAAAGATAAGCCATTGTAGCCTCACAAAAATACTCTCTGTAAATTTCACACGGTAATCAATACATTCAAGAGTAAGAGACACCCTTGAAAGTGGATTAGCTGAGCACCCGAGCTAGTGAGCCACTATAAACACTCTGTATAATCACTCACTTATCCTCAAATCTTATTTCCTAGAGTTTTGGAGTTCAGATTGAACTATATCTAACTGTTGAGTACACTCTATATTCACATCACTGCTCAATCGTGTTAGAACATCATCAGGTAACAATATTAGATATGGTCGGCTATGAATTTAGTAACAACAATGTACTAGGTCTATGAATTATTTCAACAAATTAAATCCTTACATTATTGAATACGCACCTTTTTTTTAAAGTTGTTTTCATTCTCGAAATTCACAGTGCAAGGTCAGCTGTATCCCAAGACAGCTTTAAGTGACCTACTACCATTCATGGTCCACAAAAGCATATTCCTTGCCTTGGGGGAAAAAAAAAAGAGGGGTGTGTGTGGGGTTCTCTTTAAATTACAAATGAGGTTTGGAGAACAACTGGCTTCAATTGTTCCGTAATTTTGTCATGTTCTCTTTTTAAAGAGTAATGTTATTTGAATCTAAAAATTTTATATTATTTGTTGTTTAATTATGTGTCTTATTAAACATTGAAACTTGTTCTTCATTTAATAGTTTCAATAAAATCACATCATTAAATTAATAATTGAGATCAAATTTATAGATGTAAATAACATTACTCTATTTTAAAACGAGCAATACTATTAAGACCTAATTTTCTGACATAATTTGTTAACTTAATTTATTGTGATCTTTAGATTCACTATAATTCTCGTCAAATATTGAAAATTGATGTTGATCCAATAATTATTATAAAACTACATCATTATATCAGTCTGATTTTTAAGTTCAAATATTATTGCTCATTTAAAACCTAAAAATTGGAAAACATCTAACTAATCATGACAAGACGGTTGTTGCTTTACCAATGTGGCTTGCTTTGATTTAAAAAGTCATCATCTAATTCTTGTAAAAGGAGATGTAACCAACTGGGGTAACTCAGTTGGCCGGAGTCTTTGACTTTTTAGTGGAAGGTTAGGGTTTTGAAGTATCCTGAGCGCAATAGCATGGTTGTTTGGTAGGACAAGATTTTAGTTGTTTAAACGAACTGTATTCAAGTATCTGGTGTGTGTCTTAAGTCTCCGACGAAACGCAAGTCCTGATTTAAATGATGTATGAGTTGATGGACTAGTTCATACTTCGGACTTTGCCCTTGGTTCTACTTAGAGTTATGAGCCTAAGCGACATAAGCGTGTTTCTACTCGCTGAAGACAAACTATGAAATTTTCCCGTTTTCAAAACAAAAAAAAAAAAAATGAAGTGCGTTCCTGTTTACAATTCTTGTGAGAAACCCGGAAGGAAGAAAGAAGTTCGTGCAATTTCACCAACCCAGCAATCTTTTTCCTTTGTTATCTAGTAGATGGCAAAGCATTTGAGATAGAGTAATCCTATTTTGATTTAAAATTTGATTTAATTTGTTAATATAATGATGTGATTTCAATAGAATCATTTGATTAACATCAAATTCAATGTTTGATAAAGTCTACAGTCAATTCAAAAGTCATAGTAAATTAGATAAGCAAATTAAATTAATATATTAGATCTCAATAACATTATTCTTTTAGATATAAAAGAAACTGGTGTCTCCTAAGTTAGAGTGGCTACACAAATGGACTTTATGAGGTTGTCAATCTAAACCTGGGACCAACATTTTAAATGTGGGTACTGTACACTTATCCCTAACTATTTTTTGTTTTTTTTTCCATACAAAAAAAAATCAAATAGGATTGGAATGAAATTATGCTCGCTGTCCTCTTTTTCACAAAAATGGAGGGATGAATTAATGTATTTATAAAATCCGTCTGAATTGACGGGCTAGAACCCGTAGCTTTTGTCTTGACAGGATAGTGTTCTAACCGATTGAACTATAATTCTAAGAAATTACAATTGTCACAAATACTATAAACTAGTGTCAGAACTTCTTTCTTTGGTTAGCAGGCGTATGTGGGTCCAAATGCGGCAATGCGTCTTTAGTTTCTTTTGTTTCGTATCATTATAAAAAATACAAAATCACTTATAATTTAATAGTTATATTAAATTATATCCTCATAGTGTCCCCAAATTAGGACCATCATTTTATATGGTGGGCTGTATATGGACCTATGAATACATTTCTCTCGCCGCCTAACCTTGTCATTGAAAAGAAAGTTGGGTTCTAGTTAAAATCCCTCAATGCAGATTCTTTTATCATGTTTCAATGGACGTTCAGTATAGAGCACGGAGGGCTGGTAATTATACCTCTACATTTATCATTCCATCCGTTTATCCTTCACCTAGTTCATTACTCTCCCATTTTTCTCATTTATAGTTATACTCCACCTCTTCTTCGACTATTGAATTTGGAAACCAAAAAAAATAAAAAAATAAGGAGAAAGCCATGGTGAAATTCCTAGTGAATCCATTCCCTCTATTGATCATCTACATTCTCTTTCTTGTTCCTTCTGTATGTGGTAAACCCACACCCACAGGCCTCATTAATTCTTGTTTAACTCATCATAGTGTCAATAACTTCACTGTATACCCAAATAAAGTCGGTGACTCTACAGTTTACTTCAAGCTTCTTAATTACTCCATCCAAAATCTTCGGTTTTCAGAATCATCAGTTCCCAAACCAAAGGCCATCATTTTGCCAGAGAATAAAGAGCAGCTGCTGAAGAGTTTTTTTTGCTGTAGGAAAGCAGCATTTGAAATCAGAGTGAGGAGTGGTGGACACAGCTATGAGGGTGCTTCATCAGTTGCCACCGATGGAGCTCCATTTGCAATAATTGACATGGTGAATCTAAACCGTGTTTCGGTGGATTTGAAATCAGAAACGGCATGGGTGGAGGAAATGCAACACTTGGCCAGACTTACTATGCCATAGCCGAGGCAAGTGATGTTCATGGTTTCTCAGCAGGGTCTTGTCCAACTGTTGGGATTGTTGGGCACATTTATGGTGGGGGATTCGGGTTTTTGTCGAGAAAATATGGGCTTGCAGCTGATAATTTTTTGGATGCGCTTCTTATTGATGCAAAAGGACGATTATTAGACAGGGAAACCATGGGAGATCATGTGTTTTGGGCCATCCGAGGAGGCGGTGGGGGTGTTTGGGGAATTGTTTATGCATGGAAGATCAAATTATTGGCGGTACCAAAAACTGTAACTGTTTTCATAATAAATAGAACTGGCCTGAAACATCGAGTGGCGGAGCTAATCCACAAATGGCAATATGTTGCACCTGAGTTAGATGATGATTTCTATTTATCGGTTTCTTGTGGTGGTCTGCCTGAAAGAAAAATATCAGCAACATTTGTAGGGTTTTATCTCGGTTCCAGAAGCGATGCCCTGGCCATTTTAACAGGGGTCTTTCCGGAGTTGGGTATTCTGGAAAAAGATTGCACAGAAATGAGTTGGATCAAGTCTGTTGTTTACTTCTCAGGGCTGAAATATGGAAGCACTGTCTCAGATTTGAAGAATCGTTACTTGCAAAGCAAAGTATATTACAAAGCCAAATCAGACTATGTGAAGATGCCATTATCAAGGAGTGGATTAAGGTCTGCTATGGACATATTTGAGAAAGAACCCAATCGGTACATCATTATAGACCCTAGTGGAGGAGTTATGTGGAGAATAAGCAGTGATTCAATTGCTTTTCCTCATAGAAAAGGCAACCAGTTTTTTGATTCAGTATGTTGTTGAGTGGAGAGAAGAAGACAATGACAAAAGCGAGGTTTATATTAACTGGATAAGAAGATTGTATGATTTTATGACACCCTATGTTTCAAAGTGTCCAAGGGAAGCCTACGTAAATTACATGGACCTTGACCTTGGAGTGAATAATACCAGTGCTCCATCAGTTGATGCTGTGGAGATGGCTAGGGTGTGGGGAGAGAAATATTTCTTGCATAACTACGCTAGAATGGTAAGATCAAAGACTTTAATCGATCCGTACAATGTCTTCAGCCATCAACAAGGCATTCCTCCAATGTTGAATGTTAGTGCAGATAGTAGAACCTAGGTTCTGATTGGCTCCGATGATAATCTATGACTTGAGTGGCGGTTAGAATACTACATGTGTCTCGCCCAACCTACCGGGGGTGTTTATTTGCCGGTCGCTATTATGTCCTTATTTTGAGTTCATGAAGTAGCATTGTTGTTGAAACTAACGAGGTAATGTTATTGTGAGAGTAGACTACGGTACAAAGTTTTGTTTTTTTGTGTCATACTGAAAAATTATCAGCTAAGGCATATATCAATTAAAGGCAAAATTATATTAGTGAAAAATTTACAACAATAGTGGATAAAATTACATTAATTAGTGAAAAATTTATAACAATAGAAAACAAAATTATCATAATAGTGGGCAAAATTATAACATTAGTGAAAAATTTACAACAATAGTGGACAAAATTACAATATCAATGAAAAATTTACTACATTAATGGACAAAATTACTATAATAATGGGCAAACTTTAACCAATATGCTAGTAAAAGTATGATTGACATATTTAACCGCATTTGTTCTAAATACGACACTAGTGCATCCCACTAATATCGTAAATTTACCTCTAAGTTTATATTATTATCCACGATTTTCGTAATATTAAGTAAAAAAGAAAGTAAAATTAGTCTATATATTAATAACCTTATCCACAATCATTGTAACTTAACCTTAAGCGGTAATAAATTTTCCTTTCGACATTGCACTGTTACCACAATTATAGTAAATTCATCCGCCATTGTTTTAACTTTATCTTTTTTTGTTTTAAACTTAACCTTAATCTTCGTAATGTTATCAAGAATTGTCATAATATTAACTAAAACAATTGTAAATTCTCCTATAAACATATAAATTTATCCACAATTGTGATGAACTCATACTCAAAAATGGTAAATATACCCTCAATTGTGATAAATTGTCTCCGTTATCGTAAATCTTACTATAATGGTGGTAATATTATCATTAACAATATTAAATGTAACTAATATGTTGGTAAAAGTATTGACTGACACTTTTAACCATATCTGTTGTAAATACGTCACAAATGCATCTCATAGGTGTCGTACATTTACCTTTATATTTGTAAAGTTACTTACGATTAATGGTAAAATTATCTTATATACTAGTAATTTTACTCACAATCATTGTATTTAACTTTGAACTATAGTAAATTTTGCAATTGATGTCGTATTGTTTTCCCAATTGTTGTAAATTTATCCACCATGGTTTTAACTTAACCTCTTTTTCTCGTAAATTATCTCTTAATTCTCGTAATGTTATCTAGAATTATTGTAATATTAAAAAAAAATTGTAAATTCTCCTCTAAACATGTAAATTTATTCACAATTGTGGTAAACTCACTCAAATGTGGTAAATATACCCTCAATTGTGATAAATTTTCCATTATTATTGTAAATCTTACCATAATAGTGATAATATTATCCTTCATAATATTAAATGCAACAAATATGATGGGAAAAGTATTGATTGACACATCTAACTATATTGTGTTGTAAATACATCACTAGTGTATCTCATAGACATCATATATTTACCATTATATTTGTAAAATTATTCATGATTATTGTAAGATTAACCAAATTAATGGTAAAATTGTCTTATATATTAGTAATCTTACCCACAATTGTTATATTTCAACTTAACTATAGTAAATATTTTCTTTGATGTCGTAACATTTTCACAATTATGGTAAATTTATCCATCATGATTTTAATTTAACAACTTTTTATCGTAAATTTATTCTTAATCCTCATAATGTTACCTAAAATTGTCGTAATATTAATCAAAATAGTCGTAATATTAATCAGAACATTCGTAAATTAATCTCTAAATTTATAAATTTATCTATAATTATTGTAACCTAACTTAAAGGTGGTAAATATGCTCTTAATTATGGTAAATTGCCCACAATTTTACTAAATCTCACTCTAGTGACCTTGTGATCAATCATAAATATTTGTGATCGATTCCAAACTTAACTTTTTTCAATAAGTTTTGGGGGAGATTACTGCAACCTTGCTATAGAACCCAAGCTCTTAGCATAGATCACAAATATTTTGGAGATAAAAATAATAATAATAATTTTGATATATTCTAAAAATAATAATAGTTTTGATATATTAAAAAAAATGGGATAGATTGTAAAATTCACTTTCACCAAATTAATAAAAAATTCATAAATTAAATATTCAATTTCATCAAGTTAACACTAAATTCACCTTCAATTTTATTTATTAAAATTCAATTTCATCGAATTAACACAATTGATCGTCAAATTGTATCAAATTAACATTAAATTTTTTGAATATAAGATTTAATTTCATCCAATTTTTTCCAATTCATTAAATCAATACCAAATTAACATTTTATTGCATAAATTAAACTGAATTTAACATTAATTTTCTTCCAATTCATTAAATCAACACCAAATTAACATTCAAGCTTATCAATTCAAAATTCATGAATTTAACATTAACTTTCATTCAATTGAGATCCAATTAGTTAATTGACACCAAATTTATAGTCGATGTCATTAATTAGAAAGTCAATTTTATCAAATTAATATCAAATTCAACTTTATATTTATTTATTAAAATTCATTTCATTAAATGAACACCAAATTGATCTTGAATTTTAATAAATGAACATTAAAATTAATGAATTTCACATTTAAATTTATCAAATCAACACCAAATTAACAATCAATTTTTTCAAATTAACATTAAAATTCATTAATTTAGCATTCAATTTAACCCAATTGAAATCCAATTCATTATATGAATATCAAAATTAACATTCGATTTCATCAATTCAAAATTTAAGTTAACTGGATGAAATTGAATGTTAATAAATAAAATTGAAGGCCAATTCGTTATTAGTTTGATGAAATTAAAATTTAAATTGATTAATTTGAATATTAGTTTAGTAAAATTGTCCCTTCGGAGACATCTGATAAAATTGGAATGATACAGAGAAGATTAGCATGACCCCTAATCATGGATGACACGTATAAATTGAGAAATATTTTAGTAAAATTGAAGGTAAATTTTATAACAATTGGATGAAATGGATTAGATGAACTAAATGCTAATTTGATAAAATTAAATACTGTTTGGATGAATTTTAATGTTAATTGGATGAATCAATGTTAATTTGGTATATATTTGATGAATTTGAATGTTAATTTAATGAATTGTAATGGTGGTATTATAACGATCTAGATGAATTTACCACGATTTAAGGTGAATTTACCACTATTCGGTAATGTTACTATTGTTTGAGAAAATATTACCACTGTTAGGAACAATATTACTACTTTTAGGATAATATTATGATGATTTTGGGTGATGTTATTAGTTTTTAGGACGAATTTACCACCCTTTAGCGAAAGATACCACAACTGATGTACCTTTAAGTCTATAACATTACCCACATATGTCATAATTTTTTTAACCAATATGGTAGTAGAGAAAAGTTATGTTGCCCAAGACATTTTCCACTAATGTTATAGTTTTGCTCATTACTGTGATAATATTGTTCATTACTGTTGTAAATTTTTCAATGATGTTGTAAATTTTTTACTGATGTTATAAATTTTCTCACTAATGTTGTAATTTTTTTATATTTTTTGTCTCATTAAGTTACTCATTAAACTGCTAACTTTATCCACAATTGTGGTAACCTTGCCCTTAATAGTTGTATACATACTCTTAATTGTGGTAACTCATCCACAATTATGATAACTCTTCCTCCAATTGTGGTAATTGGTATCTTCAACCCCTTTTGTTGTAAAGTCTCATCCATTGAGTTGACTATTGTTGTTGTAAATTCCTCACTGATATTATAAATTTTTCACTAATGTTGTAATTTTCTCATCGATATTGTAATTTTTTCATTGATTTTGTAATTTTGTCCGCTACTATTATAAATTTTTCACTGACGTTGTAATTTTTCTCACTACTGTTGTAAATTTTTCATTGTTGTTGTAAAATATTTACTACTATTGTAATTTTATCTACTAGTGTTAAAAAAATTTTCATTATAATTGTAAATTTTTTACTGATATTGTAAATCAGTTGCCTTAGCTTTATTTTTATATGTGGCCAAATCTATAACAAAACAACTTTTCAGTATGATACTGAAATTCTGGATGGCTGTACCGTAGTATACTCCATTATTGTGGTATAAATTTTGATTTAGTTTTTTAATTTAATGATGTGATATTTGACTTCATTTATTGTTGAATTTTAATTGAGATTATATTATTTAACAAATCATTATGTTAAGATATTAAATCAATTTTTTGAGTCCAAAGCTAGGAAACACAAATATAGATACAAGATATACGAAAACGATATGGATACAACGATATGATAAAATCTTGAAAAATAGAATACGAATATGGTTACGAATGTGTGTGTGTATATGTTACAATACTAGGGATACGTGAGATTAAGAGATAAAACATGTGTCAAACTAAACAATTTATTTTATTGACATTGGTACTGCTTAATGGCTTTCAAATCCCCTTCACGAGTTCTCAACTTTTCAAAACTGAACATAGACTTTATTAGTTGTATTGTAATTCATAAAAGCTCATTATTCAGACCAAATAAATTATAAAAAAATTAATAAATCTTGTAAAATATGTGATGCATGTTCAAATGAACATCTTGGAATAAGGAATTCTCATTTATATGGTTCATGTTTTTTATGCAACTTACCTACTAAATATAAGGTGAATGTATCCACCGTATAAATACGCATATCCAAAAGTATATTAGATAAATATTTAATAATGATAAATAATTTATTAATTATTGGATAAAGTATCCAATACATATCCACAAGTATTTGACAAGTATCGTTATTTGATACGTATCAAATATGGATACGTCACCTTGATCAAAATATCTATGCTTCCCAATTAAGTATTGTTCCTATATTAATATATAAATACCAGCATTTTTGAAAAAAATTTGATTTCCTATTTTGTCCTTAATTATTATAATAAAGTCAATTATACCCACCTATATATTTTCATCTAATTTTATTTTTTACACTTATTTAACTTTTAACTTATTTTGAACTCTTTTACAAAGATTTTTAAATTTTTTTAAACTCATTTATTAGCAGTACATTTACATATAATTATCTACGAGCTCTGTAATGACGAGGTTTGCATTTTCTGCCCAATACCCCTTACTAAATTAGCATTGCACTTTTCACAACAACAATCCTGTTTGGACCTAGTCATCTAATCCACTTTGTGAACTAACAATGGACTTTATTGAATGTTGGGAATCATTGTTAATTCAACGGGAACAATGGATTAATTAGATTATATGATTAGATGTAGTCAGTACCGTCCTTTTCACAAATAAGAGAGGGGAAAATGCAAGTGTATTACTCAACGGATGAAAGCATATAAACTGAAGAATTTGGTCTAATACTTTGATGATAAATCAGATGACTTGTACTAATGGAGGGATTCATTAATTACAATTGCAATAATGTTATTGAACTATGTCAACCGTGGCGCCATTAGATCAAAGCATTGGATCAAATTATTAGGCCCTTTGCTAATATTACTCTTGCTCAACGAATTGTCAAAATGATGATGTGCATCATCCTATCAAATGTTCATCTTTTTTTTTTGTCGAAGTGTTGGGGATCACTAAGATGGATACACCTAAATGGGCACAAGAATTGTTCGTCGCATCACAAAAAAGATGGTTGATGTAATTGTAAAGCTAATAAAACATTGGTTAATGTTCATGCAAAATTTGTGATCGAAGAAGCGGACAGTTGAATGCTTCAAGATGGTTTACGAAATCAATATTTGCTTCATTAATTTTGAAATCAATGTGTCGAATTACTATAAAATTGCCTCCAAAATATAATAAAACCCGAAATTAATCTAATAGTTGACTATGTTATGTACAAACAAAGTCACCAGGATAACTTCGAATTTTTCTACCAAGCCAACATACCAAAAATGTATTTATGCAAACAAGAAAATTTCGGAAACAAAAAAATTAGAACAGTAAAGAGCAAAAAATATTTAACAGCAATTTAAGTAGTCTGAAATGCCAAATTTTTTACGCACAATCGTGTCCGTTCAAGTAGATATCTAAACAGACATGATGGTTTTTCGGAACATGCACCATGACTGTCATTCATGCTTGTTGAGCAATATATATTTACTAGCTAATGCCCGTGCCTAAAGGCATTGTGTGACACAATAAAATCGTCCGAATAAAAAATCAAACCCACAAAAATTAGCAAATGAAAAAAAAAATTTAGTAACCAAAAAAGAAATCATAGAACCCACAAATACTAATTGAGCTGAACTTAAATAATCATAATTAACTATCACGTCAATATTTTTAACCCTATTAAATCTGCATATAATAACTCAATACTCACGATCATCACACATACACATTTCATCTTACAATATTACATAGAGGAGAATTATTTATAGCAATGCAACATCATTTCCTCCATGGAACAACATAAAATTCTAGGCTTCATTAAACATCAATTTTTACTCATGAACTGATGTTTAATGAACTACACAAAGCTAGGTGCATACAAATTAGTGAAGCATGCACAACCACAAATAAATAAACTGATTAAAAAAATAAGAAACAAAATTGCAAGGTCAAACAGTGGAATGACAAAACTATACACAAACCTCCTAATTTTCATTCACGAAAGCTTTTCCAATATAACATGTTGGTCGAATGAGCAATTCGGCAAAACAGTATTTTAATTCTATACAAATATTTTTGCCTTTACACTTTATTACTCACACTATGCTGAAATGAACCCCATTTCATTTGATTTTGGCAAAAGTTTCTTGAAAAAAAAATTCAAACCAACTTAAAGGTTAATTGTCAATTTTTTTGGTGTTCTGGTTTTTATATAGGCATTTTGTTGACATTCAATAACAACCTAAAGAAGAAGCATGTCACAAAGGAAAAGCAGCACCTAGCTAAGAGAACATAATTGCTCTTTGTTTAAAAGGGGAACTTAGAAATTTTTTTTATACCATCGACATTCAAGGATAATAATGAAATATAGGAACTGTGATGGTTATTGCAAAAGACACAGGCCCCACCTCAATATTAATCTTTTTAACATATCATTGTCATAACTCCACTGTGACTATAGTGTCACATACAAGTTCAAATTCACATAAACAATCTCTTCATAAATTAGGATAAGTTTATATATATCTGACACTCCCTAGACCCTGTCTGTCTGGTCTATTATGTTACCTTTTTTTTTTCCTTACAAGCTAACTCTTACCTACCGATGATGTTTTACCATTATAATTTATCAAATACTCAATTATGGTGAAGTAACATGATTTTGAGGAGATTACAATACCAAACTGAGTGATGTCAATGCCTATTCAAACATTTTGAACAGGCCCATATCAGTAGAACATAAGAAGTATCCTCTAGCAGGATAGTAGTGAAGACTGAAAATACAATTGATAAGGGGGAGGATGATCACAATATTTGCTTCTTTTTTTCATTAATTTCCATTCATCATAACAAAAAAAAACAGAAGTAAAACTGACACATAAAAACACAGAACATGCAGGATTATGTGATTCGACTCAAAAGCCTATGTTCACAAACGAAACATTTCGACCAAAAGTCGCTATATACATGATCAAGAAGATTAGAAAGAGTTCTCACAAAGCAAAAGTAACAGAGCTTATGCCCACTTTTATACAAATGTAAAATGTATAAGAACCCATATTCATTGTTTTCGGATTAGATTAGATTTTTAGTCTCTGATCATATTAGATATCTAATTCCTGATTGAATCAGATTTGTAGCTCTCCCCTTCATATTCTAGGGCTCATAAAATTGTCATGTACAGCACCATGGGGGCTTTATGACAGATTGATATTATGAATCAGAGTGGAATACATGGCATTCAATAAAAACCTAAAAACACTTTGTCATATCAGTACTCATAATGGAGCCAAAATCAACACAAATTCATTGAAAGAAAATAGATTCACAATCAAAGAAGATTGCTACACTTTAAACAAATAGGAATTAGAAACCCTAAAATCTTCAAATATTGATACTACCTAGCCATAAAAAAACTCATCTCAGTTTGGTCAAACACATAATATAAGGTCACATTCTGTAAAAATTTGTTTTCTGAAATATTGTATTAATCTAACAAATTGTGTACTTAGAAACATAGTAAATCAAAAAGGAAATTTTAGAGAAAGTGAAGGTATATACCAATGGCAATGAATAATTCCTGCCCAAAAAAATGGAACCCCACATAACGAAATATAAAGAATTACACCAGCATTCCATATATCAACCTTTGACTCATAGTTCCACTTCAAAAGCTTTGCTGCCGCATAGTAGGGTGTACCCATATACCTGAAAAAGCCAAGAAATTCGAATCAAAATTAGCAGACTCCCATCACCAATCTCAAGTCTCATAAAACAATTCAATCAACTACAAAAACAAAAAAAATCATCATCATCAAATTCAATCAACACTCCAATGAACACATGTCAAAAAATAATTTAGTATATAAAATAATCCAAACAAAACAAAGTTACACAAACCAAACACAAAATACATACACAAAGTAATTTGAAATTTGTATGTAAGTGTGTGGTTCAGAGATGCTGCGATCTTGGAGTGGTTTTGGTGAGAATAATTTAGCGGTGTTTTAGGGGTTCAATGGTGGGTCTGGTTTGGGGTTTTCAATGGGGCTCATTTGAGGGTTTGTTGGTTTTGGTGTGGTCGGAGATGCTGTGATCTTGGAGTGATTTTAGTGGGGCTGGTTTGGCAGTTGTTTGGGGGTTTAGTGGTGGGGGTGGTTTGGGGGTTTTGATGGGGGTCAATGTGAGGTGGTTAGGGGGCTGTGGTTGGTGTCGTTGGTGGTTCCCTTAAAGCTCACTAGTGGTTGTCGTGGAGGTGGGTAGGCGATAAGAAACATAGGGAGAATGGGGGAAGGAAGGAGTATCTTGGTGATGGTTCTAGTGGTTTATTAGGCGGTTGGTCTTTGGTAGCTCCGGCTTGCAGAGAGAGAAGAGAGAAGAGAAAAGAGAGGGGCAAGAAAGAATAGGGCAACACAGGAGTGACAGAGGAGAAAGATATGAGAGATTTAACAAATAGACTATGAGACCGAAAGAGTTGTATTTTAAGTTAGAGAGAGACTTCAGAGTCTTAGAATTAAAGGTCTCTTATAATTGTTGAGTGGGAAAATAAAAGTTAATACTCATTGTAGATTGTTAGATCAAAATTTTTTAGATGATCTGAATCGTCTTTTATGTTGAGATTATATTGTCCGTTGGATGTATTTATTTTTTGTCTCAAAACGATCTAGACCTCTCTTTGTTTTTTGGATTTAAACTTCGTTCTACTTTATTATATAGACTAGTAATTACCTATGCCTGAAGGTACTAAATGACAAAAAAAATGGAAATTATAAACTTGTGCATTCCCAATTTGCTTTCCTCTTTTTATTTTAATATAAAGATAAAACAATTCTAATCTAATCACATAAGAAACATGAAAAAAAAATTTCAACCATAGCCCTTAAATATATGAACATGCTAAAAGGATAAATACAACTGCTTTTACTTCATAAATATGCTTAAAGCTACTTCATGGACAAATAAAACTTTATAAATTTTAAATTGATGTTAGTCATTGATTACAAAGATCACATGTTACAAATATTCATTTTCCTATAATATTACATAGTGCAGACCAAAGTACGCGATTTATATTTTCAGAATTATTTGAGAATCAACTCATTTAATTTGACTATAAGGCTTATGATTAAGAAAACATAAGACAACCCACTCAAATAACCTGATGAAAGAGATATTTTAAACCCCACACTTTTATCTTTATATATGTATATAGATTTATATAGGAAGTAATTATTTCTTTTGAAATGTTAATAAAGAAAAATTCGAGTAAATAGTAATTAAAACTTAGTTTTAGCTTGTAAATATATGAAATCGTTGTAATAGAACTTGTACTAATTACGTTTAATGTACAAATGTATGTGGTATAAGTTTGGGATGGTTGTGGAACGGATTGGAATGGGTTGAAAATGAAAAATGAAGGATTTGTAGAAAAACAGGCAAAACCTTCCGAAAGATCGACGAAAAACCTTCCGGAAGGTTAAGGTAAATGCTTATCCAACAGGTAAAACCTTTCGGAAGGTTGATGAAAAACCTTCCAGAAGGTTAACAAAAATATTTGTCCAGTAGACAAACCTTCTGGAAGATCGATGAAAAACCTTCCGGAATGTTAATGGAAATGTTTGCCCAGTAGGCAAACCTTCCGGAAGATCGATGAAAAACCTTCCGGAAAATTTTTTAAAAATCTGAAATTTTAAGTAGCGAAACAGTCGATTTTTTTTCCACTATAAATACTTAAGGATGTCTCATTTAATCCCGTTTCAACACTTCTAACCGTAGAAAACCTTAGAGAGGAAGAAAGAGAGGGAAAAACACAAGATCAAAGCGGATTGACACATTGGATTGGATCAAATCCCTAGTTTTTCAAGAACACCAAGGTAGGGGATTCTTCCTATTCTCTTACATTGAGGCTAGGGTTTATTTATATGTATTCTTTTGACTCTAAATCTTGTTTATTTGTTAGTAAATCATTGATTCTTGATATTCGTACAAACACTATCATGTTTTAAACAAATCTGTGGTGGGATAACTATTAAATTTTTTCTTCTTGACTCAAAACCCTAGTTTTCAAGAGAAATTGATTTTTCTCTTGATTTTTTCTTTGTTTTTGATTTCAAAACTTTAGTGCTTTATATTGAACCACAAAATGGTATTTATGATGATCTATTGCATATTTTCTTAAATTGTTTTATTGGAATACTACTTGTGAAATTTGGGGATTTATGAATGTATTTATGATTGAAGAAATTGATTGAATATTGTATCTCTTGTGGATGTTTGGATGACCATGGCTGGCCGTTGACTGGATATCGTAGAGTGGGTTAGATGCATTTCTTATTCCGTGTGGGTTTGAAGGTTCCCTATCACTTGTAGTGGGATTGGTGCCTTGGGAGGATCAAACCACTATTTGCTCATGTGTTATCAAGATTGAGAGTTAGTATATTATTCCTGATTTGGATTCATCACTGACATGAGTTGGTATACACCCTTCCTAAAGGTTGAATATTCTTGCGAGGATTTGGGTGTGTGTGTGGGCCAGGATATTCTCGATGTGTTTATTCATGCGAATCATGCATCATACATGAGATACGAATACAAGTTGTGGATTGATGGTTTATTGTACCAGAAACGATTTTCTACAAGAGCTTGTTGAAGTATGAGATTCTACAAGAACTTGTGAAAAATGGTTTATGGTTGGAAATTATTTGTTATTTGTAAATTGACATTATTACTTCACTTAATTGCTATTGTGTAAACTTGAGATCTATTGAAATGCTCTATTTTCTTTCAAAAATCAATATATGACATTTATAAAATGAGACCGACTTGTTTTACATGTTTTCTAAACCTTATTCGAGTTTAGGAGGATGTTGTTATAGAGTTTAGTGCTCACCCCCTACAATATTATTCATTCTCAGATGTCGGTTTAGAGGAAGAGCTCGGAGTTGATGAGCAGGTGGCTTGGGAAACCCAATTGGAGGAAAACGTGGATCCTGAGGGGAATGTCTAGAGTTGACCTCTCCATGTTTTAGATTAGGGGATGTATTTTGGTACATTAATAGATGTATTTTTGTTTATTCCGCTACGAAAAAATAGTTGATTCTTTTGGGATGTAATGACCATGATTGGCCTATTCTTTTGGGACTATATTGTAAATGTTATATTTGATGAATGAAATATTTTTTAATGAAGAATTTATTTAGTTGCTCTCATGATGTAAATGATTTTTAGATTGCAATGCCGTCCAAGGTGGGTTTTGGGGTATTACAGATATAATAGCTGATTTTGTTTTCTTTGCTAATCCATATGTTGATCCCACAAAATAAAGGGGACATGAATTGCTAAAAAAAATCAAAAAACCTGTAACAACATTTGATGGACAGGATAGAAAGCTCCACACCAATGTCACTGTCCCCCCCCCCCCCCCCAAAAAAAAAAAAACGAAAAAAAAAGCTAGTAGAATAGAATAAAATAGGCCAAGTAAGATTTGCAAAATACCCTACAAAATTCATAAGCAATTACATTCTCTTTTGTTAAGCTGGATTTGAGGAGAAAAAATTAAATAAAGAGTCAGCAAAATAACAGAGCACTCACCAAAGTAAATTGGTGGCAGCAAAATAACATAGCAAGTTTTGGGCAAACAAAAACTATTTTTTTGTTGCTTGCACATCTTCAAGTTGCAGCATATGGTAAACCTAGGATAACAACTAGCACATGGGATTAAAAATTATGATATGGTGATGATGCTAGGGATAGCACATCGATTTTTTTCATTCCGCTCAACAAAGAAGTGCATCAAGTACAGACAAAGCACAAAAAATCTACATTAGCACCATAATGAAATGCAAATTGGGACATCAATTTGCCTCCATGCCAAGCAGAATAGTATATGCACAATTATCCAAAGAATATACAAAATCAAGGAAATGAAATAAAACTAACCATTACTTATATACCTAATAGTACAACTAAACCAAACCTGATGAGTCAAGATTGACTTAATTCACCGAGCTATCTTCACTCTCATCTCCTGAAAAATAAAATGAATTATGTTAGAAGAAATAATTGAGTTCAGGTCTCGCAATTTAAATCCAAAGCTCAATATAAAATAATTTTAGTTGTGATGACAATATTAATAAGCATAGCATGCAGGACAACGATACCACCCTGTAGGTGTAACCAATAAAGCGGAAAGAAAATTAATAGCCACAAAAGAACTAAACACATGCAGAAAGAGAGAAAAGCAGAATAGAAAATAGTAAGTATAAATGCGAGATCTGTCGTTTTCCCTCACTTCTACATCAAAAGAGACAACAAAAACAGAGATGATGACAAACTTTCCCTTCATAATTCAGGCAGCTTTTCTTCTAGCTTCGTCCAGGGAAACAATTCTCGTGGACAACAAATGGAACCAAGGGATTCTTGACTGTGTGCCCTTTGCTTTTGTTAATGCATTGACTTTGCTTGTGAAAAATACCAAAAGTGCTCCAGTTTCTAGTCTACCTCGCATGTTTGGGTTTTTACCACTCGACAATTCTAGGATGGGGAGGGGCTTTCAGGTGAGTGGTTATTTTTTGAGAGAAGAGAGAGAGAGAGAGAGAGAGAGAGAGAGAGAGAGAGAGAGAGAAGGGATACCTTTTCTCAGTGCATTTGTGAGTATTTTTGTTTTCTGTGTGTTTTCTGCATAGAGAGAGAGAGAGAGAAAGAAAAGAAGAGGCGTGATGAGAGAGGAGATTGAGGGTGGGAGAGAGAGAGAGGGAGGTACATGTGCAATAGGAGTCTAGAGTTGTATATGGGATAAAAGACTTAAATTTTTGAATAGAAAAAAAATTCAAACATCAATTAAGATTAGGTAAACAAAATTAAAAAAAGAAATGTTGTTAAGCGGAAAAATAAAATTCGATAATCACTGTACACCGTTAGATCAAAATTTTTGAGAATATCTGAACCGTCTTTTATGTTGGGATTACATTGTCCATTAAATTTGTTTATGTTTTGCCTTAAAACAATTTGGACCTCTCTTTGTCTCTAAAATTTAAACTTCATTCTATTTTATTATATACATATATTTAAAAAGAGTATAACCGTCACTTACAACTATATTTTAACAAACAAATTTAGATTTAAATCTGGCCATCCGATTTCTGAGCAATCATGTCATCATGTCGTGTAATTTGATCACTGATCACTTTTAAATGATTATACGTGATGTCCACCAATCCATCGTATGTACATGTATAGTGGACTGTTAATGAGAAATAATAAAAAAATATACGGTCATGACTTGATTACACATTGTTATGAATGCTTACGTATCAAGTGTCAAATGCACCTCTAAAACACCTCTAGCACTCTATAGCCCATTGCCCATGTCATGCACACACATGCATAAATGATGATTCACATTCTAGTGTGCATCATCATGCATACTAATATTCTAAGCATTAAAGTAATAGTACGTGGTAAGTCTTTATTAATAAATACTTTCTATTTTTCTCACTTTTCAATGTAAGATTCTCTTTTTTAAGTTTTTCCATAGCTTTTCATAAATGTATCATTAATAGATTAAAAAAACCACAAGAACACACAATATATATATATATATATATATATATATAATATGTCAATAATCACCCACCATTTTCAAATTAAGTGAAACATAGCATCTTGGACAGAAGAGGAAAACTTATGCACACAAATAAAGGTGTCATGCAAATTTGAATCTTCACTTAGCGAAGACACACTGGGATGACATGCTGGGCAAGGTTTGAATAATCCATTCTATTTGGTTAATCGAACAAGTTTCACACATGAACTTTCTGCTCTTTAGGTACTCAAAAAAGGCAACACGTGAACAGGTTTTGCGTCTATATCTTGTTCCATGAGTACTTTAGAGTCAAGCCCTTGATCTCATAGGAAGTGGCACCATGTCCTACACTCACATAGATAGGGTTATGGAAAGTTTTCATGTAAATTAGAAACACTTTAACAAACAATGACATAGGTTCATTGTCGAACCTCCACCTTTACTCATTACATATACCAAGCAATCTTCTCTCTGGGATGAAAGTTAGAATATATTTATAATGTTTACTATCACTACATACGATGTACTTTGTTGTATTGACCTTAAAGCTATGATATTTCAAGTGTTCGATCGAGTTTCTAGGATTGGTGAGTGCAGTCTATAGGTTTTAGACACATCACTTTTGATGCCCTCCACATCAAATCCATTTCATGTTCTTTTGTCAATGGATCTACTAAATTTTAGCAAGATCTCGCAAAATCAATGGTAATTACTTCATCTATGAGTAATTGTCTCACATTACTATAGCTTGGGCTAAGAGAGTCTCATTGCAATGGCCAAAGTCAGCCAATTAACACTCAATTATTCTAATTAATATTCAAAATCATCCAATAAAGATTCAATTTATTAAATCATAATCAAAGTAACATTCAATTTAATCCAATTAATATTCAATTCATCAAATTTATGCTAAATTAACATTTAATTTAACCTAATTGACATTCAATTCAATTAATTAACATTCAATTTAACAAATTAACATTCAATTTAACAAATTAACTTTCAATTTATCAAATTAACACTAAATCAATATTCAATACATCCAATTAATACTCAATTCATCTTTTTGGGATTACAAGTTTTTAGGTTGGGGTACAACTTTTGGGCTGGTTACTATTTTTTTTGGATAACAACTTGTTTAGTTCAAATACATACTGGTTTCACCAGCCATTTATTTTTTTTAGGGACACATGTAAGAAAAATATTGCCACTTACTTTTCGGTGCTATATCGAAAAGTAAGTTGGCGGTACCAAAATGTAATTCGCAAGGTAATATCCTTTTCTTACCTTTTTGACTACTTTCCCCATGCTTTTTCCGATAATTTGTTCACATTTACTTTTCTTTATTTGAAGACTCCTTTGCATAAGAAAATCCAGCTGAAAAACTCCAGCTGAAAGAATCCAGTTGAATAGTAATGTGAATAGTGCCAGACTCCCGACTGCTTAGAGCAGAAAATCCAACTGAAAATCAAGCTGAAAGAATTTAGCTAAATAGTAACGTGAACAGTGCCGTGAATAGTGCCTGCATGAAATTGCTCCAGCTGATTCTGAAGTCGAACTGAAAGCCTGTTGCAAGAGATCATGCTGAAAGAGCCCAACTCAAATAACCAGCTGCAGCATCCCCAGCTAAAAGAGAATAGTAACGTGAATGGTGCATTGGACATATCCCCGAAAGTCCTCCATGAAATCGTGTCAGAAAATCCTCCATGAAACCCACGTTTGATTCAAAAAGCAGTAGCTAAAAATCCTCTATTTAGCCCCAAATCTGTATGGATTCTTTTGCTTTGGAATTTTGAAGGTTAGCTTGGATATGGACCTAGTCATTATTGTTGAATTTTCCACGGCTGGGATATTTTTCAACACCAACCCACGGCTGGGATATTTTTCAACACCAACGCCAAATTAAAGCATCTAGTTCATCTTCTTTTTCTCTTTTTCTTTAGCTCAATCTTATTGAGTATTGACAGTAACTTTTTGGACGATTCCATAAAAGAATTAAAATCATCTGCTCAAGACAAAGTCTCCTCCTCACCATCAAAGTAAAAACCCATGTGTGCTCGTGAAGAGAAGACTCCGTAACATAGTCATCCTTGGAAAAAATTCATTTTAGCTTTAAGGCTTTACGAATCTCTTCTTTTAACATGCTTGGAATAATAACCCTTGAATATGAATATTCTTATGAACTTCTGGTAACATTTCTTGAGTAATGGACTTCGGCACAAGATCCACTGACAAAGGTTCAAAATCTTGCAAAGAACAAGGACCATAATCCTACAAAACCTAAATCAAGGATAAGGACTCATCGATTCCATCGTCCGAGACATCTTCAAAAGTAGTAGAAAATACATTATCATCCTTCTCATTATTTAAATTAATAAACTTGAACACAACAACTTCACTTTTAAGTAATTGATCATGGCCAGAACTAACAATATTCTCTCTCCTGTCATCCACATGAGGAACTTCACAGTTTTCAACCAATGGAGGTTGAGAAACTTTAGCCCATACTCCAACCTCAGTAGTATGATTGAGATTTAAAATATTGACATCATAGCTAGTACACAGGTCTGAACATTTTTTTTTCCTCCATGACCTAATTTGAATTAGAAAACAATGGATTCTCAGAATCTTGGACTTGTGAACTGACCTTAGATGGAATATCCTCTCCAATGTAATTCGCATCATCTTTGCTTGAATGATTACATTTCTCAAGGAGACGAGTTACAGAATTCTGATGAGCTTCTTGGTTTGAACTTTCCATATGGGAATTTCGAAATTCCTGGCCTTTGTGAAAAGGCAAATTATCATTTGCTAATTTGGAGCTAGACTTTCCATCGTTAACCAACACAATATTGTTCAGTTTCCAAATACCTTTTTGCTTTTGGGCCTTTAATGCAGGCTTTGGTTGATTATTTGTTTCCTTAAGAGTATTCGAGCTTGCCTTATGTTGTTGCCCCGAATCTTGGTCTTGCTGAATATGCTCCCTCTTATCTGTAAAATCCGAAAAAATTTGAACTTTTTTCGACAAAGGGTAAAATAGTAATTTGTCACTATTATGAAGATTTAAAATGAATATTTTATAGAGTTCGGATGAAACAATGGACTTCACCGTTGAATTTGCATCGCGAAATTGAGCTGCCCTATCAAATTTCATTGAATTCTGAGATAGTTAAATTTTTCACATTTTTCGAGGCAGTTGAGTCTTGGGTGACCCAAAAACGGAATTTTGGCAAAAAATTTAAAATTTAGAAAATAATTTGAGATAATTTAAAATAAAAATATTCTAAACTTAAACCAGAACGAAATTTAATCATTTCGGGGTTAAAATGGACTAGGAAAGAATGGATTGTGTGGCGCATTGTGAGTCAAAGATTTTTGGACTATAAAAAGGGGAAGAAATCAGACTTCTTCCCCACCATTGTCGGTTGGTCTTCACGTTAAAAGAAAAGAGAGAGCAAGAGAGGGAAAAAGAAGAGAAACTCACTTTCTCTGTACGATCTACGGCGCTACGGTGCTCGAATCGACACAAGTCAAGAACTAAAGTTGCTCCTCTCGTCGAGAGCTACACATCTATACCAACAACAACGGGTTTCATCAAAGATTCCAAGGTCAGGATTTTTGGGAGATGAGAAGTTTTGCTTGAATCGGGTTCTTGGGACTTCCTTCGGTTGTTCCTCACGCTTCAAGAGGTAGGGTTTCCTTCTACCTTGGTGTATTCCTTACCTATAGTGTATATGATATGAGTGGGTTTGTGGGTACATGTATGGATCACTCACCTATGAATGATAAATTGATGATAAAAAGGGCGTAAGGAAATGGTTTAGAATAGATTCCTAACTTGGAATTGAGATGTGATAATCACTTGGTTGGGGATTCTTTACATGGTGGTTTTGTGTTGATGTTTGATAAATACCTCAAATGATCAGTATGTTACTTGATGAATTTGATATGTGGAAGTCATTGGTGTAAACCCTTGGAAATTGGGTTTATATGTGTTGTTTTGTGTATTTCAAAACTTTCCTACCATAGTTGGTTGGATAGAAAAATGGTAGGCATGTGAAAATATGAAATTCACTTGCCTATGGTTATGGAGTTGGTGTAGAATGGATATAATCAATTTCTAGTTTGAAATTGATGGTTTAGTTAAAAAGGGGTATTGAGGATAGGTGGCATGACTTGAGATAAATTATCTTGTTGAATGCACCATTAGTGTATGTTAAGTGTGGGAAAAAGGTGTCTAAATGTGCTAAATAAATCTTGTAATAAAGAATTTGCAATGGATATAGAAATTGGGTGAAGAAAAGTCGGTACACTTTTCTGCTCTGGACTAGTTGTCGTAGAATCACCATAACTTTTGATCCAACTGTTGGATTGAGCTGAAATTTTGAAAAAATACAGACGACATCTAGATATACAACTTTTGTGTTTCGAACTTTTCCATATTCTGAATGGATCATGGTCAAAATGGAGAAAAACTGAGGTACTTCCACCAGAGGGAGCTAGTGCTGGTGCCTTTGTTACCAAACACCAATACCTCTTTGTTTTCTTAACTTCTAAGCCTCCAAATCCTCATGTAATGTGTCCATACCTTCACCACACATCTAAGATAGTTTCAAGATTCTAAAATACTTGATTTATGCTATAAATACTTGCAACATCCAAATATCAATATTATTCATAATTTTGGCTCACTCTAAGTACTTACATGCAAAAGTTGAGTTAAAATTCATGTAATGAGGCATTCAAATATGCAATATTTTGCACTCATCACTGTGTTCTTTGGTTTCAAATGATATATATAGAGGCGTGTTAGACCTCGATTGGTTTAAATGATTAAGGGATCACGGGTTACATGTGTGAGTTAAAATTTCGGACAAAAGGGATATTATTGACGTGTGACATTCATGAATCTTTCCATGCGTTGACAGGTGGTCAATGGTAGAGATCACTTAATATGATTTCTTGAGTTATACGATGAATATGGAGTGAATTATGTGATTACATGATTGGTGTCTTGAAAGTGTTTGATAAAATACCTTGAATGATAGAAGTTGTGTTTGATGAATTAACATGCTTGGAAAATATGGTAAAGTAAAATCATATTCTTATGATGTGATTTACAACTTGGAAGGTTATGTTGATGTATGCTTAACGATATGTTAGCATTATGATGATGATGAAATTTATATGTTTGGATATAATTGATCATGGGATATGTTGATATTGTTCATATGATATTCATTACACATTGAACATGGTAGTAGTTCGCAATGATGCATTACATTGCATATGCACGGGGTAAACACATACATAAGCTTGAGTGTGGGTGTGTGGGTGCATGGTTGATCAAACATCATCCTTGGTGGTTGGTGGTGGGCTTGGGAAAGTGGGATGAAACATCCTATTGAGTCGCACGGTTGCATTCATGAGAAAATTTGTGTCGGGTATAGCAAGTAGGGCTAGACTCTCCCTCGGATGAAAAATCCGGCCACTTGGTTCATACACTTCTCGGCGGTGAAATTCCAGGAAAGTGTATTTGGTCTGCGGAACCTGTGGTGCGATTCCAAAACTCCGCTACCCAACAATGACAAAAGATTTTATTGTATAAAACACCCATTCAATGGGTAATATCCATCAATAGCTTAGTTTTACAAGAAAAACATAACTTTATTTTAAACGGTCATTGGATGTATTTTCGTCAATTGACGAGTTCATTATACAAGTGCATCGCATTGTGTGGTGGGAGTCGGTGTGGATTCGGGATTATGTGCATGAGTGAGTCTCATCTCATTTCATGGCATAACATGACATTATCATTTTCCAACATTGAATTGTCTATTATTGTTGGAGTGGATATTATGGTGGCTTGTTGCATGTGCACATTTCATATGCACTTAGGATGGGGAGTAGCCTCTGTAGGAAATATTCTACTGGGCATTGGCTCACCCTATACGGGAAACATTTCAGGTGCAGGGTGTGTATCGGCAGAGGATTCTCATTCGGAGCTTCAATGGTGAAGAGGGGCGACATGTGGCATTTAACCATGACTGTTTTGTAAACTTTTGTTCAAACTATGTTTGGCATGTAATATATGTAAAAAGAATTGTAACTTTGAGCTTGTATTAATTATGTTTATGCATAACTTATGATGTGGGAATATGGATGAATGGACCCGGTGTGGTCAACTTAGTATGTTGGATCTTGGATGGGTCATACGATTGTACAGTGTACAGGTTGTATTTTGGGTAGAGCTCTCTGTACAAAAGAGACTCCGCCCGATTTTCTTAAATTAGGGATCCCGATAAATGGGACACAACGGTATGGTATCGAGTTATACGATATCCACAGGTATTCCACTGGTTGATGGGTGATCAACGGGACCCCCGATTTTTGGGGCGTCACATTATCACTCTCCCTTATTGAGTCATTACTTTTGTGTGGATTCTTTCCTTGTGTGACTTTCAAATCTGCTGGAGACTTTCCTTTCAACTCCTTGGAATGAAACTGATTCTTTCCTTGCATGTCTTTTGGAGCAATAGGTAGTTTCCTTTTTCCGACATTGTTCTTCCCCATGCCCTTGCTTCCTGCAAGCTTTGTAGTATCTGTTGTTCTTCTCATATACTATTCTTTGCATCTCGCATCTTCATCGACCATTTCAAGCCAGATTCTATAAGGTGGCTTCTTGAAGAAATTCAATGGGAGGCCTGGTAGAGATATCCACATAGGTTTATCAGACTTAAGTAGTGAACCACTTAAAAAGACGAAAGAGGTAGTCTTCTATCAACGTAGCATCCTTCAACCAAGTCCTTACGTAATCTTCTTATAGTTCAAACCTTATCAAGATATGCCTTTGGTCTATAGAACCTACTTCAAAACTCCCTTTGAGGTTCCATTTTCGTTTGATAACCTCATGGATCACGCTTAGGGATGGCTTTCCATAGTCACATTTGCCAATCAGTGCATATTGCAAGTATTCACTTGATTTCTTCATCTCCTCCTTTGTAAAAAAAAAAAAGGCAAGCTCTCCTTTATAGAAAACTACAGGTTTATCAGACTTAAAGGCAGATTCCTCCTCTGAATTGGTTTTCAAACTTTGTTTGAATAAGGAGGCATAGGTTTGAGGTTTGTCTGGGCTTAAATTTGGTGGCTTTGGATGGATTTGGTGTTGTGTTGATGAAGAACTCATGAAAGACAAAAAATTTAGAGAGAAGGCAGAGATTCCCTTTCTAGGCAATCATACTTTGGTCTCAACCAATTAATATTCAATTCAACAAATTAACATTCAATTTCATCTAATAACATTTATCAAATTAACATTCAAATTTAACTATTTAACATTAAATTCATCAAATTAACTCAATTTCATCCAATTATTATTTAATTTATCAAATTAATACCAAATTAACATTCAATTCATCCAATTAAAATTCAATTCATCAAATTAACACCATATTAGCATTGAATTCATATAATCAAATCAACATCAAAGTAATGTATAATTTTATCCAATTAATATTCAATTTATCAAATTTATACCAAAATGAACATTCAATTTTATCTAATAAACATTCAATTCATCAAATTAAAATTAAAATTTAATTATTTAATATTAAATTTACCATATTAACACCAAATTAAAATTAAATTCATTCAATTAATATTTAATTCATTAAATTAACATAAAATTCATCAAATTAAAATAAAAAATCATCCAATAAAGATTTAATTTATCAAATTAACACCAAAGTAACATGCAATTTTATTCTTTAAATATTTAATTCAGCAAATCAATTCCAAATTTATATTTAATTCAATAAATTAACATTCAATTTTTAGCTAATAAAATTTATCAAATTAACATTCAAATTCAACTATTTAACATTAAATTCATCAAATTAACATTCAATTTCATTTAATTAATATTCTATTTATCAAATTAATACAAAATTAACATTCAACTCATCAAATTAACATTTAATTCACCAAATTCACATCATATTAGCATTCAATTCATACAATTTATATTAAAATTTATTCAATTAACACTCAATTCATTAAATGAACATCGAAAATCATCATATAAAGATTCAATTTAACAAATCATCACCAAAGTAGCATCTAATTTCATCCAATAAACATTTAATTTTTTAAATCAATACCAAATTAACATTCAATTCTTCAAATTAACATTCAATATTATCTAATAACCATTTAATTCATCAACATAACATTCTTTTTTTTTTATCAACATAACATTCAAATTCAACTATTAACTAATCATTCAATCTCATCCAATTAATATTCAATTCATCAAACTAACACTCAATTAACATTCAATTCATCCAATTTATATTCAAATTCATTCAATTAACATTCAATTTATCAAATTAACATCAAAAATCATTCAATAAAAATTCAATTTAACAAATCAACACCAAAGTAATATGCAATTTCACCCAATAAATATTTAATTCATCAAATCAATACCAAATTAATATTTAATTCAATAAACTAACATTCAATTTCATCTAATAAAATTTATCAAATTAATATTAAAATTTAACTATTTAACATTAAATTCATCAAATTAACATTCAATTTTATCTCATTACTATTCAATTTATCAAATTAACACCAAAATAACATTCAATTCATCAAATTAACACCATATTAGCGTTCAATTCATAAAATTTTATATTCAAACTCATCCAATTAACATTCCATTCATCAAATTAGTATTCAAAATCATCCAATAAAGATTCAAGTAATCAAATCAACAACAAAGTAACATATAATTTTATCCAATTAATATTCATTTCATCAAATTATATAGTCAAATTCAACTATTTAACCTTGAATTTATCAAATTAATATTCAATTTATCAAATGAACACCAAATTAAAGTTCAATTCATTAAATTAACACTAAATTAACGTTCAATTCATCAAATTAAAATAGAAAATTATCTTATCTTATTTTTTTTTATAAATTAAACCTCGACAATGCAAGGATAAATATTATTCATACCAAATCAAAATTCCAAGAAACTAGGGGGGACATTTAAACCTTACCCCTTTAAAATATTACAATACCCATAAATCCATAATTCCATTTAAAAATAAGGGAAAATGGCTACTGCTTTTGAGAAAGTCTCCATGCATTCTTGTTCCCATCGTGGGTCCCTTTTAATGACTAAGTTGCATGCTTGCTATGAGTGACAGTGAGAAAGAAATCAGCAAAAAAAAAGCCCATTCCATAGCGCTAAAGACTCCCTTGCATAAGAAAAACCAACTGAAAACTCCAGCTGAAAATTTAGTTGAAAGAATCCAGTTGAATAGTAACGTGAACAGTGCCAGGCCCCCTTCCATAATGACTGTTTAAAGCAAAAAATTCAGATGAAACTGTCTAGCTGAATAGTAATGTGAACAGTGCCTGCATGAAACTGCTGCAAGAAATAACCAGTTGCAGCATCTCTAGCTAAAAGAGAACAGTGATGTGAACAATGCATTGGACATATCCCCGAAAGTCCTCCATGAAACCATGGCTTAAAATCCTCCGTGAAACCCACGTTTGGTTTCAACATCAACGCCAAAGCATCTAGTTCCTTTTCTTTTCTCTTCTTATTTAGCTCAATCTTATTGAGTATTGACAGTAATTTTTTAGACGGTGTCATAAAAGAATTAAAATCATCTTCTCGAGCCAAAGACTCCTCCTCACCATCGGAGTCAAATTCCCTTGTGTGCTCGTGGAGAGAAGACTCTTTAACATAGTCATCTTTGGAATAAATTTCCTTTAGCTTTAAGGCTTTGTGAATCTCTTCTCTTGACATACTTGGAATAATATCCCCTTGACTATGAATTTTCTTATGAACTTCTGCCACTATTTCAACATCCACTTGCAATTACTTATTCAAAGAACAAGGACCATAATCCGACAACACCTGAATCTAGGATAAGGACTCACTGATTCCATCATCTGAGACATCAAAAATTTGAGTAAAGCAGTTTAGTGTGATAGAATGTGGATCATTGACCATTGATGTTTCTACCTTTGCATTTGATTTTGCCACCCCTCCTGCATTTATCTTTTCCACCTCGCCTGCATTCAAGTCTGCTGCTTCGTTCTTCTGTGTGGGGCCAACATCTACATATGTTTCCTTTTCTGTCGTTGTTAAGTCCACTACCTCAGCGGCTATGTCAATTGATGCACTGTTGTCATGCTGAATTTGAGCAGTTAATGGAGTAATTACTTGCCTTTGAGCTGTGGTATCTTTTCCTGAGTGGTCTCCTGTTACCATAATCCTAGGAGTTGCATTTTTCCCCAATTCCCTTGATTCGAGGGTCAATTTTGTCTGCTTACCTAAAGCGTCTACCCTTGCATTGTTTGAATTTAGAGTCTGCTTTGACTTGGTTTGCTATATCCAAATCCCTTTAAATGACTAAGCCAGATTTGCTTGCTTTGATTGAGGCTGAGCTTTCCTATTTTTCAAATTTTCCTTGTGTGCTTTCCCTAAGATTTGATTTTGCTGAGCTTGTTTGCCCTTATTCTTCTCCTCGATTGCCTTTTCTGTCATACTTGCCCCTAGGTCTTGGTTCTTTTCTTGTTTTTCTTCCTGTATCAGAGGCACTTTTCTTTTTCTACAATCTTCCTCGCCATGGCCTTGCTTCTTGCAGCCTTGCAGAACTGCTTACTGCGCTCATAGATTATTCGCTGCCACCTAGCTCCTTCATCTCCTATGTCAATCCAAATTCTAATTGGGTTATCGGCTAGAAAGATTAATCTCCACGCATACTCTTGCCATACCTGGTATTGATAAAGAAAGGGTGGCTTGGTCGTAAGCCAGCACCCTCCCTATAAGTTTTACTAGTAACTCAAGATAAGGTTTCTTAAAAAAATTTAGTGGCAAACCAGGAAGTGAGATCCAAAGAGGAACTGTTGAACGCTCTATGCTTGGTGCAAAGCCGCAGAACCACTTGAAAAACCTAAAGAGGTAGCCCTCTATTAATGTTGCATCCATTAGCCATGTCTTGACATAATCTTCTTGCAGTTGAAATTGTAGGAGTATGTGCCTCTAGTCAATTGACCCAACTTCAAAATCTCCCTTTAGGCTGCATTTAGATCAAATTACTTCTTTGATGACTCCTAGTGATGGCCTGCCATATGAGCACTTTCCAATCAAAGTGTATTGAAGAGATTGACAAGATTTTAGAATTTCTTCGTTTGAGAAGTAAAATGCTGGCTCCCCTTCATAAAAGACTAAAGGTTTATCAAGTTTTCCTAGTTGTGCATCATCAGTAGGAGCTGGATTTGATGTTTGAATAACGAGACATATGATTGCTGCATGTTAAGGGAAGAATTTGGAGGTTTTGGAGGGATACGAGGTTGTTTTGGTGATGAAGTCATGAGAAAGGAAAATATCTAGATTCATCCCGACACTCGATTCTTAAAATATAAAATTTTCCAATAAAGACTTAATTGATCAAATCAACACCAAAGTAATACATAATTTTATTCAACAAACATTTAATTATCAAATCAATATTAAATTTATATTCAATTCAACAAATTAACATTCAATTTTATCCAATAAAATTTATCAAATTAACATTCAAATTCAACTATTTAACATTAAATTCATCAAATTAAAATTCAATTTATCAAATTAACACTAGATTAACATTCAATTCATCCAATTAACATTCAATCCATTAAAATTACACCACATTAACATTCAATTTATACAATTTATATTCAAATTCATCCAATTAACATTTAATTCATCAAATTAATATCCAAAATCATCCAATAAAGATTCAATTAATCAAATCAATATAATTTCATACAATTAATATTCAATTCGTCAAATTTATACCAAATGAACATTCAATTTCATCTAATAAACATTCAATTTATTAAATTAACATTTAAATTCAAGTATTTAGTATTAAATTCATCAAATTAACATCCAATTTCATTCAATTAATATTCAATTTATCATAATCCATTAAATTGACATTAAATTTCATCCAATTAATATTCAACTAATCAAATTAACACCAAATTAGCATTCAATTCATCCAATTTATATTAAAATTCATCAAATTAACATCCAATAAAGATTTAATTTATGAAATCAACACCAAAGTAATGTGAAAATTCATTGAATAAACATTTAATTCATAAATTCAACACCAAATTAACAATTAATTCAACAAATTTACATTTCATTTCATTGAATAAAAAATTAATTCATCAAATTAATATTTAAATTTTACTATTTATTATTAACTTTATCAAATTAAGATTCAATTTCATCCAATTAATAATCAATTCATCAATTTAGCATTCAACTCATCAAATCAAATAAAATTAACATTAAATTTCATCTAATAAATATTTAATTCATCAAATTAACCTAGAATTCAATTTCAAATTAACCTAACATTAAACACCAAAGTAGTATGAAAATTCATTGAATAAACATTTAATTCATCAAATCAACACCTAATTAATATTCAATTCAATGAATTAACATTTTATTTCATCTAATAAAAATTTAATTTATCAAATTTCCATTTAAATTCAATCATTTAATGTTAAATTTTTCAAATTAAAATCAATTTAATATTCAATCTATCAAATAATACAAAATTAACATTCAATTCATCAAATTAATATTTAATTTTATCCAATGAATATTTTATTAATTAAATTAACACAAAATTAACATTTATTTCATCCAATTAACACTCAATTCATCAAATTAATATCTAATAAAAATTTAATTTATCAATCAACAACAAAGTAATATGGTAATTCATTGAATGAACATTAATTTTTCATTCAAATCAACACTAACATAAAACATTTATTTAATTCAAATTCAACTACTTAACATTAAATTCTTTAATTTTTTTTTGAACCTCGACGGTAAGAGAAAATTTTATTGATTGAAAAAATAAGTAACGACTAGCTAGGAGTGATGTATGTACTTTACCCCTTGATGC